>OY757018.1:120658392-121170892 GCA_963580285.1 Lucinisca nassula
TTCAGTCCGCATGAAGGCCTCCTAACTCATCAGTGCAACATCTCCGTGAACACAAAAATCAAAGAACCACGGAGGTGAGACAACGGTGAGGACTCAACAGCAAGAAACCACAGAAATGCTGGAGCAAAAGAAAACCAACAGTTAGACTCCGATGAGCCCGACCAGAGACAGAGCCAAAAAAGCATCTTGGCAGCAATACGTCTCCAAACTGAATACCAGAACACCAACTAAGAAAATATGGGACATGATTTGAAAAATTAGTGGCAAAAACAAATCAAATAAACATGTCCATATCAAATCGAACGGAAATATATGTTCAACGGCTAAAGACATTTCCAATGCCTTGGGGGGGGGGGGGGGGGGGGAAATTTTCAGAAAAACTCTAGCTTAAACTATTCAGAAAATTTCCAAAATATTAAACAAGAACAAGAGAAAAAGAACTTAAATTTTTCCTCATTAAATCATGAAAAATATGATTTACCTTTCACTACTAAAGAGTTATTAGATGCTCTTCATAAATCTCACGATACTGCTGTTGGTCCTGACGACATACACTATCAAATTTTAAAACATTTACCCAACAAGGCATTGGAAACATTATTAAATATTCTGAATGATATTTGGATCACTGGAAAATTCCCTGAAAACTGGAGAAAAGCTACCATTATTCCTATTCCGAAACCTAATAAAGATCATACTGAAGCCACGAATTACAGACCTATTGCTTTGACAAGTTGCTTATGTAAAACAATGGAGAGAATGATTAATGATAGGCTGGTTTGGTTCTTAGAATCAAACCAGCTTATCACTAAATTTCAAGCTGGTTTTAGAAAAAACAGCTCTACTAATGATCATTTGATTCGTTTAGAATCATTTATACGTGATGCCTTTATCAATAAAGAACATGTCGTAGCTGTATTCTTTGACTTAGAAAAGGCCTATGATACGACTTGGAAATATGGCATCATGAAAGATTTACAAAACTTGGGCCTTAAAGGCCGATTGCCACTTTTTGTTCAAAATTTCTTGTCCGATCGAACATTTAATGTTCGCATAGGAAATACATTATCGGACACATTTGATCAAGAACAAGGTGTACCACAAGGTAGTATTTTATCACCAACCTTGTTCAGCATAAAAATTAATAATAGTTAAATGTGTAAAGGACCCAGATTGTTCGCTTTTTGTTGACGATTTTGGAATTTTTTATCGTTCCAAAAATATGGAAACCATTGAACTTAAACTCCAAAGGTGTTTAAATAATTGTAATAGACACAGGTCCGTACATTACTAAATTCTTGTGTATCAGCCTTATTCTAGTATTTATCATCGTGATTAACTAACGGAGTAACTTTTGGACTTCATTATCGTGGAAAGACAATCAGTTTCTACTTTCGGTTTCCATGTGTCTGAACTGATTACCTGAACGCATTGTAAACGTCTAGTGATTATGACTTATTTCCAGCAGTAGTTGTTTCCCTTGAACTACCAACGTTTTATAAACGTTTTAATACTATTGGTTTGCATCGGAACCAATAGATAACACCATTTCATAGTAATATTTAATATTATACACTTATCCTTCAAACAAGTGTCAGTGAGCCAGTCAATTTAGTTGTTTGCAAGGTGGGCAACTCTGACTTATACCTGTTTCTTACTTTTGTCCCAACAGGACACCCAAGTAGTTACGGGTTTAGATCGCTTTTGGCCGAACCGGTCACCAAGCGTCTGTAGTTAAGCAACATCTCTTGCTTTCTACAAAATCTAAGGGTTTAAATCTTATCCCTACTTTTGCCTCCCCGAGGCACCCAGGTGGGGTGAGAATTTCATATAGTGCATTCATTTTCTTAAGCAGCTTTCAATTTAAACACCTAGCTGATGATACCTAATTGTAAATAAATTTAAAAACATGTTGCTATTCTGTGATCACCGTATCACCATATCCAGTGATACGAACCTGAAAACTTACCTGTTGTCCGTCTCGCTGACTGTCCGTCCGTCCGTCCGCCAGTCAGTAACCCGACAGGCAGGTGATTTTCTTTGCCACTGTCCCCAGGAAGACTTAACTTTTCTAGCAAAACACAACGCGAAGTCATAAGAGTTTTCCTCTGAATGTTGGCAGATTATCAGCCTAGTGGTGGTCTCGGACTAGACGCTTTATCCTAGCCCGACCCCCCTCTAGCCTACTACAGATTGGTGAGTCCGTGACCAGGATATGGTTTACGCGGTGATCATAACAAACATATCTAGAAAATGAAAATGAACGTGTAATAAAAAGTTAATAATTTAAGATATCAAAAAGTAAAAAGTGAAGATTTCTCTGAGAATTAGTAGTAATGGATACGAATAAGAGCAAATCAGTTACTTTCAATACATCAAGTGCAAATGACATTCAAAATGGGCAATCCTATTTAAAAGCAAGCAACAGCAGCAGTAATGCCCCTTACACTGATAACAATGATTATAATGATCAGACTGCGCAGGGACAACTATCCATTAACCCTATAGCAGCCTCCACCCCTGCCAACACTCACATGCAATCAGAAACTTGGGAACCTTTGTCAGATGGTTCTTTAGGGTCAGAAGATAGCATTTTAAGAGGGGATTCCCTGGAGCAAAGTCATGCAAAGTCATTAGATAGCTTGTTTTCACTAGAAGCATACAGCCCTGAAACATTTGTACCCTTACATACGCCAGTGTCACAAGAGGCATATATCCATGAAGCATTTCTACCTTTAAATGCACCAATGTCACAACAGGAAAACGGCTTTCACAGTTGCATGCTTCTTCCAGAGAGTATTAATGTCAAGTCTAGGTATCAACCAGTAGCTGTCAACCATAACGTTTTGCAGTTGCATTCAGTCTCTACACCGAATAATACCCTCCATGGTAGTGGTGTTCAACTTAATACAAATGGACAAACCTTGTATTCAGCCAGAGAGCAACAAAATCATGCAGGAGATAATTCCAACAATGATCAAAGTATACAGTTGATTCAAACACAGGTGCAACAACAAATAAGAACAATACAGCTGCAACTTCAGAAACTTTCATTTCTACAGCGACAGCAACATAAGATAGCACAAGAGCAATCGCAATTACTATTTCCAGAACAAAGCTGTTCACTGGAATATTACGGTTCATTACCAGTTCCAAGTACTGATCTTATGACACATGCACAGCACGGTGCTTTACAACGTACAGAGCAAGCACAGGCAGCTCGTTCTATACCTGTCAACATTAGCACAACAGGCAGTACCACAAGTTACCTCATTCTGGGGTAACGATACAAATATAGGAGTTTCAACATACGATCATGTACCCTTTGGACAACAACAAACAAAGACACAGAATTACGATTTACAAACAAACACTATACAAACCCAGCAACCAAGGGATACATCTACACAGCGACCCTCGGATTTTGCTTCACAGCAACAAAGTAGACGTATGCCCATCGATCAACCACGTAACACAGCAACGCAGCAGCTACCAATGTATTCGAATGATGAACCCTCACATCTGCAATCCGGTTACAAGTTAAATGGTTCTAATTTCCCTGTTCCAATGCAAATACCAGTGACGAGGTCGACGCCGAATCAGTTTGAAAATAGTTCTACAATCCACTCAAATTACAGACAATATCCTATGGCAAAATACAGTCCCACAGCTTACCATGTCATAAATGAAACTCCGATTAATACAAATCAAGCACAGCAAGTGGCTAACCCATTGTTTGCCCCACGAGCTTTAAACCCCACGTCAGTAAATTCAAACAAGGCTCAACAAGCGTCTTATCATTTACCTGCACCTCATGCTATAAATTCTGCCTCAGTAAGATGTCAAGTGCCTCAACTGCCAAATCAGCTTGTTTCTGCACATGCACCAATTTATTCCACATTAAATACATGTCATGAAGAGCAAACACCTAACCCAGTACCCATACCACAGGTGGTAACGTCAACTTCATCGAATGCTTGTCGGACACAGCAAGTGCAGAATACATCGCTCGCTTCTCCAACTGATAAGTATCATAAGGGAAATACATGGCAAGTAACTAAAATGCCAAATTCAGTACAAACGCAGTTACATACCATACCTAAATCAGCATCTGCGGTTGGCACACCTTTAAATATTCCTGCATATGTGCAAATGGATTCAGGCAACCCTTCGCCAAAGCAAACCATACCAAACAAGAAGGAGATTCATCCTGACATATTCGATGGTTCGGGCAAAACAGAATGGTCAGACTACGTCGTGCACTTAGAGCAATGCGCCAATTGGAATCAATGGTCTGACTCACAGAAGGCACAGATGCTAAGTATCCACCTTCGAGGCGAAGCACAGCGACTGTTAAGTGGTTTGACTGTAGGTCAGTTATCAAACTACTACGTATTGAGACAAATTGTTTCTGATCGGTATGAGCCCAAGGAAAAAGATGTTGCTTACAGATGCCAGTTTAGAATCTGCAAAAGAGAGAAAGGCGAGAGTGCATCGAATTATGGGTATCGTCTAACTAGACTTTCTCAGAAAGCTTATCCAAATTTGACGCTAAACCAGCTTGAAATACACGTCCTGGATCAATTCATCACGGGACTTGGTAACTACGAGTTACAGAAGCATGTTCAGTTTGGCCATCCCAAAACATTACATGAAGCCATTGGCCTAGCAACTGAATTTGAAGCGCTTGAAGGCTCTGTGGATAGAGTAAAGAAACCTTCTTTAGGAACAGAGAATATAGCACCAATTATCACGCAAAATACACATACACCGCAAATAGGTAGCATCACTCTCGAACAGATTGATAAACTACTGGATAAGAAGCTGAATACCTTGTCTGTGAACACAAGATCAAGAAGTACCAGCCCTGCTCCTTCAAGGTTTCAAAGGTCACCTAAACCGAGAACGGAAAACAAAGAACCTCCATCAACTACTCAGTCTACTGGTGCCAGAATGGATAATCCGAGGGCTGATAAATTTTGTACATACTGTAAGCGATAGACATACCATAGATGAATGCAGACAACGTAAATTTCATGAACGAAAGCAACAAGAAAAACAAGGTGATCCAGACACTGCATACGTTATAACAACTCAGCCTCAGATAAAGGCTATACCCGAGATAGTTGTCACTCCTGCAGATGTCCCAAACATTCAGGCAATCAGCCTAGAAACCCCGGAAGAAAATTCATACGTGCTTTCTAACCTGTGCGAAAACAAGAAGTACAGCAGCAATGTTTTTGAAGAGCCGCCCCTTAAACCTGTCATCACAAATCAGATCTATGACAGCAACTGTGAGATGAAAACCGATTTGACTGCAGCTTCTTGTCTCTACTTGACGACAGAAATGTACCAGTCTAAGTCAAAGCTTCTGCTTAATACAGGATCCCCTTACTCAATTCTATCCATCCAATACTTCGAAAAACTGCAAGCTAAGCACAAAATAAAACTGTCACACGATGTTGTCAAGTTAACTGCTGCTGATGGTAGCTATTTAGAGGTACGAGGTAAAGCACTCATAGATTTCTCTTCTGAAGGCCAAACCTATCAGCAAGCGTTTATTATTGCTAAAATTCAGGGCATCATAGGAATCCTAGGCATGGACTTTCTCACAAAGTACGATGGTAGTTTAAAGATAAAGCAACAAATTCTTAAAACATCAAGAGGGAAGCTTAAGCTGCATCAACAGAGTTCCAATGCATGTGCGCGTATCGTCAGTGCTGATAACATTATTATAGAAGCAAGTACAGAACGACTTATACAAGCAAAAGTAGATCAACCGTGCATAAGAAAGGAGCAGCTCAGTTCCATAGAACCTGCAAGATACCTCACAAGCAAAGGTTGTTTTGTTGCAAGGACTTTAGTTGATCCTAATTGTGAAGATGTTGTAATGTCTGTTGTCAACTTAAGTGATAAGGCAGTGAAAATAAACGAACAGTCACTACTAGGGAAATTAGGAGATGTCGAGGAAGTTTACACAGAGCACACAGTCTCAAACACTTACTCACAAAATATAAGTAAACTACCTGGCCACTTGGACATTCTACTTCAGAATGCCTCAAACAAGTTAACAGCAGCTGAAAAACAAAAACTCTCGGAAGTACTTATGCAGTTTCAGGATATCTTCACAACTCCTGATGGTACACTTGGACAAACAAACCTCGTAGAGCACGAGATAGAAACAGGAGATAATAGGCCAATAAAACTACCGCCTAGGAGAATCCCGATTTTCAAACGTGACCAAGTTGATGAAGAGTTACAGAAGATGTTAGATCAGGGAATAGTGGAACCAAGCGACAGCCCATGGTCGGCCCCAATTTGTTTGGTAAAGAAGAAAGATGGGAGTTGTCGATTTTGTATAGATTTTCGAAAACTGAATGCGGTTACAATTAAAGCTGCTATTCCCCTTCCACGCATTGACGACACGTTAGATTCCTTGTCTGGATCACTGTGGTTTAGCACATTAGACCTGGCAAGCGGTTATTGGCAGATAAAATTGTCTGAGAAGAGTAAAAAGAAGTCCGCATTTGTAACTCCTCATCGTGGACTATTTCATTTTAATGTAATGCCATTCGGGCTTACTAATGCCCCCGCAACATTTCAGAGACTCATGGAAAAAGTGCTGTTTGGCCTAACCCCTCAGAAGTGCTTATGTTACCTAGATGACATAATTATACTTGAAAGTACATTTGATCAGGCACTTGAAAACCTAACGATGGTATTCCAACGTCTTCGCCAAGCCAATCTAAAGCTCAAACCTAAGAAATGCTTCCTTTTTCAGCCAAGGGTAACATATTTAGGTCATGTGGTGTCAGAAGAAGGAATTTCCTGCGATACCTCAAAGATTGAATCTGTCAAACACTGGCCAAGTCCGACAAACAAAGCTGAAGTACGATCAATTCTTGGATTGATAGGCTACTACAGAAAGTTTATTCCTTCATTTTCCTCCCGAGCAAGCCCTTTAACAAAGCTCACTCGCAAAAAGGCGAAATTCCACTGGACTCAAGAATGTGAAAATGCTTTGCAAGATCTGAAAGACTGCTTGATAAACAGTCCCATACTTGCCTTCCCAAAGTCTTCAGGAATGTTTGTTCTTGATACAGATGCAAGCTTGCATGGAATAGGAGGTGTACTATCACAAATCCAAGACAACGAAGAGAAGGTTATCGCATACGCAAGTCGAACACTAAACACAGCACAATAACAATACTGCACAACGAAAAGAGAGCTTCTTGCAGTGGTAACTTTCATGAAGCACTTTAAACACTATTTACTAGGTCAAAGGTTTACCATCAGAACAGACCATGCACCACTCATTTGGTTAAGAAATTTCAAAGAACCTGAAGGTATCATAGCTAGATGGATAAGCACTATTGAGACATTTGACTACACAATACAATACAGACCGGGCAGAAAACACCAAAATGCAGACGCCCTTTCTAGAAAACCAAACAGAAAATGTCCAAATTTGTCCTGTTTCGATTGCTATCCCTGCAGTCCTGATTTAGGTATGGACAATAATGGGGGAGCCGATGACAGGCAATCGGTCACATCGACCGAAGTGAACGAGGAGAGTATGTGTTCCTACGAGTCCCCTGCCACTCCTTCTAGTCCCGCGCCGGGGCAACCAGATAGGAAGACAGTCCCATCGACTGTCTTGACTCTAGGTGCACATAGTAACTACGGGTCACCTATCAGCCAAGTACTTCCTGAAACGCGTCCGAATCATGACAGAGATAGCACGCCGAATTGGCTTCCAACTTGGAGCCATGACGAATTGAGCGAAATGCAAATGGAAGACAATTCCATTGGCTTACTTTTAGAACGTAAGTTAGCAAATCAGAAACCCACGTCGGAAGATATTAGTAAAGCTAATTCCACTGTCAAGGCTTTATGGTATCAATGGGATACATTGGAAATAAAAAATGGTATTCTATACCGGCAATGTGAAGATAACAAGGGTTTTACAGTCTTCCAGGTAGTTGCACCCGAAGCTATACGCCAGCTCATTTTTACCAATCTTCACTCAGCGCGAACCGCGGGCCACCTCGGTCGGGATCGAACAATTGAAAGTGTAAAGTCTCGATATTACTGGCCTGGATTAAGAAATGATATAAGTCGGTGGTTAAAGGAATGTGACATATGCGCAAGAGCAAAGCCTGGCCCTGGTTTAGGGAAGTCTGCACTTAAACAGTTCCGCGTAAATGAAGTTTTACGTTGTGTAGCCGTTGAAATTTTCGGTCCTTTACCATTGACAGAAAATGGAAATCAGTATATAATAGTGTTAGGTGATTATTTTTCTAAATGGGTAGATGCGTGGGCAGTGCCCAATCACACTGCACAAACGGTAGCAGATAAGATAGTTGTTGAATTCTTCACAAAATATGGCTGCCCAGCTCAGATCCATACCGATCAAGGGAGAAAATTCCAGTCCGAACTCTTCCGATTAGTGTGTGAAAAATTCGGAATAGAACAAACGCGAACTGCCCCATATAGACCAAATTCCGATGGTCTTGTGGAAAGGTTTAACCGAACCCTCAAACAAATGCTAAGGACGTTTAGCGCAGAAAATCCACGAGATTGGGACGATCATTTACCATATCTATTAATGGCTTATCGCGCTTCCCAGCATAACAGCACCGGTTGCACGCCGAATTTGCTATTTCTACAGCGAGAAATAGCATGTCCTCTTGATCTTATGGTAGGACTACCACCTAATTAATACATTAGACGATATTTGTCCCATTCAATATGTAGAATGGGTGAAGTCGGCAATGAACATAACCCATGAGTTCGTATTCAAAGAATTAGGAATAGCTGCAACTAGACAGAAAACCTATCATGATAGTTGCTTAAAATCCAGAAATTACAATGTAGGAGACTGGGTATGGCATTTCTATCCACCTACTGAAAGTCTAAAGCTTGGTTTGGGATGGACTGGGCCATACTTAATAGTAAATAAGTTTTCAGACCTCACGTATTCCATACAAAAGTCCGAGGCTTCTCCCATTGTAAATGTCCATGTCGATCATATAAAACCCTATGAAGGACAAAATGCACCAAAAAGTTGGTTAACTGTCATAGACACATCAAATGTCGCCAATGACAATCCAAGCATATCAAATGGTGATTTATCAGATATGGTAGAAAGTGAAATTCCACTGCCGTGTGAAAGCACAAACATTTCCAATGAAAATCTCGCCAATGCAGATAAAATGCAAAGTGACGAAGACGAATCATTAGATTTTCCCAAACAAAGCTATCAGCCTGACAATGGTAAAAGACCAACGACAGGTCTACCCACAATCAGGTCACGAAGAGAAAGAGCAGTAAAACCGCGACAGATTTGGTCGCCATCTTAAAATCTAAAGATAATTATAATGTAAAACAGATTGCTAATATGTAAATATAAACCATATGATGTAAATATAGTCTTTGATAAAAGACATTTATAAATGTTAGTTTTCATGCAAAATTGTTGCAAAAGAGTTCAAAAGCTTAAATATCACAAGCATATAAAATATTGTAAAACAATGTTAATAAATATATGTGAATATAAAGGTTAAAACATAATATTTTCATCTCAAAAGGAAGATGGATAAAAATATGTTAAGCCTGTTAAACATAAAATATGTAAATAAATATCAATCAAAAATGAATGCACTTCTATTTTCCATAAAAATGCCATTGAAAAATATATATTTGACTGGCTCAAATCAAGATAATTTTTACAATACCAAGAAGATTACGTCTTTATCAAGCCGATAAGCAGTTGTCCACTGTAGAACTTTCTGCAAGTTTACCTACTTATGTTGCAGAATGGATGACATATCAATTGGAGTCAAGGACGATGAGGTCAATGACTTTCTCAAGAAAGAACGGCCACTGTGGCCTCAGACGCCTACGCCATGTCCAGTGTCCGTATGCGATCGCAATAGAGATTACAGCTCCTTTAGAGACTTCATAGATCACTGGAAAGCTGTACATATTGACATAAAAACAGTTTATAAGTGTAAACTATGTAGACGGTTATATGGAACTCTCAAGCATAAAAAGGCACATTCCAAATCAAAATTTCACCAGGCACAGACTGTTGAATTCCAGGAAATAACAAAATTAAATGAGGAATACATTGATCCGAAAGGACAGTTTCCTTATCAGTTAGGGTCGCCAGAATTCCGGAAAAATATGAGACATTTACAAAGGGACTTAGCAAGTGCTCAACGACGACTTGACGCTACAAGTTGGCAATCTAACATTCCCGACCTTCCAGAGGGCGAGGTGAAACATCATATTTGTCGGGATGAACGAGTTGTGGAGAGACAAGGTGTATTATACAAAGATACAAACTTATGGGCCTCACCATCCAAGAGGAAACGTATCAGATTATCTTCAGAATAACTTCATGTGCTCTTTACAAACCATACAACGAAAGATAGTGACCTGTCTCTATTCTTAATGGAAAGATTTGCCATTCAAATTTATTTTATGAAAAAAAAAAACAAAAAAAAAACAAATTATGGTTTTCATAAAATAAATTTCCTTTAGCGGGGAGGAATGTAATAGACACAGGTCCGTACATTACTAAATTCTTGTGTATCAGCCTTATTCTAGTATTTATCATCGTGATTAACTAACGGAGTAACTTTTGGACTTCATTATCGTGGAAAGACAATCAGATTCTACTTTCGGTTTCCATGTGTCTGAACTGATTACCTGAACGCATTGTAAACGTCTAGTGATTATGACTTATTTGCAGCAGTAGTTATTTCCCTTGAACTACCAACGTTTTATAAACGTTTTAATACTATTGGTTTGCATCGGAACCAATAGATAACACCATTTCATAGTAATATTTAATATTATACACTTATCCTTCAAACAAGTGTCAGTGAGCCAGTCAATTTTGTTGTTTGCAAGGTGGGCAACTCTGACTTATACCTGTTTCTTACTTTTGTCCCTATAGGACACCCAAGTAGTTACGTGTTTAGATCGCTTTTGGCCGAACCGGTCACCAAGCGTCTGTAGTTAAGCAACATCTCTTGCTTTCTACAAAATCTAAGGGTTTAAATCTTATCCCTACTTTTGCCTCCCCGAGGCACCCAGGTGGGGTGAGAATTTCATATAGTGCATTCATTTTCTTAAGCAGCTTTCAATTTAAACACCAAGCTGATGATACCTAATTGTAAATAAATTTAAAAACATGTTGCTATTCTCTGTGATCACCGTATCACCATATCCAGTGATACGAACCTGAAAACTTACCTGTTGTCCGTCTCGCTGACTGTCCGTCCGTCCGTCCGTCCGCCAGTCAGTAACCCGACAGGCAGGTGATTTTCTTTGCCACTGTCCCCAGGAAGACTTAACTTTTCTAGCAAAACACAACGCGAAGTCATAAGAGTTTTCCTCTGAATGTTGGCAGATTATCAGCCTAGTGGTGGTCTCGGACTAGACGCTTTATCCTAGCCCGACCCCTCCTCTAGCCTACTACATAATATAGAAACTTGGACAACAGAAAATGGTTTTAAATTTTCTAAAACAAAAACTCAGTGTGTTCATTTCTGCCAAATTCGAAAGTTGCATTTAGATCCAGTTTTAACAATATACGGCAGTCCAATTCCAGTCGTCACTGAGGCGAAGTTTTTGGGTCTTTTATTTGATAGCAAATTGTCTTTTATTCCTCATATCAAAGCTTTGAAAGCTAAATGTTTAAAAGCTCTTGATATTCTTAAAGTCCTGTCCAGTTCTGACTGGGGAGGAGATCGCACTGTTCTTTTAAATCTTTATAGATCTTTAATTCGTTCCAAATTGGACTATGGCTCCATAGTCTATGGATCTGCTAGGAAATCTTATTTAAAATCTTTGGATACTATACATCATCAAGGTTTACTTTTAGCATTGGGTGCCTTTCGTACTTCACCCGTGGAAAGTCTTTATGCTGAATCAAATGAACCATCGCTTTATATTAGAAGAGAGAAATTGTCTCTTCAATATATTACTAAGTTAGCCGCAAATCCACGCAATTCAGCATATGAATGTGTTTTTAACCCTAATTATGAAATATTTTATAATATCAAACCATCTGCTATTAAACCTCTTGGCTTAAGAATCAGACCTTTAATCAAAGAGGCCAATATTAATGTCCAAAATGTTCAATCGTTCTCATTACCATCAAAAGAACCATGGACATTAAATCATCCAAAGATAATTTTAGATTTCCTTAAAAATAAGAAATCGGAAGTCGATTCACATATTTTTAAAAACGAATTTTTAGAAATCAAATCCAATTTTAAACATCACATTTCCATTTACACTGACGGTTCGAAGCAAGATGAGAAAGTTGCTTGTTCTGTCATTAGTCCGAATTTCACTGATAGCATTAGATTACCCGATAATAGTTCTATTTTTACCGCTGAAGCGAAAGCAATCGATATTGCCCTCTATTATATTCGAGACCAATACGAAAAACTTTTTACCATTTATTCAGATTCCCTTTCTGTATTGAAAGCTCTCAAAGATCAACAGCATAGAAACCCACTGATTCAACAAATTTTACGAAAATATCACTTCCTTTCAACCTCGAAGGAGATCATTTTTTGCTGGCTTCCCAGTCACGTTAATATCCGTGGGAATGAGTTAGCCGACTTAGAAGCTAACTCTGCCTTATCGTTAAATATAACAAATTTAAAAATCCCTTTCTCAGATTTTAAATCCAACATAAATAAGTATATAAAGAATAAATGTCAATCTATTTGGGAAAACGAAAATAACAATAAATTGAATAAAATACAACCTTACTTTAATACCAAATGCTCTTTTACGAATTACAGTAGAAAAGATCAGACAAAGATCACTAGATGCCGTATTGGACATACAAGGCTGACTCATTCCTACATTTTAAAAAACGAACAAGCACCTTTCTGTATATCTTGTAACGAACCGTTCACAGTGAAACACTTTCTCATTTCATGTGTAGAATTTCAACATATACGAACAAAATATTTTAATGTTTCAACGATGAAAGAACTTTTTAATGATGTACAATCTTACCATATAATCAAGTTTCTTAAAGAAACCGGAATTTTAATAAACTGTAATTATTAAGATTTTAATTTTTAACCTTACTGTATTTTATGCATAATATATAATTTTCTAGACGCTATATGCCCTGTTAGGGTTGAGCGTCTTTAAATAAATCATCCATCCATCCAGACTTTCGGATGAGTCTTTAAACCGAGGTCCCGTCTCCGTATGACCTTAGCTGTTGGTGGGACGTAAAACTGAAACACTCACTCGCTCACTCATTCAGTGATACCAACCTAGGGGTCTCTGGGGGTCTGCTGGGGCTATGCCCCACCCTTCCACTTCATAAAATGCAATATAGCTCAGAAACTGTTCAGATCCCCACCCCTAAAATATGTATATTTGTGTTCCCTATAATAAGACTCATTCACTCACATCAATGCGTCTATGTGCTAGGGCAACATGCTGATGCCATGGCCCACGCCTCTACTTCATAAAAGGCTATATATCTCAGACACCATTAAGATCCCCACCTCATAATCATATATATTCTTGTTTCTTATGATTAGACACATTCAGTCACACAAACTTGGTGGTCCACAGGGGCCATTCCTCTCCTCATCATTTCATAAGAGGGCCTCATATCTTGGAAACTGTTCATATCCCCACCCCTAAACAATATATTTTCTTGGTCCTTATTATAAGACAAATTCAGCGACAACAATCTTGGCTTTCCTGGGGTCTGCCAGGGCTATGCTCCAACCCCTTCCCAGCTTGAAGGCGTTATATCTCAGAAACGTACACATCCCAATCCCCTAAACCATATATATTCATGTGCCTTATGATAAGATGGATTCAGTGATACCATTCAGGGCTCTGCTGTGTCCATGTCTCATCCTTCCTCCTCATTAAAGGCCTAATATTTCAGATACAGAGTCCACATGGGTGCTCATTTTGAAATGGGGGTTTGTTTGGGAGACTTTATAATCAATAAATTAAAACCTGAAACCATACATGGCTGCCAGTGGGCAGTGTCCGCCTGAGTTCTGGTGAGCATTGTGGCCCATGGGCCTCTTGTTTACATATAGAAAAACTGGAGTTTACAATGTTAAACATTATTTTTCTTATTTGGGCTCTAAAATGTAGATTGTGGGTACTCGTTAGAACCGCCTCCATGAGGCGGTTCTAACGAGTACCCACCATCTATATTTGTCGATTTTTTTCTGCGGTTAGTTACACTGTATTTGTATAGGCGTGTTTTCGTACTATAGCGCACTGCGAACTCTGATCAGAATGCGCAGTCTGATCTTTGAGTCTTCGTGCGGTGTACCTGCTTGAACAACTCTTTTCATATAGCTCGGACCAATATGGACAAAAAAATACCATAGCATTATGTGCATTGCAAGGTTTCCTTTGTCTGTTTCGTGTTTCATTACGAAAACACGCCTATTCAAATACATTGTCAATTTTACCACCGAAAATATGAAAATTATAAGATGAAAAATTGTTTTTTTTTTCTTATTTCTGCTCAGAAAATAGATTGTGGGTACTTGTTAGAACCGCCTCATCGAGGCGGTTCTAGAGTACCCACATCCTATATTTTAGAGCAGAAATAAGAAAATTAAGGTTTACCCCTGTAAACCCCCTGTGTTACTATATAAAAGTGGGGTTCAAGGGGGTCAAAGTTATATAGGCGTGTTTACGTGATGGATTTGAGGATTAACGTCCCCGTCAACACTGTATAGGCCATTTTGGAGACATTGGTTTCAATTTTGTGGGACTTTTTCCCGACATTGAGATGAAATGACATCTCAAGCCCTGTCGCCAAATGAAACCAAGGGTTTATAAGCATGGACGAGATAGGTCACAAAACTGGTCCAAATATTGAACAGGACTATTTTTGTAACATATGGTCATGTCATAATATTCCGGCTGGTCCTGCTGGTCGAACTAGCAGAAGATGGGGTTCCGACAGAACTGCTCTACTGCTAAATTAAGGCAGCTAATTACGAAAACACGCCTATACAAATACACTGTTTTTGCCACCTAGAAAATGACAAATTTAAGATGAAAAATTGTGATATTTGTCTTATTTCTCCCCAAAACATAGATTGTGGGTACACGTAAGAACCGCCTCATTGAGGCGGTTCTAACGAGTACCCACAATTTGTATTTTAGGTAAGAAATAAGACATAAGGTTTACTCCTGTAAACCCCAATTTTACAAAATAAAAGTGGAGTTCGAGGGGGCCTGGCGTGTTTTCGTGATATGTTTCATTGTTGCTACTGTTAATTCAGACACCTGACACTGCTGTGCTACCGTAAAAATCTTAAACAGGATTTGCTGAAATTTTAACAACTTGGTTTAATGATAGTAGCAACAGAAGCAAAAATAGAAGTAGTAGTAGCAGTGGTAGTAAAAATAGAAGTAGTAGTAGTAGCAGTAGTAGGAGTAGCAGCAGTAGGATTGGAAGTAGTAGTAGTAGTAGTAGTAGTAGTAGAAGTAGTAGTAGTAGTAGTAGTAGTAGTTATCGTAGTAGTAGAAGTAGTAGAAGTTGTTGTTGTAGAAGTAGTACTGACGGTAGTAGAAGTAGTTGTTGTTGTTGTTGCTGTTGTTGTTGTTTTTGTTGCAGAAGTAATAGAAGTGGCAGTAGCAGAAGAGGTAGAAGTAGTATTGATAGTAACAGCAGTAGTAGTGGTAGTGGTAATAGCAAAAGTAGCAGTAGTAGTAGAAGTAGTAGCAGTAGAAGCCATTGTTGTAGCGATTATGACAATATTAGTAGTAGTTATAGTTGTAGTAGTGAGTTAAGATGTAGAAGTGTTTGGAATAGAAGAATCCATTGTAGCAGTAGTAGTGTTGTTGTATTGTTGGTAGAATCCGTATTATTATAACTTTAATGATTGTTTTTATTAGTAGTAGAAGTTGAAGTAGTAGTTGTAGTTGCAAAAGAAATAGTAGTTTTAATTACAATTGCAGGTGCAGTAACATAAGCTTTAGTGAAACTTCTGTCACAACAACTACAAACTCTACAATAGCAGCTTCTTCTACTACTATTACTACTACTACTACTACTACTACTACTACTACTACTACTACTACTACCACAACTACTACTACTACTACTACTACTTCTATTTCTACAACTTCTACTACTACTACTTTGATCATAGTAGTAGCAGTTGTAACTGTAGTAGTAGTAGTAGAAGGGTGGTATAAGTAGTATTAGTGTAGCAGTAGCAAAAGTATTAATAGTAGTAATAGTAGTAGAAGTAGTAGTTGGAGTTATAGTAACAGTAGTAGCAGAAGTAGTAGTGATAGTAGTTTTCGTAGTAGTAGAAGTAGTAGAAGTTGTTGTTGTAGAAGTAGTAGTATTAGAATAAGAAGTAGTAGTTGTTGTTGTTGTAGAAGTAGTAGTAATAGTAGTAGTAGTAGTTGTTGCTGTTGTTATAGTAGAAGTATTATAAGTATTAGAATAAGCAGTAGTAGTAGAAGAAGTAGTGGTAGTAGTATCAGCATTAGAAGTGGTAGTGGAAGTAGGAGTAGCAGTAGTAATACTAGTTGTAGAAGTAGTAGCAGTAGAAGCCATAGTTGTAGCGATTATGACAATATTAGTAGCAATCATAGTAGTAGTAGTGCTTTAAAATGTAGAAGTGTTTGGAGTAGAAGAGGCCATTGTAGCAGTAGTAGTGTTGTTGTCTTATTGGTAGAAGTCGTATTATCATAACCATTATTAGTTTATACTAATTTATTTAAGTTCGATTGCGATGGAAACTGCAAGCTTATTTAATCGCTCTCGAACACTCATTCCGGATGTTTTCACACGCGCGAGAGAGAGGCAGTGACTATTGCACCACAGTGTCATTACGTGTCTTGCACACGGAGACACCTCGATACCGGGTGCCGAATTCGAACGCACAACCTCTCGATCATGAGTTGAACGCGTTGACTACTGTGCTATCGAGGCTGACAATTAGCATTATTATTTTTATTATTAGTAGTAGTAGTCATAGTAATAGTAGTAGTTGCAAAAGTAATAGTAGTTTAAATTGCAATTGCAGGTGCAGTAGCATAAGCATAAGTGAAACTTGTAGAAGTTGTAGCTGTAACAACAAACTACACATTCTACAATATCAGCTACTACTACTACTGCTACTACTACTACTACTATTACTACTACTACTTCTACTACTATATACTACTACTTTTTGTAATAGTATTTGCAGTTGTAACAGTGATGATGATGATGTTGATGATTTTGTGTTTAACAACGCGCCAACCCTCTTTGTGGGTCATAAGCGTCAAGCGGTAAATGGTTAAACGGCATGAAGAATTATGAGGATATTAAAAGTGAAAAAGTTAGTCTGATATGTATAAAAATCTTAAACAGTTAAATCTTATGAAAAACTCCAATTTCTTTTAAGAATAAAATTATATTATCAACAGGTACATCTTGAAACAATTGTTGCAAAGTGTCAGCTTTGAAGTATAAGTTACGTGATTGTGAGAAGTCTTCACATTCAATTAAGATAGTTGTAACAGTAGTAGTAGTAGTAGTAGTAGTAGAAGTAGAAGTAGTAGTAGTAGTAGTAGTAGTAGTAGTAGTAGTAGTAGTCGTTAAAGTAATAATAATAGTAATAGTAGTAGAAGTAGTAATAGTAGTTATAGTAGAAGTAGTAGCAGAAGTAGTAGTAGTAATAGTAGTAGAAGTAGTAGTATATATAATTGTAGTAGCTGCAGCAGTATAAACAGTCGAACACTTTTTATTTTTATCATTATTATTTCTATTATTGTAGAAGAAGTAGGAATAGTAGTAGTTTTTGTATTAGTATAGTAGCAATAGTAGTAATAATAACCACCGAAACTTCTACTTCTACTTCTGCTACTTCTACTACTGCTCCTCTACTTCGAGTACTATTACTACTTTTACTACTGCTACCATTACTGGACTTTTACCACTGCTTGTTCTATTATTTATTTTTATCATTATTATTTCTATTATTGTAGAAGAAGTAGTAATAGTAGTAGTTTTTGTATTAGTATAGTAGCAATAGTAGTAATAATAATCATCGTAGTAGTGGTAGTTATAATTGTAGAAGTAGTGGTAATAGTAGTAGTAGAAGCGGAAGTCATAGAAGAAGTAGAAGTGCGGGGGTTTAAGGAGTGGTCCGACTCGCATCACTTTTCATGGGCATGCTTAGACCTAAGCTGTTTACCTTTGCTCAAGTTCGGTTGGTTTCAACTCTGCGCGGAAGCACTGTGTAGCCCATTTTATTTCTCCAGGCCCCTATGGGCGGGGGCGATTCGAGTCATCTTCATCATGCGTATTTGAAACCCTTGAAGACCAAACCATACATAAAGAAAATCGGGGATTAACAAGGGTATACTTTATTTTTGTCAAGTCTGCTCCAAAACATAGATTGTGGGTACTCGTTAGAACCGCTTCAGCTAAAGAGTACTAAAGAGTACCAACAATCTATGTTTTCAACAAAAATAAGCAAAATAATATATACCCCAGTAAACCCAAATTTCACAAAATGAAAATGGGGTTTCTAGGGGTCAAACATATGTAGGCGTGTATTCTTGATGCTTCAACATTGTATATCTGGAACTAAACCCCACATGATAAAATGCAAAACATTTTATTATACGCTTAGTTAAATTTTAATATATCAAATCAGACTGATTATCCCGTGATTTTTTCAAGGGTGCAATAAACGCTCTTGATTCTCATTAAAACTTGAAATTATTGAGTGTTTACACAGCATGAATTGGACAGGTATATCAAAGACGCCGCAAGAAAGATAAGAGCCTTATCCAAAAAATGTGGATATGTAAGCGGCATTTTGATTGGATAATTGGAAAATAAGAAATAGCGGTCTACTTGCATTTACGGGTAGACCTGCATTTTACGGGTACACTCCTATTTTTACGGGTATACCCGCATTTTAAGATGCGGGTACACCCGTAAATTTAGGGGTATACCCGCAAATATAGGAGTGTACCCGTAAAATGCAGGTCTACCCGTAAAATGCGGGTAGACCGCTAAATGCGGGTGTACCTGCAAATTTACGGGTACACCCGCATTTGAAATAGGGGTGTACCTGCAAATTTAGGGGTGTACCCGCAAATTTACGGGTATACCCGTATATCTAAAATGCGGGTAGACCGGTATCGGTCATTTTGACCCTTTTGGTACACCATAAATGATCAAGAAAGAAGACCTAAGACCTCTGTCCGAGTATTGAGGATCATTCCGTTAACAGTGTATTTTTCTGTGTCAACAAAGTTGTTATAAACAGGGGATGTACTTAGATGCTGCCTGGAGTTACATGTAATGTAGATCTAAATAATAACAGCTGGAAATCATATAATTAGTATGTCTTGAAACCAGGAACTATAATGTGAGCCCCGAGTAGTCAATAACAGTTAATAAGCAGATACGACCAGCGCGTTTTTACACTGATATTAATGGTGAACTCCATTGGTCGTAGGCAAAACAAATAATATAGAAAAAATCACAAACTCAAATTGTAAGCTGAACCAAATTTATCATATGACGTCGCGTCTGAGAGTGTAATAACGCCATGTAATATTTTCGATAATCCACTAGTGGATTAAATATGCAAATTAGCTAGATACGCCCCGCAACGTTACATGTACGACGTCTTTGACGACGTCGCGTTTACTAATGGAGTATTGACATTTTTGTAAACAGTCGTGACTAAAATACGTTTTAAATGTCATATGATAAATAGAATCTTGCATTCGTGGTCATTTATTATTGAATTTATTAAACTCGTTGAGGAAAAGGGATAAAATGTTCGGCAAAGCCTCGCATTTTATCCCTTTTCCTCAACTCGTTCAATAAATTCAATAATACATGAACACTCATCTCATGTAAGATCCTCTATATATCATTTATCAACAAATAGTATGAAGTTCATATATATACGAGTAAAACCACAATAAGCTACTTAATTAGCACACAAGCAATGTCTCCCTCTTCATACCCACCCACAGCCCCCGTCCCGCCCCAACCCCACATCTCAAACATACAACATACAAATACATGTACGGTATGCTAAAACATTATAATGACAAGATAATGGCTTGGAGTAGCTACGTTCTTATTTGTGGGTCGGCTGTAAATCAATCGACCCAAAGTTACTAACTACAGAAGCTTCCCGCCTCCTTTTGTCCTCGGGATTATTGTCAATCTTGTACAAAATCCAGGTACCGGTTATTTATAGCAGCGCTAGTCTTTATTGTGACGTCGGAGCGCTGTGTAAAAAAGTAAATTCTGGCCTGGAATTGTGTACAGGGACATTGGCAAACAGTGTACCCCATCATCACGAAAACACGCCAATATAATTTCGACTAACTTGAACCCCAGATAGTAAAACTGGGGTTTTCAAGGGTAAACCTTATTTTTCTTATTTCTGCGTTAAATCATATATTGTGGGTACTCGTTAGAGCCGCAAAACGGCGCAAGATGGTTCTATCGAGTACCCACAATCTTTATTTTGAGCAGAAATAAGAAAGATATCACAATTTTTCATCTTAAAGTTTTCATTTTTCGGTGATAAAGGTTACAATGTATTTGTGAAGGCGTGTTTTCGTAATGGAGTTCAGTCGTCGCAGAATGCGGCGTCTGATCAGGATCTACACTGATTGTTCAAAGTAGAGGAAGTTACAGGTTAAACGAACTGTTCTTAGTCCCGCGTTAAGGCCCATTTTGCCAGTCTACACTCAAAGACAATCGAAACACCGGTTCTGTCAGTGCTTTGATATTCTAATGCACATCCCGAAAACACGCCTATATAAGTTTGATCCCCTTGAACTCCATTTTTATACAATATAACTGTGGTTTACAGGGGTAAACCTTATTTTTCTCATTTCTGCTCATAATATAGATTGTGGGTATTCGTTAGAACCGCCTCGACGAGGCGGTTCTAACGAGTACCCACAATCTATATGTTAGAGCAGAAATAAGAAATATATCATAAAATTTCATCTTAAAATTTTCATTTTAGGCGATAATGGTTACCCATAGCCTAGGTTAGGAGCAGAAATAAGCAAAATAATGTTCACTGTCCGTCGAGGAATAGTTGACAGTGACGTCACGACTTGTTTTTGTTCTGGACAATGCAAAGCTTATGGGGCTAACGGTAAAATAGCTCAAATAGTCAGCTACGTCAATGCCATCTATTTGTTGGTGAATTATACCTCTGTAAGCCAAAGTTTTGTATAGACTTGTTTTCGTAATGCGTAAACCTTCAGTGAATATAGATCACCGAGGGCTCGATTATCATGGCTAAATGTAATTCAGACATTTTCATGCATTACGATGATACACCTGCGTGCTAAATTGAGATAATCATAATGAGGTTTCAGTCCCCGCCCATGGGGGCTTGAAGAAATAGATGAGCTTCATGATGCTTCCAGGCGGAGCTGAAACCGACCGCATAAGAGTACTGGTATACCGTTAAGAGGATCTAAGCCTGCCCAGGTAAGTCGCAATTCTATATTATACTCCACATTGCGTACGGCCCCCGTCCATCGGGGCTTGAAGAAATATATAGGCTGCATGATGCTTCCACGCGGAGCTGAAACCGACCGCAAACGAGTACTGGTACACCGCTTAGAGGATCTAAGCCTGCCCAGGCAAACCGGTGCGAGTCGGCTAGTCTTATAAACCCTATTGGTTTCATTGGGGGACAGGGTTGGAGATGTCATTTCATCTCAATGTCCGGTAAAAGTCCCACAAAATTGGAAGCAACGTCTCCAAAATTACCTTAAAGTGTTCACGGGGCTTTAAACCTCAAATCAATCAAACAAACCAACATATCATAAGGCAGTTCTATATCATACTCCACATTGCGAACGGCCCCCGCCCATCGGGGCGTGAAGAAATATATGGGCTGCATGATGCTTCAACGCAGAGCTGAAACCGACCCACACACGATTAGAGGATCTAAGCCTTCCAAAGCGGTGCAAGTCGGCCCGTCCCTGCTTACAAACCATATAGGTTTCATTGGGCGGCAGGGCTTGAGATGTCATATCGTCTCAATGCCGGGTAAAAGTCCCACAAAATTGGAAGCAGCGTCTCCAAAATGATCTTTATAGTGTTGACAGGGACGTTAAACCGCAAATCAATCAAACAAACAAATTATAAGGCAGTTCTATATCATACTCCACCTTGCGTACGGCCCCCGCCCATCGGGGCTTGAAGAAATATATGGGCTGCATGATGCTTCCACGCAGTGCTGAAACCGACCCGCACACGATTACTGGTAAACCGCTTAGATGAACTAAGCCTGCCGAGACAAAGCGGTGCAAGTCCATGCTTAAAAACCCTATTAGTTTCATTGGGCGACAGGGCTTGAGATGGCATATCATCTCAATGCCGTGTAAAAGTCCCACAAAATTGGAAGCAACGTCTCCAAAATGACCTTTATAGTGTTGACGGGGACGTTAAACCTCGAATTAAACAAACAAACAAAACTCCACATTACGATAGCACACCGGTGTGGCATAGTGCGTTCTTTCATATCTCGAAAATAGCTTCTTTGCCGATGAAAATTTTTTCATTTTTCTTATTGAATACTCCGATCATAAGATGTGGGTGCCCGTTAGAACCGCCTCATTTAGGCGGTTCTAACGGGTACCCACAGCCTATGTCTAGGAGCAGAAATAAGCAAAATAATGTTAACCTCTGTAAGCTAAAGATTTCTCTGAACAAATTGGGGTTTAGGAGGTGTTCGTTTAATGGACTTGTAATTATAATATCAGCCAGAGACTCCCATATCAGCCCGAGAGCCTTCGGCCGTCGAGCTGATAATAGTTGCGGGCTGATATGGGTATGATATGAAAAATACCAAAACACAATCTATTATTATATATTTCCCAGCCTTTGTCCTATTAAAATCTGTATCTTTCATTTGTGCCAAAGCATGTTTTTTTTTAAACTTAGTGTATTAATAACTCAGCATATACAACCTACTAAAATGTATTTATTAAATTATATAATTAAAAGTAGGACTCGGGAGGCAACTCCATGAGCTGATACATGTCTCCAAATAAGTATTCATAAATCTGAAGTTTCATTTAGTTGAACGGGTTTGAATGCAAAACTCCATAAACATTCTATTGATACAAAAAAAAAACAACAAAAAACTTTTGAATTAATAAGCAAAGTTTACATTAAAACATACATGTATCGAAATTGAGTTACTAAGGTGTGTGTGGTATGGGTGGTGTGGGGGTGGGGGTGTGGGGGTGGGGATGTGGGGGTGTGGTGGTGGTGGTGGTGTGTGTGTGTGTGTGTGTGTGTGTGTGCGTGTGCGTGTGACGTCGCTTTTTACAATTTTTCAGTCATATCACGACGGTGTCTGGTTGCAACAGGGAGCTCAATGCTCAGTTTTATAGTGCTGCCTCACTGAAGTATCATTTTCCAGATACATTACATGACACCACACCCAGTCACATTATCCTGACACTTGGTCGACCAGTCCTAGCTCTACCCCGTAAATCTGAGGGCCAAGCGAGGAGCAGCAAGTACCATTCTTATCGACTTTGGTATGTCGCGGCCCGGGATCGAACCCGTGACCTCCCGTTCACCGGAGCGGACACGCTACCAACTGAGCTATCGGGGCCGGTACTAAGATAAGTATGTTATAGATTTTGCTAAGATATTATATTACCAGAAAAACTTTCCAAGTATGTCCCCTGTATTTATGCCAAATTTCATGACAATTCAAAACCGACAACACGTACTGCAATTTTCTACCTTTAATGGAATGTTTTTTTGTTGTTTTTTTTTGTTTTGTAAAATTCACTATTTTGTTGAAACCAATTAAGAACTTTACATGGAGGCATTGCTTTCAAAGATCCTAACACTTATCCAGTAAAAATAGTTTATACAAATCAAAATATCCGGAGCTGACATGGCCTAGAACCCATTAAAACGTTTTGATGCCTAGTATTTGCCTTCCAGTAATGTTCTGTGCATGGTCTATCCTAATATTATGAATGTAAATAGTAGAACACACTAAATCAGATTCTAATTAACAAATTATGCATTTTTTACTCATGGCTGTATAATTAATGTGAACATGTGCAACATTGTTTAGTTACTTTACTTTCTCATGTTACTAAAATAGCTATATTAAGGCATGGGGATTCATTATTTCCATTGCCATACTGAGAAGATTTGTAAAGGCGTAATGGTCAGTGGTTGGTTGTTTTACGTAGGACTATAGACTGTTTTGTGAATATATCCATATAGACATGTCGGCTTTATAATAACCGACGGGTAAATGAAGTGAAAAACCTATACAAAGATTCAGACATTTGATGAGGTTTGTCCTTATGCGATCTAGCTTATGTAAACCAAATAGTTTTTGTTTTTGGCCATGATATTCCCGAAGAAGCAATCCTAGTTTTGAAATAATTCTTACAATAATGCCGTCTCCTATTTACAAAAACCAGAAGCCTCCGTGGTGTAGTGGTTACGCTACTCGCCTTGTAAACCAAGCATCGCAGGATTCCGGGCTTCTCCAGGCTTTCGGATGAGTCTTTAAACCGAGGTCCCGTCTCCGTATGACCTTAGCTGTTGGTGTGACGTAAAATTCAACCACTCACTCCCTTACAAAAATCATACTATACTGTACCATAGCCACACAAATTGAAAGCAACAGTAAAGTAGATTTACACAGCGTGCCTTAAACATAGTATAATTTCACATTTTGCTGAATCCGGACTATCAGTATTCAGTCCGTTTAGGCAACATGTTACCTGTCCTAAATTTGCATGAAATTTCATATACATATTCCCAACAAATGTGGATATTTTTATGCTAAAATGGCGTCTAGACAAAGATTGGAACATGATAAAATTCCATATAAATGTGTTCTTGAAAGAGATATCCTTTGAAAACAAGGAATACACCACCGAACTGGAAAATATGGAGTGTACTTGTTTTCTGGGCAAGACTAGCCGGTTCGGTCATTTAGGCCTCATCAGTGACCCTCAAATATTTTCAAAATTCCACAATGGATTCAATGATCCCAAAAGACAAGAAAATATAAACTACACTATGATGTAGAGCAGGGAGACTTTTACGGCCGCCACACATTCCTAGACAACAGCTGTAGTGACGTTAAATAAGTTCTAGAAAGATATATTCTTTGGAAGCAAGGAATACACCATAGAACTGGAAAATATGGAGTGTAATGTTTTCTGGGCCAGACAAGCCAGTTTCGGCCATTTAGGCCTCACCAGTGACCCTCAAATATTTTCAAAATTCCACAATGGATTCAATGACCCCAGATGACAAGAAAAAATGAACTACACTATGATGTAGGACAGGGAGACTTTTTACGACCGCCACATATTCCCAAATCTGAGTGGATACAAATGTGCTAATGCCATTAAAGGAAACTGAATGCCCAGCCATTGTTACAAAACACATGAAGCCATTCATAGTATCAACTAACTCACAAATGATGCTTTTATTTCATAAAACATTTCTGCATTGCTTATATGAAATTCTGATTACCGTAGAAATGTTTATGTCAGAGTACCCTCTGTTGTTGTAGTGATATCGTACAAAACGTCATAAATTTACAATGGAATTACAATTAAAAGCGAAAGCAACATAAGTATAAAGGTTTTCCCCTTGTAGATATTTTTCCATAATGGAATAATAATAACGAACCACTTGTCACTACTGCAAAAATACCCATTAATTTCCCATTAATAGCACCATTAAAATAAGCCATTAAAAATCCATTAATTATGGTTCTATTAATGGCCTTTTTTAATGGGAAATGGTAGTGAAAATAGTTAAAAATGTTAAAATACCATTAAAAACACACCATTAAAATACCATTACTTTAAAGATATTAATGGGCATTAAAATGTTGTTAAATAGTGGCAAGTAACTAAAATAATGGCCATTAATTTACCCCATTAAAGTTATTTTTTAACATATTTAATGCCCACCAATTCAATGATTTTTCATGGCCATTAAATATTTGGCCATGAATAGAACCATAATTAATGGATTTTTGATGGGCATTAATCTTTAATGGCCATAAAATTCAGGAATAATGCCCTTTTTAATTGCCATTAATGTTGATTTTTTGTGTTGCATTAATGACCATTAATATTATTAATGGCCATTAACACAGACTAACTGAAAAAATTAATGGCCATAATTACACCACCATTAATTTTTACAGAAAGTTAATGGCCATTAAAACTAAAGAAAAAGGAAACAGTAATGGGCATTAATTTGCCGGGAACTAATGGCCATTAAAAATCAGCATTAATGGGCATTAAAAAGGTGAGGAAAGTAATAGCCATTATTGTTTTCCTCCAGAAAAGTAATGGCCATTTAAAATCAGAAAAGGAAGTAATGGCCATTATTCTTGTTTGTTAACATAATTAATGGGCATTACATTATTACTGATATTTAATGGCCATTACTGCCTGTTACTCGTCCGATCAGGGTCTGAACTGTCTGCCATTCTATCGCCAGCTGTTTGGTGCCACAACCCCCTATTCCCCCCCCCCCCCAACAAAAAAACCCAGCTGTTTCAGCAAATAAACCCAATTTTTAGAGTATAATCAGTGGACTAACAATTTTAATTTAAAATAGTAACGTAAGGTTACCTACTCTAGATCTGAAGTACTAATTTGTATCACTAAATATTTTGGTTTAGGTCTGATAAAAAGTGATGTGAAATGGAAGGATACTTCAGATTAGTCAAAAACTAAGCATCGGTTTTCTAAGAACGTCTTTTTAACAAAATATATGTCTTAAATATAAAGAAGGTCTGCATGACCTTATTCCAATACAGATTTTTTTTGTTCCATTTCCTCAACGTCCATTTCCGAAAACCAGTGACATCGCCTTCTGCTTACTTTATATGTTGGAAGTTCAAAAAAAATAAATTCTATTCTAAATAGTCTGAGGCAATAACAAAACTACCTGTTCAAATTCCTCGAAGGTGCAGTAAATTTTTAAAATAGGGTCTCTCTTATCCTCTCTTGGAAAAAAAAAAACAGGTACCCCACCGTCTGTAGAAAGTCCATGGACTCAGTGGACAAGGTCCGGCTGGAGTATTGGAACTAAGTCCATGGACATTGTCCACTGAGCCCATGGACAATGTCCAGGATGACTGGACTGGACAAAGTCCACTGAATCCATGGACAATGTCCACTGAGTCCATGGACGATGTCCACAGAGTCAGTGGACAATGTCAGCTGAGTCCAGGGACAAAGTCCAGGCTGACTGGACTGGACAATATCCACTGAGTCCATGGATGATGTCTTTGGACAATGTCCATGGACTCAATGGACATTATCCGTGGATTCAGTGGACATTGTCCGTGGACTCAGTGGACATTGTCCGTGGACAATGTCAATGGACTCAGTGGACATCGTCCGTGGATTCAGTGGACATTGTCCGTGGACACAATGGACATTGTCCATGAACTCAGTGGTCTTTTTCGCAGGATCCACAGAGACACAACTAAGTATAATATCATTGGGAGAAAACCATGTTGCCAAACCAATAAATATTTTGAATATATAGCTTTCAAGCACATCGTGGCCAGACTGAGTAATTAGTTAATCACAATGTTTTGAAAGAATGATCAAGAGCATAGAGCTCTATATCAATGTACTGAACTTAATCATAACCAAATTCAAAAGACTTTTATTAGCCCTTCAAGTTTTGGCTGAAATTATACCCAAATTTGATTCATATCAAATCAAAAGTACACAAATTAACCAATTCCATTTTAGTTTTATTTACAATGTAAGTTCTGCAGTTTAAACCTCATTTTCAGCAAATTCTGATTGACAGCTAGCCACACACACTTGTATGTTTGCAATCTGCGTCAGAGCATTTTGCTGGCTATCTCACTTAAACTTTCCTCATGACCGTTCCTAATTTGATGACGGTTAAATAAATTATTCTTATTACTTATATTTAATATGTATATTTCCCAACCGTCAATCATATGACCAAAAAGCATGTTTAATGGCTAAAATGAAAGAAGAAACACGCAGTCTTCCTACTAAAAGCAAATGGTGTTGTTGGCGCCATATAACATCCCCACTCTCCAATCATATTATAGACAACCATTGTTTATATCAACATCACTGAATTCACGTGGGTCAATGGATTCATTAAATTTGAACATCACTATAGGTGTTTTCTGTAAATGCACTGAGTATGTAGTTTTTCACTGTCCCTCTGCCAGATTCGATCCTGCTCTCCTCGAGTGTTTCACAATATTCCATGTAGCTTTAACCCAGATCATCATTGGTGTGATATAAGGGAATTTCCTCTGTATGACATCTGAAAAAAAAATAATAAGATTTTGTAAAATTTTGTAAAATTTTACAGTATTCTTTGTTCATTTAGGGTACCATATTTAAATAGAGGATCTTACATGAGTGTTTATGTATTGTTGAATTTATTAAACGAGTTGAGGAAAAGGGATAAAATGCGAGGCTTTTTCATCCCTTTTCTTCGACGCGTTTAATAAATTCAATAATTCTTGAGCAAGAATGCAAGATTCTATTTGTCAATGACATTTAAAATGCATTTTATTGACGATGGTTTAACAAGTGTCCATATTCCGCCATTAGTAAGTGCAATGTCGTTAAGGACATCATACATGTAACGTTATTGGGTATATCTAAATAATTTGCATATTTAATCCACTAGTGGATAATCAAAATTTTCACATGGCGTTATTACACTCTCGGACGCGACGTCAAATGATAAAGTCATTAAATTAACAGTGCTTATCATCTACAGTTAATTAAATATGTACACAATATAAAAGGGAATATGGAGTATTATAGTAGTGGCCGGGGTATTATGTTATACTCCCTGTTGTCTGTCCTTCCATCTGCACCAATTCCGATTGATAACTTGATTAAATATTCATGTAATTTCTTCAAATTTTGTATACACATTGTATTGGGGATGAGTTGTTTGGGATTGTTAATGGGCAGAGTCCATCCATTTTAACAGAACTGCCCTTGTTCATACTGGAAAAAGTTTTTGTACTGTTAACAGGGATTTTTCTGCTTATATATCATTGTCTCCAAAAAGGACCCATTCCTTATGCCAAAATTGAAAAAGTAGGTATTGATTCCCAAGCTGAGAAAGAAATTTCCCAAATAAGAAAGCATTGTTTTATAGTAAATACCGTATTCGCCCTAATTACCGCACCGTGCGCTTAGTTTTTTCAAAATCGTGTCATAAAATCATGGGGAAAAATCTACCTAATTAGCGCACACTTGATACGAAAACAACAGCTTCCAAGATGATGCATACTGATATTTAATGGGACGGAAAAAGATACTTAAGCATTGCCTTCACTGTTGGAAGAAATAATGGTTAGTTTTTATAGATTTACTGCGAGACCTTCAAGGGGAGATTACTGTAAAGTGTGGGCTTATGCATTTCCTTTTCAAAAATAGCTTTGGTGTGCGCTTATAGAAGCATGTGTGGTAATTAGGGCGAATATGGTATGTACAATATGAGTTCTAAAACTTAAACCATTTCTCAAAACATGTATGTTGCCGGCCTCGGTAGCTCAGTCGGATGTGCATCTGACTGGTGATCAGGACATGGGTTCGATACCTGCCGGGGTCAGCAACCTTCTTTCGTGGAGACTGATCATGGAATCTTCTGTACCGTCATACTCTCCCTTCCGCTGATTCAAGAGGGGCAGTTGTCAGTTTCTGGCGAATAAATGTGCACTGTACTGGTTAACTGCTTACCTTTGAGCCTGCCCAGGAAAAGTGTGGATAGGTAAACTGACAGGCTCATAAATGAGCTAATAGTGTTGACTGGGGCTGTTTAACGCCAATACAAATAAACAATACATGTATGTTAATTGAGAGAGCTTTAGAGAGATCTAATTCTTGGTAATGTTGGTTGGTGCCTGATGCTCTGTCTCTGGTTGGGCCCATCGGAGTCTAACTGTTGGTTTTTTTTTTGCTCCAATATTTCAGTGGTTTCTTGCTGTCGAGACCTCACTGTTTCTCACCTCTGTGGTTATTTGATTGTTTGTTTTCACGGAGATGTTGCACTGTTGAGTTAGGAGGCCTTCATGTGGACTGAACAAATTATATGTCTAAATCGCGACGGAAGTAAGGGCGAGGATTGTGGCCACGTAAAATCGATTTAAGCCCCCCCCCCCCCCCCAGTGGAATTCTTTCTACTGACCGTTCCAATGCGGTTCTTCTGTGGCGGTTTATTAATGTTGTTGTTTGTTACTACTTACTGTGTGTATCCCTTGTGTCTTTTTTATTTTGGATGGCCATTTGGCCATTTTGTGGGAAAGTAACTGTCCTTATGGCCATCCTTTGTTTAGGTTTCCATTATGGTCTGGTCGCTTCATGTTTGTGTTTCTTTCCCTTTGGTGTCTTTGGTGGGTGGAGTAAGTTAATTGTATCGATTCCTGATTAGGGCTGGCTAATCGGAGTTGAAAAGATAATCGATTATCAGTCCTGCCATTGCGATCGATAATCGATTAGTAATCGCTAAGGTTTTTCTCATAATTTTACCTGTCTGGCTTTCTGTCTGAGCATATTAAACTCTTACCATATGTTGCACTTTCCATATGTATATTTGAACAGACAGGCCTGGGCAAACAGTGTAGACCCAGATGAGACGCCGCATAATGCGGCGTCTCATTAGGGTCTGCACTGTTTGCCACTCATCCAGCTATTTTAGGCATAACTTTGGGTATTAAATTGTACCTCTCAAGTAATCGATTAAAAGCAAATCAGAAATGATAATCATTTTTGTGGAATTTATCGTTCGATTAATAGATTATAAATGCGATTAATCATGTCAGCCTTATTCCTGATCTTTGTTTTACTTCTACTTGACGCGTCATTAAACACGAAATCATCATCATCATGATAAGACACATTCAGCGGCAACAATCTTGGCTTTCCTGGGGTCTGCAAGGGCCATGCTCCAACCCTCCACAGCTTAAAAGGCCTTATATCTCAGGAACTGTACACATCCCAAACCCCTAAACCATATATATTCTTGTTCCTTAAGATGGATTCAGTGATACCAACCTGGGCTCTGTTGGGTCCATGTCTCATCCCTCCTCCTCATGAAAGTTCTAATATTTCAGATACAGAGTCCACATGGGTGCTCATTTGGAAATCGGGGTTTGTTTGGGAGACTTTATAATCAATAAATTGAAACCTGAAACCATACACAGCTGCCAGTGGGCAGTGCCCGCCTGAGCTCTGGTGAGCATTGTGGCCCATGGGCCTCTTGTTTTAAGTCTGTTTATGACCAGTACTTAAATGTCAACACCGGCCATGCCCTCTGGCAATGGCTTAAGCAGAACTCTATTTTCAAAATAGTTCTAAATGAACTCAATGATCTCAAAGGACCAGAAGCCTTGAACATGTCTCAATGATCCCAAGAGGCCTTGAACACGATTCAATGATCCAAAATGATAAGAAGCCTTGAACATACAAAATTTGAACTAATTCTCGGATGTTCATCATCACCTGCTAACTGCAAAACCATGACCATTACTGTTTGTTTGTTTGATTTGAGGTTTAACATCCCCATCAAGACTGTATAGGTCATTTTTGAAACATTGCTTCCAATGTTTTGGCACTTTTACCGACATTGAGATGAAATGACTTCTCAAGCCCTGCCACCCAATGAAACCAATAGGGTTTATATGGTCTGACTCACACCACTTTCCTCTAAGCTGTTTTAATACCAGTACTCATGTGTGTGGTTGGCCACTGTTTCAGCTCTGCATGGAAGCAGCATGGAGCCCAGTCTATTTCTTCAAGCCCATGTGGGTGTCAGAGCCATAACTATACGTGTAAAATCAGTCACCTGTATAATGTTAACCACAATCTTCATCATTATCATTGCCAAATCAATCATTCATGTGGGGCAAAAAAAAAAAGAAGAAAATGTGATGTGCTCAGGTAACAACATTTGAGAGACAGAGAGACAAAAGGTCATTGTACCTGTCCTGATAGGTATTGGGCTATTTCTCAAGACATTCAATTGGATTTGATCTGCATTAATTCTGGTTTTGGACCTAAATGGCTTGTGTTTGTTTGTGTTGAGTAAATCAACCCTGTGCAACATACCATCATACTGATACATGAATTGAAACTGATAGGGGACATCTAACCAGCTTTAGCACACGAATCCCATTCCAGATAAGAACTTGATTTTATTGGAAATTATGATGTAAACAGTGATGTCATATAACATACTGTATTCATCCTATTAAGGGGAATATATACACCTTCAGGGATGGGACAACTCATGCAAATGTAATATTGTCTCCAATGTCAATATGGTGCAACTCTTAAAGGAAAGAATTTGCTCCTAAGGAGCAAGATTAGACCTCTTTTTCTGCAGGTTAGAGCTTATAGTATTGCAAATAGGAAGTTCCAAAAATTGTCTCCCTTTCAAAATGCATTTTTGTTGATAAAAAATACATGTTCAGTTTATAGGTGATAAAATCCTTTCAATATAGGTGACTGGTCATATGATAAACAAAAGCTCACAATCGTGGTCATTTCATATGAAATTTATGAAACTCGCCAAAGGCTCGTTTCATAAATTTCATATGAAATGACCACTCATGTAATACCCACTATTTATTCATAGCTTTCTTTAAAATGATATAGTTATCTTGTTTTTTCCCTCTCTCTCCAAGTTTTCATAGTTTTTAAAGAGCAGTTACAATACTTCAGCCATCTGACATAACTTTTTCTTATGTGCGAAACTATTGTAACTGAAAATATAAGCCTTTTTCATCTTTACTTTCTGTTCTTTTTCTAAATTAAAAAATAATATTAGTAAGTTTTATCAAATATAGTATAAATAACTATTGTATCTATTTAATTTCAGTTACAATAGTTTCGCATATATATAGAAAATATGGCAGTTTGAGTTACAATACTTTCCAAATTTTTTAATTATGGTTTATCTTTTCATAATTCAACTTCAATATTTGGTGTATATGTGGAGGTTAGACAGTTGAATAAATTTATCAAAAAAAGTAATTTTTGATAGAAAGGTCAGTTACAACAATTTCACATATAGGTGAGGCTGTATCGTTGCAGCCCTAGTAACAAGAATATCGGTGAAACCGATGGATGCTCCCCGAACGTGCGATAGTCGGAACAGGAAACATTATCCCAGTTAAAGAGCAGTATACTTTGTATACTCACTGTACTTCAAAATGGAGTATAACAAAACCTTTCAGTGGACAGATTAGCTTGCCTGATGGCACTGTCATACAAACATCAGCAACACAAAAGTCCGAATAAATGAAAGGAAGAACTGTTTAATACAAATTATTGAAAACTTACTCTCGTACACAGAGGCAATCCTCATAGGACTGTCGCCAGGTATGGTTCGGTATTCGGTGCCTTTACATGCATATAAAATATCAGACGGGTTCGAAAATTATATTAAAATCCATCAGCAAATGTAGATGCTAGAGCGACGACAAAGTTTTTCTAAAAATAGCCACAGTGACCTTGACCTTGACCCCAGGACCCTGAAAGTCAAACTTTTTTTGTTTGTTTGTTTTTTTCTTTGATTTGAGGTTTAACGTCCCCGTCAACACTGTAAAGATCATTTTGGAGACGTTGCTTCCAATTTTGTGGGACTTTTACCCGACATTGAGATGAAATGACATCTGAAGCCCTGTCGCCCAATGAAACCAATAGGGTTTATTAGCATGGATGGTCTGCCTCGCACCGCGGTATCTGGACAGGCTTAGGTCCTCTAAGCGGTTTACCAGTACTAGTGTGCGGGCCGGATTCAGCTCTGCGTGGAAGCATCATGCAGACCATATATTTCTTCAAGCCCCTATGGGCGGGGGCTTAAAAAGTCAAACTTGCTTGTGATTTTTTCATACCCAACATTTGTGTGAAGTTATATTAAAATCCATCAGCAAATGAAGATGCTAGAGGTATGACAAAGTTTTTTCTAAAAAAAGCCGCAGTGACCTTATCCTTGAGCCCAGGACCCTGAAAGTCAAACTTGCTCGAGATATTATCATACCCAACCTTTGTGTGAAACTGTATTAAAATCCATCAATAAATGTAGGCACTAGAGCGATGACAAAGTTTTTTTCTAAAAATAACCACAGTGACCTTGACCACAGGATCCTGAAAGTTGAACTTGCTCGAGATATTATTATATTAAGTTATATTAAAATCCATCAGAAAATGACGACGCTAGAGCGATGACAAAGTTTTTTTCTAAAAATAGCCACAGTGACCTTGACCTTGAGCCCAGGACACTGAAAGGTGAACTTGCTCGAGATATTATCATACTAACATTTGTGTGAAATTATATTAAAATCCATCAATAAATGAAGGCACTAGAGCGATGAAAAAGTTTTTTTCTAAAAATAACCAGTGACCTTGACCTTGACCCCAGAATCCTGAAAGTTGAACTTGCTCGAGATATTATTATACCCAACATTTGTGTGAAGTTATATTAAAATCCATCAGCAAATGACGACGCTAGAGCGATGACAAAGTTTTTTTTCTAAAAATAGCTACAGTGACCTTGACCTTGAGCCCAGGGGCCATATTTATAAAGCTACTTAAGTGTACTTAATTCAAGATTTTGACTTAAGTTTGGTCTTATCTCAAAGATTTTGCTTAGTTTTCTTAAAATTTCTTAAGTGGTATTTATTATCTTACTTATCTCTTAAGATGACTTAAGATGTGTCTTAACTTTAAGATGAGTCAGAAGGTATCTTAATTTTCTAAGATTTTCTTAAGAAATTTCTTAGGTTTTCTGAGATAAAAAAAAAATGGCTGCCAGAATAAGACAACCGAGATTATTTCACCTAAGAAACAATCATTTTGAAGACTTGTCGGATGAAGAATTGATTAAACGTTATCGTTTAGATAGAGCGGGTATTTTGTTCATCGTTTCATTGATTGATACTTTGATTCAGCCGGCTACTAACAGGAACCAAAGCTTATCTGCATTGACAAAAGTCTTGGTCACACTAAGGTTCCTGGCAACAGGAAAATTTCAACAGTGCAGTGCTGTTGAGTTTGGCCTCTCACAACCAACTGTATGCAGAGTCGTCTCGGAGGTTTTGGATGCTATCACCCATCCCAATATTATAAAACACTTTATAAGTTTTCCTCAAACCATCGATGAGGTCAGACTGAACCAAAGAGAGTTTTTTGCTGTTTCTCACTTCCCTGGTGTTGTTGGAGTAATAGATGGCACGCACGTCCAGATACAAGCACCCTCAGCAGATGAACATGAATTTGTTAATCGTCATAACTACCATAGTATAAATGTCCAGCTGGTCTTCGATGCGAAGGAGGAGGTGATTGACGTTGTCGCCAACTGGCCAGGGTCGACCCACGACGCCCGCATTTTTCGGGAGAGTGGACTAAGACTGCTCTTCGAACACAGTCTGATACCCGGAAATGCGCATTTGCTTGGTGACAGTGGCTATGGATGTAAGCGCTACCTACTCACGCCCTTTTTAAGGCCTACGCCAGGTCATCAGGAGAACTACAACAGGTTTGTATACCTACTGCTAGATCCGCGCTTCTTCCTTTATTTATTTGTTACCTCCCTTACAAAGGTATACTCTGAGTACACATTTCAATGTATTTTAATTTGATGTTGACAGTCCTAACTTACCTGATGCTAATAATTAGAAATTAATAACTGGATCATTTTATATGAAAAATGTAACTGCTGTAATGTTATGATATTCTGCATAAAGGAATAAAAAAAATCAATAGATTATTTAAATTTACTTCCCATTTCCAAGTTTAATATTTATTATACTTGATATTTTTTTGTTACTAGTCATGATCTTGCCTAATAATTAATAAGGCGGACAATAATTTTGTTCATTCCAGTTCAGAACGTTAAATTTCTTCCATTCCCTGTTACTACTATCTAGAAGAGTAGCGACAGTTTGCACGATGTTTCCACGAAGAGTTGATACCGACCGCACATGAGTACTGGTAATCTGCTTAGAAGGTCTAAGCCTGTCCTGGCAAACTGCTGTGAGTAGGCCCACTCATGCATATAAACCCCATTGGTTTTAATGGGTGGCAGGGATTGAGAAGTCATTTCATTTCAGTGTCGGTTAAAAGTCCCACAAAATTGGAAGCAAAGTCTCCAAAATGACCTAAATTGTGTTGACGGGGACGTTAAACATGAAATCAAACTAACAAATCCACTGGTGATATATTTGCATAATACCAAACCCCTCCGCAATAACCCGCCACTGCGGGGGAACACAGAGGGTAACTTCCCTGCTCATAAGCCCCGCTATCCCCCGCCCATCCCCGTAGGTGGGGGTGGCAGTGGTCACAAATGACTTGTACATTATACTTAATTTTCTGGGACCTCTGCTTAGGCCTTAAACTGAAATGTTCCCGGTTGCCGGAGCACCAAAATATTATTTTTACAAGTAAAACATAAATTTTAGTTTGTTTAGTAAGGAAACATCAAATTTGGGTCAGCCATTTACATGGATGGTAATCAGGGGAACTAGCACGAAAATGAGACAATGGAAATTTGTTCCCTCGACACATCCGGGAACTCTCGAGCTAGCTCCATCACCAGGTTTATCATAGTTTTTTTTCTTTGTAAGCTATTTATAAGAAAATCCGACAATGCAGTGCCACAAAGGAATGATTTAACTTTGTACTCCGCTAGAATTTGCCATGGAAATCTGCAGCGCTGAAGTATGAATGTATGCAAACTTTTTATGGCGGATTTGAAAAAAAATGTCAATCTATGTCAACACGGAGATTTTGGCCGGCGATTTTTCCGTCAAAAGTACGCCCTTCACAGCCCAAAAAGCAACATCCCTGGTGAAAGGAACATAAAATGCTTGAAATAAGCAAAAATAAATTGGTCTTGATTGCGTAACTTATGAGTTATGACGAAATTACAGCCCGAGCTAGTCTTCTCGACAAGGAGCTAGTTCACTCGACATGTAGATAGTGCCCTCAAAGAACGAATATGAAACGCTAATTTCCATGTCAAATTCTAGCTGAGTACAAAGTTAAATCATTTCAATGTGGCTTTGCATTGTCGCATTTTCTTATAAATAGCTTACAAAGAAAAGAAAACCGCTGATAAAACTCTTCGAGACCTACCTTTCTACCTTTGTTTATAAGTTTCCTGGTGATGGAGCTAGCTCGAGAGTTCCCGGATGTGTCGAGGGAACAAATTTCCATTGTCTCATTTTCGTGCTAGTTCCCCTGATTACCACCCGTGATTTAAATCAATGTAAAATAGACTAGTCTTTATGAATCCTAGAATGGAACCTGAGTTGTCACAAACCCTTCATTAAGGGTGTAATTTTCGTCCGCACAAGGGCAGTTATTGGACCTTGTGGGCCATAGCAGTTATCAGCCAACATCCCCCAGGAAAAAATCAAAGGACTGAAAGCCCTCATAGTCAGTGAAATTTACAGAGACAGTTGTAACAATTTCTCCTTTTGATACATTTGTGTTGGAAACAACTGGAATACACGATCAAATTGTCACACGCTGGAGGTCACAGTGTTGCTCCAGTCTCAGAATGTAAGCCTTGATGGTATCTTGGTTGAGTTCGAATATGGGTTATGTTGGTTGATAAACTAGGTCAAATGTCTTCAAAACCTTAATGAATCTCTCGAAGCCAGTTTTGCTTCCATCGTGACGAAACTTTGCAATATATAATGTTCGCCTTGATGTTATTAAAATAAAGTATATATATAGGTTATTCAAAACGCATAACCAGGCCACTAGAATAAGTATGCCCTTTCATGTGGACCATCAGTAGAAGTTCCATCAAATAAGACCATCATGGTCCTCTTGTTTGAAATGATCTTCACAAGGAAAGGAACCCTCTGTCATACACACGCACGCACACACACTATAATTAAAGTGAATATTATTGAAAATTGACCAAAACAGATAAAAGTTCTGCTATATACAGATTGTGTAATTCGCCCCCGCCCATCGGGGCTTGAAGAAATAGATGGGTTGCACGATGCAGAGCTGATACCGACCGCACATGAGTACTGGTAATCTGCTTAGATGGTCTAAACCTGCCCAGGAAAACTGCTGCGAGTCGGCCCGTCCATGCATATAAACTTTATTGCATTATAAAAACTTGCCTATAAAAATACATTAGCATTTTTTTGTGAAAAAAAAATGCAAATTTTAAGATTGTGATATTTTTCTTATTTCTGCTCAGAACATAGTTTGCGGAGACTCGTTATTACCACCTTGATGAGGCGGTTCTATCGAGTACCCACAAATCACGTTTTTGAGCAGATATAAGAAAATAAGGTTACTCTTTTTAAACACCAATTTTACTATATAAAAGTGGGATTTAAGGAGGTAAGAATTAAATAGGCATGGTTTTTTTTGTGGTTTTATTGGGCGACAGGAACTGACATGACATTTCATCTCAATGTCGGGTAAAAGTCCCACAAAATTGGAAGCAACCTCTCCAAAATGGCATTATTAAGTAAAATAGGTTTACATTGCTGATGTCCATGTGACTTTTAATCCCTGTAAGGTTGTTGCCAGAGATCTATCTATATTGATGATACCTATTTTGATGGTTTGATCAGTCAGATTTACCCCCTAGAACTTCAGTTAAATAGGGCAAATTCTTCTGATACCGAGGCCCCGTTTTTGGATTTACATCTATCTATTGTAGATGGATTTGTTTCGTGCAAAATTTATGATAAACGCGATGACTTTGATTTTGAGATTGTAAATTTTCCTTTTTTGGATGGTGATGTTCCTCGTGCGCCATCCTATGGCGTTTATATTTCGCAATTAATTCGATTTGCTAGAGTGTGTAGTCATGTAACTGACTTCAACACTCGTAATAAATTATTAACGGCTAAAGTCCTTAATCAGGGTTATCGGTACCATAAACTACGCAAAGCCTTTTCAAAATTTTATAGACGCCATTCTGATTTAATTTCAAAATTCAATATTGGACTTAAATCTCTTCTGCAACAAGGTCTATCGGAACCCGAATTTTATGGTGACTTAGTATTTAAATTCAGAAAAATATATAACCGCAATGACTTCAGTACCCAATTTCGTAAAATCATTCTTCGATATAAAAAGATTGGGTACAACATGGATATTATACGACAGACTGCATGCATGGTAGTTAACCCAATCACGGTTGGCAACTTTGCTTCCCTCTTTAATTGCACGCCGGTGGGTCAGGCCTCAGATTCTATGACGGCTCCAACGTAAAGGCTTATTGAGAATTAGAGAGATCTAATTCAAGGTAATGTTGGTTGGTGCCTGATGCTCTGTCTCTGGTCGGGCTCATCGGAGTCTAACTGTTGGTTTTCTTTTGCTCCAGCATTTCAGTGGTTTCTTGCTGTCGAGTCCTCACCGTTGTCTCACCTCTGTGGTTCTTTGATTTTTGTGTTCACGGAGATGTTGCACTGATGAGTTAGGAGGCCTTCATGCGGACTGAACAAATTATTTGTCTAAATCGCGACGGAAGTAAGGGCGAGGATTGTGGCCACGTAAAATCGATTTAAGCCCCCCAGTGGAAATCTTCCACTGACCGTTCCAAGGCGGCTCTTCTGTGGCGATTTATTTTATGTTGTTGTTTGTTACTTACTGTGTGTATCACTTGTGTCTTTTAGTTTCGGATGACCTTATGGCCATTTTGTGGGAAAGTAACTGTCCTTATGGCCTTCCTTTGTTTAGGTTTCCATTATGGTCTGGTCGCTTAATGTTTGTATTTCTTTCCCTTTGGTGTCTTTTATGGGTGGAGTAAGTTAATTGTATCAATTCCTGATCTTTGTTTTACTTCTACTTTGCATATCAGGGCTGTTTTGTTTGTGCCGTGTGGCGGCTGTAAAAGGTCTCCCCGTACATGCATTTAATGCTCTTATTTTTCCAATCCTCAGGGATTGCTTATGCAATTGCTTTTCACTGTTCCATCAATTGACATCCTTTAGATACCTGTTGAAGGTCATTATTAAACCGATGTTCGTTCCTCGTTGTATAACAACTGCTTGTTTGACATCCCTGTACTTTAAGTAGACTAGGATGTTTTGTGGGCTTTTGTTGTACCTTCCTTCTATTCGAAGGAATCTTCTTCAGTATTTATTTAATAACCGGTATGAACATCGCTTTAGTTTTGACGGTATCACAACCTTATTAACCAAAATGAGTATTACAAATACATTTAAAATATCAATATCACCCCTTAGGTTACACTCTGCTTCTTCTGTACGGATTCCCCATTCTATTAAGAACTTTAATACTATGTTGCCTTCGGTATTGGTTAGACCCTTAAATTTGTCTTCTGTAACTTCAGTTAATCTCAAAGGAGCAGGCAATACCAATGTTTTTGGGAGTAGTCTTCGTATAAGACTATCTCCTCTCAAATCGCCCATCCTTCGAAAATATACTAATCCGTGGAAAAGAAGTGGAATGTATCCTAGCATTTCTAAGTGCAATGCCAAGAGGTGCAGATGTTGTTCGCATTTAAGCACTGCGTCTACCGTTACTTCATCTGTAAACGGTAGACGCTTCTCTGTAGTTAACATGTCTGATTTGACATGACAGTCTACAGATTTAATTTATCTAATTACTTGACGTGCTGCAAACTGTAATATGCAGTACGTCGGTCAAACTAACCGCATGCTTAAAACTAGATTGAACGAGCATTATCGTAGAATGAGTAAGCCTAAGAAAACTGACACTTTCTTGTACCGTCACTTTCGACGTACAGGTCATTCTGTAAATAACATTGTTATACAACCAGTGGAAAAACTTTATTACGATGCAAATTCTACAACTAGATTCAAAATAATCAAAAGACATGAAGCTGAACTGAAATGGATTAAATTTTTACAGACCCCTTTTCCACTGGGATTTAATGACAACATTTATCATGAGGGTAATATTTCCAGAATGCCGGACTTTGATATTTTCTCACTCCTGGAATGTCGAAAACGCAGAACTAGATCTCACGGCACCAGGAAAAATGGTAACTTTAAACGTAAATCACGTGCGTTTAAACGAAACAATACTAGACTGAAGTGACTGTCTATTATATTATTAAATCATGGACGCCACTCTATGCTTTCATTTTTAAGTTCATTACCCGTTTCTGTTTTACGTCTTCTGGACACCGAGGCGAATAAATTCTACGATAGTTCTCATCAGTTATATGATGCGGCTCTCTTAACTAGAGGCTATACTCAGCATACTCTCCGTCCTTACATTGATTCTGAAATTAATCATAAACGCCATTTCTTCAAAATATCCTTCATTAATAAGGGTATGGATTTTATAGATTTGCCCAGTATCTTCCGTGAGAGATCCGTACTTTCTTCCATTCCTGCTTATTTTCAAAATACTGAAACACCTATAATTTGCTATAAATATAACAAACCTGTTAGATCTATCATTTTTAATTTCAATAAACTTGTTTCAGATCTTGATATTGATACTAATACTCCTGATTCATGTGATTGTAAAAACTCAAAGTATTGCTATTCTGCTGCTGGTCATGTAATTACTGGCAATTTGAAAATTATTCCTGATTCAAGGATAAGGAATATAATTTCTAAAGGACCGAAATATCGGTTTCCTTCAAAAATTGATTTCAGTAAATGTAGAGATGAAATCGCTGCTTCATTGAATGAATTCGGTAATCGATGGTGTAAGCGAGAGTATGTTGAGCATAAAGCCCTTAAGGACTGGAAACTTAGCATTTTAAAACTAGTGAATAAACGCATTTCTTTCTATTCTCAAAATACTAACTTATTACCTCCTAAGCCCAAGACGTCTTTACGTCATCTTAAACTAGGTATTCAAGAATTTCATAAGAAGTTTGTTTTGGCCCCTGCAGACAAGGCCGCTAACAACGTCGTCGTTGTGTGACGGCTCCACTATGTTAACACGCTTAAGCAGGAGCTTGGTGGTACTAAGGCCTATGAACTTCAGCCTTTAGCTGAAGAGAGAGCTATAGTAGATAAACATGTTTGTCTTTCAGCCACCAAGTTTGCTGTGTGTGTTAACGAAGGCCAAGACAAGCTTCCTACGCTATACTGGTTACCAAAACTTCATAAAAAACCTTACAAAGCACGGTTTATTGCAAATTCTAGCTCTTGCACTACCACTGAACTTTCTAAATTATTAACTTCCTGTCTTACTGCTATTAAAACGCATGTAATTAAATATTGTGATAAAGTCTTTGAAAGATCAGGAAGAAATCTGTTTTGGTCTATAAAAAATTCGAATGATGTTTTAAATAAATTGAAATCTAGACAGTTTCGTGCTTCTAGTCTGTCTACCTACGATTTTTCCACTCTTTACACTACACTTCCTCATAATCTTATAAAAGAAAAGCTTAATGATTTAATTGAATGGGCTTTTCACAGAGAAGATTCTCTCTATCTTGCATGTAATGTCAGAAATGCATTTTTCACTTCTAAAGAGCATAAGAATTATACACTTTGGTCATGTCAGAAAGTGTGTGATGCCCTCACCTTTCTACTTGACAATATTTATATTAGATTCGGTACTAAGTTATTTAGACAAATTGTGGGTATTCCGATGGGTACTAATTGCGCACCTCTTGTGGCTGATCTGTTCTTGTATTGTTATGAAAGAGACTTCATTTTGTCGCTTTCCATTGATAACCAATCTGAAATTATTGAAGCTTTTAGCTCTACTTCTAGATATTTAGATGATTTATTAAATATTGATAATACCTATTTTGATGGTTTGATCAGTCAGATTTACCCCCTAGAACTTCAGTTAAATAGGGCAAATTCTTCTGATACCGAGGCCCCGTTTTTGGATTTACATCTATCTATTGTAGATGGATTTGTTTCGTGCAAAATTTATGATAAACGCGATGACTTTGATTTTGAGATTGTAAATTTTCCTTTTTTGGATGGTGATGTTCCTCGTGCGCCATCCTATGGCGTTTATATTTCGCAATTAATTCGATTTGCTAGAGTGTGTAGTCATGTAACTGACTTCAACACTCGTAATAAATTATTAACGGCTAAACTCCTTAATCAGGGTTATCGGTACCATAAACTACGCAAAGCCTTTTCAAAATTTTATAGACGCCATTCTGATTTAATTTCAAAATTCAATATTGGACTTAAATCTCTTCTGCAACAAGGTCTATCGGAACCCGAATTTTATGGTGACTTAGTATTTAAATTCAGAAAAATATATAACCGCAATGACTTCAGTACCCAATTTCGTAAAATCATTCTTCGATATAAAAAGATTGGGTACAACATGGATATTATACGACAGACTGCATGCATGGTAGTTAACCCAATCACGGTTGGCAACTTTGCTTCCCTCTTTAATTGCACGCCGGTGGGTCAGGCCTCAGATTCTATGACGGCTCCAACGTAAAGGCTTATTGAGAATTAGAGAGATCTAATTCAAGGTAATGTTGGTTGGTGCCTGATGCTCTGTCTCTGGTCGGGCTCATCGGAGTCTAACTGTTGGTTTTCTTTTGCTCCAGCATTTCAGTGGTTTCTTGCTGTCGAGTCCTCACCGTTGTCTCACCTCTGTGGTTCTTTGATTTTTGTGTTCACGGAGATGTTGCACTGATGAGTTAGGAGGCCTTCATGCGGACTGAACAAATTATTTGTCTAAATCGCGACGGAAGTAAGGGCGAGGATTGTGGCCACGTAAAATCGATTTAAGCCCCCCAGTGGAAATCTTCCACTGACCGTTCCAAGGCGGCTCTTCTGTGGCGATTTATTTTATGTTGTTGTTTGTTACTTACTGTGTGTATCACTTGTGTCTTTTAGTTTCGGATGACCTTATGGCCATTTTGTGGGAAAGTAACTGTCCTTATGGCCTTCCTTTGTTTAGGTTTCCATTATGGTCTGGTCGCTTAATGTTTGTATTTCTTTCCCTTTGGTGTCTTTTATGGGTGGAGTAAGTTAATTGTATCAATTCCTGATCTTTGTTTTACTTCTACTTTATAAATTTTAAACTTGTCGCAGTTGTTGAGACAATGGCAAACACTCTGAAACCAGATAAGAAACCACATAATGTAGCATCTGATCAACGTCTTCACTGTTTGCTTAAATCCGATTCTTGTCATCGTGGCATTAGAATGCTCTGCATGTGTATAATATTGAATCATTTTATGTGCCTGCACACTGACGTTAGTCTAGAACCAGATTAAACACAGAATAACGTGGCATATGATCAGGGTCTACATTGTTTGCTTAAAGTATGGAAAGTAGCAGCCTGTTCTTGAAGTAGTGACATCAGTGTGCTGTCTTTAAACATTGATCCCTCTCATGCGCCTGGTTCTTTTACAGTTCAACAATTGTGTAGATCGAGAAGAGTTGCAGCAGTATATGGTCTTTGACCCAGCTCTACACTGTTTGTTTTAAGTGCATGAATCTATTCAAGAAGGCTGAATGACAATGGACACTTTTGATAGGGAAATTTGTATCAACACATGTTAACTGAGAGATTTGGCATTAATTTATGACTAGATACATAAAATTAGATAAAAATCTGAAAAAGCCAGTGGTAAAAGAAGTTAAAGTCCTTTTCATGACCATGCTTTCACTCAGAGACAATCTGTGAGTGCTGTCACTGCTTTGATTTATTTAGCCTCATACACTCTCATCCCTGAGTTTCGGGAATGCAATCTTCCATTACTCATGTTGGACACGTCCATTCTACTAAAGGCATCAAGCTATGCAGCATTTCGCGGCATCTGATAAGGAAATACAGTGTTCTGGCGGATACAACTAGCATGAATATTTTGCTAATAGACCGATAACCATAACATTTTTTTCCACAACTTAGTGATAGCCCTTGGACAACAGCATTAATTGAATTTCCGCCTTTATTAAATTCGAGTCGACCCAAAAATATTGAGTAACCTGCATGGTGCAGTGATTGTTCTAAAGCCCTTATAAGCTGGGGTCGTGGGATCAATCTCTGGCTTCTCCATTTACCAAGGTCCCGTCTCCGTATGACTGTTGCTGTTGCTGTGACTTAAAATTCAGACACTTACAGATTATTGGCGCTTCTTAGAATCGCCTAATTGGGGCGCACACTCTATGTTTACTTCGTACTTTTGCATAAAAAGGCACTTATGGGTCATAATCATGTTATGTACATGTGTAGGTCTTGTCCTGTTTTGGTGATGAAAAGAGCCCAAAACACAAAGTGCACAACACTAGATGGATAAATGAAAATGATTACGATTATCATTATGAGTTTCTCACACGTTTTCAGAGCCCATAAGAAGACACGCAGTACCGTAGAAAGGGGTATAGGTCAGTTGAAGAGACGTTGGGGAGTGCTACATGGTGAAATTAAAATGGCCCCTCCTAAAGCATGCAAGTGAGTTGTACATCAAAAGACCAATATATTTTTATACTCTAATTTGATACACATATTTAGCGATGCTTTTATTGTTCAAGACATAAACTTTCCCAGTATTGTCATTATCAGATTTTTTATGTGGCTCTGATACAGATACCTCAGCAACCATGGTAGACAAAAATAAAAAAGTACATGTACATCCTAAAAAAAGGTTTGATTTACAATGATGTCTATTTTGCCTTCTGATTCTATTTTTCCATCTCCTTTTTAATACACGTAAGATTACTTTGATAGTAGTTGAAATAGGACGATTTAGGAATGACCACATGCATTTTATAAGAATCGAAAACGCGTGTACTGTACAATTTAGGTATGTGAACATCCTTAAAATGCATAAAAGTTTTGGTTAATGTTTACGTTCTGAGCAGGTTATCCTATAGACCTGTTTTAAATGTATAATTCATTGTGCGCCCTGTGATAACTTCGAATGTGGAGGCTGATCTGACCTGAGTCTGCTGTTTGAAAGTATGAAGTTGTATGAAATGCTGTATCCTAGCAGTATTAATGTCTTTTCAGAATAATAATTGCATGCTGCATACTACACAACGTTTGCAAACAGCGGCGGATCCCTATGATGTTTGATGATCCTCAAGGCCCCCCAGGACAACCTCATGTGATTGTGGAAGATGGTCATGGCCAGCCAGTACCAGGTGGAGATGGAATGGCCTATAGAAATTATATTGCTAATACATACTTCTAAGGTATGTGTATCACTTATATGTGTTAACTCCAAAATTAACTCAAACGGTTTTACAAAATGTTGAGACTTCTACTGGCCACCTATGTTGTGCTAAGGGGTCAAAGATGGACTTCAGGTGAGCTGCAGGACAGTTGGTGCCTTTTATCTGTTTTGAAATTTTAATATCGTAAGCCCTAAGCACATGTAACTTGAAAGGTTTAAGGCAGTGACATGAGGGAAACATAATATTTTCTATTGTTCTTATTGGTGAGTAAAAGATTTTTATGGGCACTGCAGGCTATACATAACACAAAACACTGGAACAGAGAGCATTTAACAAATCCAATTCTTCTGTCAGAACCATGACATTAAACAAATAGCAACAAGTAACACCTTATCACTGTTTTTTAGGGAAAGACACCAGTTTGCTGGTTTTATCACAGTATTGCTAAATTGTGTGCTATGACTGAAAACTTTAAATCACACACACAACATATTTTAAGTTAATACAGCATTACTCTTCTTCATCTGGATGTTTCCGTTTTAGGGTACGCGTGTCTCTTTGCAGCAAATCTCTCTTTAGCAGTTCAATTTGCAGCTTCAGTTTTTGAACTTTCAGATCATGAATCTCCTTGCAACAATTACAAGTTGTTGAAGTTTGTGGCACAATGCTCAGCAGCACATCATCTGCTGCTGGTTGGTCAGACTGTTCCACTTGGTAGACATTCACGACTGCTGTCTCTGGTTGTTCCATTGGCGCATGACTGAAAGCAAAGACCTTCGCAATAAAATATGGATTCTTGCATAAATGCGCATGGCTGTTTGAAGCCATAGTCAAATGGATGGAAGCCGTACTTAAACAACAAACCATGTTCAAATAATGAAGTTCTCGTGTTGTTTGAACATGGGTTTGAACTTTTGATTTCACGAGACGGGCCTGTGTTTGTTAATGTTTCGTTGAACGCCCTGAACATAGCGTTTCAGATGACCTCAGAAAGTTAACTTGTAGCAACGTCATTGTAAACAAGCCGCCATTTTGGTTTGCCGGTCGCATTGGAAGAGTTTTATATGGAGTTAATGAGGAGCTTTTGGGCGTTTTCGTCAAAATTTGTTAGGGAGCCCCGGTAGCTCAGTAGGTAGTGTGCTCGCCTTCTGATCTAGCGGACCTGAGTTCGAATCTCGCCAGAGGCAGGATTTCTTCTCAGCTGTAAACGGTGTTCCATTGCACAGGGCATTTCATTATCACCCTACCATCCCCATCGGCTCGATATAATCAAAAATGGTTGAAAGGGCCGTAAAACCCCAACTCATCATCATCGTCAAAATTTGCTGTCTGAAGTGTAAGTTATGCAAGAACAGCGATCAACCATGGTTAAATCATTGCATTAACATTTGCCGGATCACTCGGAAGATATTTGAACATTCGGCCCAGCGGCCTCATGTTCAAACAGCTCCCTCGGGACCCGGCAAATGTTAATGCATGAAAAAACATGGTTTATCCCTATAGAGAATTGCAAGCTAATTGCACCGATGGAGGTTTACCTGTAAAACCTGGGCTGGGACGATGGGCTTGTCGTGCTAAAGTATCCGATAACTGACTTAGGTATGCTAACGGACACACATTAATGCATATTTAAATTCAATCGAGGCCTTCAATGGCGTAGATATAGAAACAGATGGTCTACTACGACTCAACATAACTTTATTTTTTAATAACTAATAAAGTTATGTTGAGTTGTATAGTTGAGTCTACAACGAAAGGGGAAACAAGAGGGCTCAGAGGGCCCTGGTTCGCTCCCCTGATCCAATATATAACAAATGGGCCCGGGGCAGGGTGAGTTTTAGCCCCAGGGCAATAATTTGAACAATCTTGGTAGAGGCCCCCTAGATGAAGCTTCATACCAAATATGAAAGATGTGGGCCTTGTGGTTTCAAAGAAGAAGACTTTTAAAGGTTTTCTCTTATTTTCCCTTTTTGTTGTCATGGCAACTACGGCCCTTTCAAGATTATTTCACTCATATCGAGCCGATCGTTAATCATAGGTGGGCGAATACCGGAGTACCCAGAGAAAAACCACCTGACCTTCCACTGCAGAACTTGGCTTCTCAGACGTGGTCCGAACCAGGCTCGAACCTACGGCGGGGAGAGACCTAATGACTTAGAGTCAGCGCTCTTATCCATTAGGCCACAGAGGCCCGTTGGGAAAATGGTTGTAATTACACAGTGTCCTTTACTTGCTTGTCCAGTATACAGAGCCACTGTATTCGAAGTGTTATAAATATGTCATCCGGGCAAAGGTGATTGCGCTCGAAAGGAATTAGTTCATTTCTTTGAAAGGATATATTTCCTTATGGGAATTAGCGCTTTTATTTGTATCATAAAGAACACAGATAGTAAAAACGGCATGAAACTTGTTTTGTACCTCAATATTTCAGGTAAATGAAAAAGGACCTGCCAAGGATCATTCTTGGGGAAGGACATTTTGGAAATCGTCAACTTCTGCCACGAAATCGAACTAGAAACATACAACAACAAATAAACAGGAGTGAACCCATGTTCTGCATTCTTCAACCACTTTGAGAACGACACTCGTTCAGCTTTCTCAAGTTGAGAGACCCACTATATATATATATGTAGAAAAGTTACCTATGCAGCAGCTGCTGTCATAAATTAAGGATATCCGCAAAAAATATTTAAATGGTCTGTAGTGTGACAAAAAAGGCTTAGAATGATTAAAGCTTGTTTTCCCACGTTCAGCCGTTTAATTTGCTTCTAAAAAATCCAAGAAAGAGGTGTAATTTTATTTTCAAAAATGTACCATAAATACACTTACCTATAATTGCTTTCCAATGACTTCTGTTGGCAAAGATTGGACGATGAAAAGCTGGATTTACTACTGAAAGAAAGAATATGTAAATTTAGTAAGGAGATCCTAGCATGGTTAAAAAAGCTGAAAATAGGGATCTTGTTTTCCTGATTACAACAGTGAAAATTGCATCAAAATGTCACATTTTGGTATTTGGCTGATATTACTGTATATTTGTTTTTCAGTTTACTCAATGACGAACTTGTTTCTGTGGTCATGAATTTTTTATAAGCCAAACTAGACAAACGTTGACATTCTGTGTGAAATTTCAAAGTCTGTTATTGGGTGTAAGAGCATGACTTTTCTTTACGAAAACACGCCTATACGAATACATTGTCAATTTTTCCGCGAAATAATGGAAATTTTAATATAAAAATTGGGGATATTTTTCTTATTTCTACCCAAAACATAGATTGTGGGGACTCTATACAACCGCCTCGATGAGGCAGTTCTATTGAGTACAAACAAATTATGTTTTCGAGCAGAAATAAAGACATAGAGGATCTTACATGAGTGCTCATGTATTATTGAATTTATTAAACGAGTTTTGCCGAGCATATTTTGCCTTTTCATCAAAGAGTTTAATAAATTCAATAATACATGAACACGAATGCATGAATTTAATAGTACATGAACACGAATGAAAAATTCTATTTATCATATGACATATAAAACGCAATTTATTCATAATATGTATACAAAAATGTCAACATTCCGCCATTAGTAAACGCTACGTCGTTGTACATGTAACGTTATGGGCGTGTCTTACTAATTTACATATTTAATCCACTAGTGGATTACGGAATTAAATACATGACGGTATTACACTCTGAGGCGCAACGTCATATGATTAAATATTATTACATAAATTCCCGTATCGCATGATATTAACACCCATGTTCTAATGCGGACAAATCCATGTATAAACAATGCAATTCACGTGCTGTTAATGACCTGTGATGTCATTATGTGACGTCAAATTATGCGCACACCGGGCTACGTAGTTGTTACATGTGGGTTTACGGCGTCCCGCAAACCCCCATGCTGACAAGACAACCGAGCGTGATCTCTGACAGGTGTACGGGCAGCTGTGGGGTAAGGCACAAGAAAGATGTTAAATGAATGACATGAATTATTTACAGTATCTACACACAACACTTACTAACACAAAACATCACAATTTGTTGCTTCTGTAGCCAACTCACGACGTCCGCTCCGAAGGCAAAACACTGTTCTGTGCTCGGAACGGGTGACGTGAATACCTACAGAAGCAAACAACAAAAACAACAACAAAAACAAAAAAAAAGAATCAACACAAAACGCGACTGGCCAGTTTATAACTTGGGGTGAATCCCCCACTCGCGTGACACTTCCTCTCGCGAACTAGTAAAACTAGTCTATCAACATAGTTGATTATCCTAGGATTAGCGATCACGTTTGCTGATTAGACGTTTAGTGATCGTCCAAATAAGGTAAGTTGACCTCTTCCATGATCACATTTGTTTACAACGAACAATGATTTAGAAGAATCTGCTTCTATCCTGGTAGGCGCTGATTACGGCGGTCTGTCCGCCCTTGCTGGACCCTAACGCCTAGCGTCGTACCAGTACCTGCTGCTATGAAGCAGGGAGCAGCAGGTCACACATTGTTATGCCTGCAAATTACGATAACGGGACTAGAAACGAGTCACAAAACATACATGCTATATCATGATCCCCCTCCCGGAGAAGTAAGAATATGTTCATGCATATACCGTTATTGCGCATGCGCCGACCAGACATACAGGCTGATTAGTGCATGCAACGAATAACCGTACAGCAGAACTCAACTTGACTGTGCATCAAATTATCAGCACCCAGCGCTTGACACAATAATACTCAAAGTTCATGTTTCCTTACTGAGCACTACAGAAATCAATTAATGCTCACTACTACTGAGCATGATACTCATCAAATTTGTGCTCACTACATTATCACAAGTAAGAGGCAATTGAACAGACCACGCCTTTGCGCTACCTGGTCAGCCGCCAATTACAGGAAACATAACAATCTCTATTTCATATCCTTCTCCGCGACACGGCTCACAAATATAGCTATTCACAAATTCAATACATTAATAACAGATAGAAACTGCAACAGAAGATTTTCATCTATAATCTACAACATTCGTTAGTGTCTCATATGGGCCAACACTGTTTGCCGTAAATTCTCTCTATTTGGTAGGCACCCCGTCACAACCGTCCTCGCGACGCCGATGACGCAGCTGACGTCATCCCCGCCGCTCAGGCCGTTATGACGTGTGGCGACCAAATACTCCCACTTATCATCATCACGTTCTTTATATGTACATACATGCACAAACTGAGTTATCAGACAAAAACGGCATCATTACAAAATGAACTCGTAATTCTTCTTGAACAAAATTATTTCTAATCAACGTGAACATGCTTGTAAAATAAAATTCATTACGGTTCATCATCACGGATAACCCAACAGGCTCTTGTAAGAGTTTGCCCTGATGATGAAGATATGGTTAAACCCGTCTTAAGTTTACGTCCCCTCTACACCTAATATCATATTGGGACGGAACCACGGTTTTCTAACCACAGCTAGTCAAAAGTCATGGATCAAACAAGTGACCCGGCGTTATTAATTACATTCTACAAAAGGGGTCTACAAGCCTAAATGAATCCAGAATGAGCGGGTGTCCAAACTTTACGTCTCACCAACATCTAGGGTCAGCATGAGACAGGACCTCACTTAGAAAGACTCATTCTACTACTGGAGAAGCCTGGGATCAATTCTGCGACGTCTAGCTGGCAAAGCTAGTAGCCTAATCACTACAGGCCACAACAGTAAATTCAGAATAGGCTTCAGAAAGTTGGGGTATACTAGAAGTAAACCCCTCCAAAACCTACAAGCATGTTCATACAAAAATAATACTAAACATAGATTTAACATACCTTTCAATATACTTTCTATTTCCCCGTCACAATGTTGTGTTCTCTCTTACAACTTGACCTGCTGCTAAAGTGTCCGCCCTTTTCAGGGTTTATATATCTATGAATACTACCGGAAAATCATGCCTACTCGTATTACCTTGCTTTGTTCGTGGGGAAGTGGAGATACCGGCCACAAACAAAGCCAGATAGCAAAAATCGAGTAGACAATGGATTTGCGTTCAAATAGTATATTTCCCATAGGAAAAATTGATGAAACGACCCTATAATCAATGACATGACTCCTGTCAAAACGAACACCCACACAACACGTGACGGGAATAAAAATCATATATGGCACAATTTGGCGGTTGGCGATTTTTAGGCAAATTCTATAGGACTCGGCCTTTTAGCGGCCCCCTGTATTTTAAAAACAGCTCTCTATAAACCACTCATGCATACATCGTATGATATGTGCATGACTTGTTCATGGAGCCGCATAGTTTGCGTACCATATTTCACCTAAAATATTTCACTCGCACCGCCCTACCATATATCTACTAAAATAATTTAGATGTGCATAAGCACCAGAGAGGTTTCCTATTCCATCTCGTAACAAAGGTTTCCCCTTTTGGAGAAAAAACAATCAGAAATGTTTTTTCTTTGTGTATAGAGATGGAATAGGATGAACCTATCTAAACAAGACAGCTATTTACACAACAACCGTGCGAAGAATTACCTACTAAGGTAGTCTGCCCCCAAATTTTCCTGGCCCCGAATTGCAACAATCCGAAATCTATACGGCTGTAGTTTCATTGCCCAACGCATAATTCGAGGATTGAGAACTTTTGCTGTTTGCATATAAGACAAGGGCTTGTGGTCTGTCTCAAGCAGGAATTCTACTCCGTAAAGATACTTGCGAAATTTCTCAACACCCCAGATAATAGCCAAACATTCCTTCTCTATTACAGAATAGTTTTTCTCACGAGGCAAAAGTTTCTTGCTGGCATAAGCAATGGGAAGTCGTCCTTCCCCTTCAAATTCTTGGAGCAAAACGGCTCCTATACCAACATCAGAAGCGTCCGTCCGGAGTATGAACGGATTCCCATCATGAAAGATAGGAAGACGAAGAATAGGACTAGACGTGAGTCTATTCTTCAGGGTCTGAAAAGCCTTTTCATGATGGTCCTGCCAGTCTGTGATCTTGTTTGGTCTACTTTTCTTAGTTAAATCTGTCAACGGGGAAGCGATAGATGAGAAATTTGGAATGAAACGGCGGTAGAAACCAGCCAACCCAAGAAATGACTTTATTTGTCTCTTAGTAGAAGGTCGAGGAGCATCCTTTATAGCTTGTATCTTGTCTTCTTGCGGTCTAACTGACTGAGCAGCTACACTGTGACCAAGACATTCGATACTGCTATACCCAATCATACACTTGGAAGGTTTTGCCGTCAACTTGGCTGTCCTAAGTCTATCCAAAACTTCACGTAATGACGTCAAGTGGTCTTTCCAAGTTTCGGTAAAGATCCACATATCATCGACGAAGCTATCAACGTTAGAAAGTTCGGACAGAATCTTTCTCATCAACCTGCAAAATGTTGCTCCTGAGTTTACCAAACCGAAGGGCATAGTTTTGAATTGAAACAAGCCTTTGGGGGTTTCGAACGCAGTTAGGGGTTTTGCCTTAGACGTCATTTTTACCTGCCAATAACCTTTTGACAAATCTAATTTGCTAAAGTATTTGTGCCCCGACATTCTATTTATAACCTCCTCCATATTTGGCATTGGTTCTGCATCGAACTCCGTCACTTTATTAAGTTTACGGAAGTCAATGCAGAACCGCACCGAACCATCTTTTTTAGGGACAAGTACTACAGGGGATGAATATGGAGATATTGATGGCTCAATAACTCCTAAATCTAACATATCTTGAATTTCCTTTTCCATTACATCCCGTACTTTATATGGTATGGCATAACCTTTTGACCTCACTGGTTCCGTCGTCAGCAACTTTATGTCGTGTTCTATTTGGTCAGTTCGTCCTGGTACACTGGACAGTACGTCCGGGTATTCTTTTATCAACGTCTCTATTTCTTTACGCTGATCCTGCGTTAACATTTCTGAAATATTGACGTCCTTAAACGTCTCTGGTTGCTTTGCAGTAGGAAAAGCGCAATCTTCCAATGAGAATTCGTCAACGTCATCATTTTCAGTTGACGGAGTGGACTCTACAGAAAGCAAGCAATGTGACGTCACATTTTGACGTTCCACATATTGCTTCAGTATGTTAGCGTGATATGTGTTAACATTTCCATTGACGTCAATCTTATAATCCATTCTGTTCACTACCTCAACCACTTCATAAGGACCTTTCCATTGAAGCAATAATTTATTACTGTCTGTCGGTAGTAACAACAGTACTTTGTCGCCGACGTCAAATTTACGCGACCTCGCGCCTTTATCATAATAAGCTTTCTGCTTAATCTGAACCTTCTTTAAATTATCACGCGCTAATTTGCATGTCTGCTCTAACCGTTCCCTAAGCTCAATAACGTATTGATACGTCGAAAGAACTTGCTCATCGCGTACCTCTTCAGCCCATAATTCTCTTAATATTGCCATTGGACCTCTGACGTTACGTCCATATAACAACTCAAAAGGGGAGTATCCTAAAGACTCTTGTGGGACTTCCCTTACCGCAAATAATAAAGCTGGAAGATATTTATCCCAATCTTTTGGACGTTCAGCACACATGCGACGTAACATCTGCTTTAACGTAGCGTGGAAACGCTCTATCAGTCCGTTGCAAATTGGGTGTCTCGGACTACACGTTAACTGTTGAAGTGAAAGAAGTCTGCTGACTTCCTTCATTACCTCAGCAGTAAACTGTGATCCACAATCAGTCAACATTTCATCAGGAATGCCAACCCTACTAAACATTTCAATAAGCGCTTCCGCGACACGTTCCGTCTCAATACTCGGTAAAGCTATCGCCTCTGGATACCTTGTCGCATAATCTATCATGGTTAAAATATACCGAGATTTCCTATCAGATCGAGGCTCAATTGGACCAACTATGTCCACTGCCACCCTCTTAAATGGCGTATCAATCAATGGCATTTTTCCTAGAGGTACTTTAGTGACCCGACCTTTCTGAATAGTTCTCTGACAAATATCACAAGATTTACAAAATCTAGCGACATCACCGCAAATACCGGGCCAGTAAAACTCAGTTACAACTCTATCCAATGTCTTCCTAATACCCATATGTCCAGACATAAGCGTTTCATGAGCCAGTTTCAACACCTTTCCTCGGAAACTTTGAGGGACCACAAGTTGGAAAGAGACTTTGTTACCCTTGGTGAACTCCCTATATGCCAAACCTTTTTTCTCAATAAACCTAGTTTCACCTCGGTTTAAACCACGACTCACAGTCTTGTTCCCAGATACAACCCTTTTCCTGATGTTTTCCAAAGTTGGATCATCAACCTGAGCTTGCTTGAAAGCCTCCTTGTCATCGTTAATGACCTGATCGGGAACCTTAAGTTTTCTGTAAGGCTTCTCATCCTGCCTAGTTTGAGACCTAGTTACAGCCGCAGCTGAGAAATGAGACATATCAGGAAGTTTTGATCCATCAATGTTACCGATAACCAAATCGTACAACGTATCATCCATACACAAAGCTTCAGTTTTCCCAGTGAAAAAAGGACAATCAATGTCAATCATTGCTAAAGGATACCTTTGTGTGGATTCATCAATCAACGTAACATTTGATTCCTTTCCTATTAACTGACTATCCGAAACCAAACTTCTCCGAACGACACAGCCTGTACACCCAGTATCTCTTAATACAACCACCTTTTTATTATTAACCAAACCTTGTGCCGTCGGTAACCTTGCCTTTAAGAAGTAACAGACACCTTCCCTAGTTTCCTTACTACACTCCTCCCTATCCGAAATCAAAGGATCACCAACCTTATTTTCAAAAATACTTCCAATCTCATCACCTTTCCTAGTTACTTCTGTCTGGCAAAAACTAACTTGGTGTGCTGCGCCACGTGGTGTGCTATTATTTTTACCGCGTCCGCGAAAAGACCCTCTGAAATTACCACGACCACGTGTATAACCACGACCTACATTCTGCGTATTCTCATTCTTACCCTGAGAACCTTGAGTCTCTACGCGCGTGTTAAAATTTTCTTTAACACCGCTATCCCCAACTCCAGTTGCTCCTACCTCTGCGCTATACAATTGTTTCCTGTCGGGGTTCTTAAAACATTTAATTGTTAAATGCCCCTTACCGCATATGCTACACTTGATATCCGGCCTACCACTTGGTTTGTTCGAGTCAACTTTGTCCTGTTTACCCTGCGCTGCGCCTCTATTATCGCGTTGCCCCTTATTAATGCAACTATATACGCCCCCGCGCGCTTCTGCAAACAAATCTGCCTCCCTAGCCATTTCATCTAAATTACCAAACTGTTTTGGCTTCAGATGTACATACAGTTCTCTATTACATGACTCCAGGAACTGATCCCTTGCCATGAAATCACAGACAGCCGGAAAAGATTTTTCTATCTTTGCCATATTAAGCCATTTTTCTAAATAACTTCTCAGTCTACTACTGAACTGTATGAACGTTTCTGATTTCTCGGGCCTACTATAACGAAACTGTTTCCTAAATCCGCGCTCTGTCATGTCAAAATTCTTTAATAAAGCGTCCTTTAACTTTTCATAATCCGCCGCATCCTCATTTGACAACCGGTCATATACATCAAGTGCGCGCCCTTTGAGCAATGCACTTAAATACGCGGCCCAAACACTCTTATCCCATTTATTAGCCGTAGCATATTTCTCAAACCTAGATAAATAACTATCCATTTTATCTTTACCCTCTTCAAAATAAGGTAACTTAGGATCCCGGGCATGCGCCACCTTCTCAGCTTTTTGCTTTTCAAATTCTAGCTCGAGCTTCGCTCTCTGCATTTCTAACTGATTCCTTAATTCTTGGTGCTGTAGCTCAAACCCATGTTTTATTTTTTCTAAATGGGCCTCACTAATCTCTTTTGCCTCCCTTTCAGTCTTAATGCGTGCCATTTCAAGTTCCTTATTAACATTCAACATAGCTAGTTCATGTGCCCTTTCCTTTTCTTTTTCTGCCCTTTCCTTTTCTTTTTCTGCCCTTTCCTTTTCTTTTTCTGCCCTTTCCTTTTCCTTTTCTTCAGACCTTAACCTTTCTAAATCCCTTTGCTCTTGCCTTTCTGCCCGCTCAATATCCTGCTGCTCTTTAACAAAACCTTGTAACTCCTTCCCCTCATAACCTAAGTCCTTTCCCATTTGCATTAAACGCTCCATTATTGATAACGTAAATCTCACGTTACTATCAAAACCACTATAAACTGATCAGTTATGATCAGTGATGATTGAATGGGCTTAACTAAAACGTTAAGATATGTGTTATACGCGTTAATCTAACTAAAACGTTAGTTATTAAAGCACACGCGATTTGAAATGTCAAATGCTTTCAGCAAAGTATGACGTTGCGTACTGGTAGTCTAATATGACGTCATAAACTGACGACGTTTACAGTAAAATGCTACAATCCGAAGTTTTATCACATTACAAAACTCCGATCATAACAAGTCACCATTAATGTTTCTATTACGTCATACCTAACCTCAAGCCACTGCGTAAATATTAACGCTACCGTTATGTCAACGTCAATAAATTGTTAACGTCACTACGTCAGAACCATGTGTGGGTAAGATCAATTAGTAGCTCCAATTTAACTTAGTAGAATGTCAGGTAACACAATTAAGTGGGGTCTACTTAAATTTTTCGTTACCAAGAAAAAGTGGGGTTTGCCTTGCCTTCCTGCTCAGAAATTATCGACTTGTCAGTATCCATTCAGTTGAATACATGGGTTTCGCACTTCATCAACGCAGGAAGGAAGATTAAAGTTAATTTCTAAATGTGGCTGTCAATGCATTTTTTTTTTTTTTTTTTTTTTTTAAAGTTGATGATTCAGAGTATCAATGTGCTGTTCCACAGCCGGGAACACCAGCCAGAGATCAAATCCCACTTCTGACACCAAATGTTACATGTGGGTTTACGGCGTCCCGCAAACCCCCATGCTGACAAGACAACCGAGCGTGATCTCTGACAGGTGTACGGGCAGCTGTGGGGTAAGGCACAAGAAAGATGTTAAATGAATGACATGAATTATTTACAGTATCTACACACAACACTTACTAACACAAAACATCACAATTTGTTGCTTCTGTAGCCAACTCACGACGTCCGCTCCGAAGGCAAAACACTGTTCTGTGCTCGGAACGGGTGACGTGAATACCTACAGAAGCAAACAACAAAAACAACAACAAAAACAAAAAAAAAGAATCAACACAAAACGCGACTGGCCAGTTTATAACTTGGGGTGAATCCCCCACTCGCGTGACACTTCCTCTCGCGAACTAGTAAAACTAGTCTATCAACATAGTTGATTATCCTAGGATTAGCGATCACGTTTGCTGATTAGACGTTTAGTGATCGTCCAAATAAGGTAAGTTGACCTCTTCCATGATCACATTTGTTTACAACGAACAATGATTTAGAAGAATCTGCTTCTATCCTGGTAGGCGCTGATTACGGCGGTCTGTCCGCCCTTGCTGGACCCTAACGCCTAGCGTCGTACCAGTACCTGCTGCTATGAAGCAGGGAGCAGCAGGTCACACATTGTTATGCCTGCAAATTACGATAACGGGACTAGAAACGAGTCACAAAACATACATGCTATATCATGATCCCCCTCCCGGAGAAGTAAGAATATGTTCATGCATATACCGTTATTGCGCATGCGCCGACCAGACATACAGGCTGATTAGTGCATGCAACGAATAACCGTACAGCAGAACTCAACTTGACTGTGCATCAAATTATCAGCACCCAGCGCTTGACACAATAATACTCAAAGTTCATGTTTCCTTACTGAGCACTACAGAAATCAATTAATGCTCACTACTACTGAGCATGATACTCATCAAATTTGTGCTCACTACATTATCACAAGTAAGAGGCAATTGAACAGACCACGCCTTTGCGCTACCTGGTCAGCCGCCAATTACAGGAAACATAACAATCTCTATTTCATATCCTTCTCCGCGACACGGCTCACAAATATAGCTATTCACAAATTCAATACATTAATAACAGATAGAAACTGCAACAGAAGATTTTCATCTATAATCTACAACATTCGTTAGTGTCTCATATGGGCCAACACTGTTTGCCGTAAATTCTCTCTATTTGGTAGGCACCCCGTCACAACCGTCCTCGCGACGCCGATGACGCAGCTGACGTCATCCCCGCCGCTCAGGCCGTTATGACGTGTGGCGACCAAATACTCCCACTTATCATCATCACGTTCTTTATATGTACATACATGCACAAACTGAGTTATCAGACAAAAACGGCATCATTACAAAATGAACTCGTAATTCTTCTTGAACAAAATTATTTCTAATCAACGTGAACATGCTTGTAAAATAAAATTCATTACGGTTCATCATCACGGATAACCCAACAGGCTCTTGTAAGAGTTTGCCCTGATGATGAAGATATGGTTAAACCCGTCTTAAGTTTACGTCCCCTCTACACCTAATATCATATTGGGACGGAACCACGGTTTTCTAACCACAGCTAGTCAAAAGTCATGGATCAAACAAGTGACCCGGCGTTATTAATTACATTCTACAAAAGGGGTCTACAAGCCTAAATGAATCCAGAATGAGCGGGTGTCCAAACTTTACGTCTCACCAACATCTAGGGTCAGCATGAGACAGGACCTCACTTAGAAAGACTCATTCTACTACTGGAGAAGCCTGGGATCAATTCTGCGACGTCTAGCTGGCAAAGCTAGTAGCCTAATCACTACAGGCCACAACAGTAAATTCAGAATAGGCTTCAGAAAGTTGGGGTATACTAGAAGTAAACCCCTCCAAAACCTACAAGCATGTTCATACAAAAATAATACTAAACATAGATTTAACATACCTTTCAATATACTTTCTATTTCCCCGTCACAATGTTGTGTTCTCTCTTACAACTTGACCTGCTGCTAAAGTGTCCGCCCTTTTCAGGGTTTATATATCTATGAATACTACCGGAAAATCATGCCTACTCGTATTACCTTGCTTTGTTCGTGGGGAAGTGGAGATACCGGCCACAAACAAAGCCAGATAGCAAAAATCGAGTAGACAATGGATTTGCGTTCAAATAGTATATTTCCCATAGGAAAAATTGATGAAACGACCCTATAATCAATGACATGACTCCTGTCAAAACGAACACCCACACAACACGTGACGGGAATAAAAATCATATATGGCACAATTTGGCGGTTGGCGATTTTTAGGCAAATTCTATAGGACTCGGCCTTTTAAGGGCCCCCTGTATTTTAAAAACAGCTCTCTATAAACCACTCATGCATACATCGTATGATATGTGCATGACTTGTTCATGGAGCCGCATAGTTTGCGTACCATATTTCACCTAAAATATTTCACTCGCACCGCCCTACCATATATCTACTAAAATAATTTAGATGTGCATAAGCACCAGAGAGGTTTCCTATTCCATCTCGTAACAGTAGTGAATGAGGTTGGCCCTGAGAAAGGGTATTTGTAAATAGCGCGTTTTGTGAAGTGGTGTAAAAAATATTACGCAATTCTGTGACACATTTTCTTTAAATCGTTTGAATTCATGCAATAATAGCGATCGAACATGGTTTTTCAATGCATTAGCAAATGTTAATGCATAGAAAACCATGTTTGATCCCTATAATGTATACCCCCATAAACCCTAGTTTAATTGTATATAAAAGTGGGTTTGAGGGGATCAAAGATGTATAGGCATGTTTTTATGATGTTTTCTTTTTTACCTCAGTAAGGACAGGTTATCTCCAAACAGGTTGCTGATTGGTTTGGTCCTCTGGGTATTACTGAAAAAAATAAAATAAAGCAATGTTAATATGACGATCATTGGTTCATTTCATTATGGCCCAAACTTCCGAGAGGTTACATTTTCAGTAGTGATTTACTGAGATTACTCAGTGAGTTATATATGATAATTCCACAGTGTGAATTATTTCATTTGTTCACATCAAACGTACTTACGTCTAAATTGCTATAAGCGACGTTGCTGGCGTCGATGGCAACACCAATAACAATACATGTAGTTGAAGTTTGGCGGAACATCTGATAAAATAATGGAGACCAAAGTTCATTTTTCACGCCCATTTCATGTTTTTGAAGAAAGAACCGCAACACGAAGATTAAAGTTGATTTTCTTGATTATACAGTTCTACTTAAATGACTTTCTTGAATCTGTATTTCAAGCAGAGGATGAGTTTTGCATTGAAATGGAAACAAGATGACGACTGATTTTAAAACTAAATCACGCCTCCTGAAATCCATGCACTTACTGGAACTATTCTGGTAGGAAATTTGAATGACTGAATTTTAAAATTCAAAGCAAAAACATAAATGAAAATGTAATAAACAATGTATTTTGTTTATCCGATCGATTAAGGAGAAATAACTCATGTTCTAAGGCTTTCCTGCAAAAACAAACTCATTCGCTATCGCTCACACGTTCATTTTGCTCGGAAGCCTTAAAGCACTCGTGAATTGTTTCACTGTAATCGATAACAAAATAAAATAAAACTCCATTTACATGGGAAACATGCAAGATTAGCAGTAAAAGAAAGCCTCTTTGGCATCAATGAGCACCCAGACTGGATGAAGGTCAGTTGACTGCAAGATGTTATGAGCAGTTTACCTTGTGTCAAAGAACTGCAACATAGATGAGTCGCACTTGTCGGTGACGCCAACTACTGACACGTTGTCTAGTCCAATAAGGTCTGCAATCGCCTGTGTGACAGGATCTAGTGGTTTAGGTGGTGGACCTCCTCCTAAAAAGTATATGGAATTAAACTGTCTGTTTCTCAACATGTTTGTATATACAGTAAAACTCCAATATTAAGGCCACCTTTGGGAATGTTCAAAAGGGGTCTTAAAATACCACTTTTGAACAGTCCTGAAGGTGGTCTCTATCTATAAGACAATGACTGTAGAAAAATGGAAGAAATCATAACTGAAACCTTCTCTACAAGCTTTAAAAAGCAGAAATTTTATCTGGTCTTAATAGCGGAATTTTACTGTACATGTTTCGCATATATATAAATAATCAGATATCTCATACACTTTATAAGACATCTTATATGTTAAATGCTAATTAAGATACCTCGTCCAAGATATAAGGTATCCTATATAAGATATATTTTCACACTGGTAAAGGCAAGCGCGCAGGATAAGGAACGAACGCGCAGGATAAGGAATTTTTCCGCTCAGGATAAGGAAGAAAATGGCGGACTCGGGATCACTTGTGCAGGTTTGTTATTGTTCTAGATCTCGTGTTAAGGTTATTAATCAATACGGCTGTTGATATTAGCTTCACGGAACCCACATGTCACTCACAAATTTATCTTCGATGGTCCGAATTCGAAAGTTACGATCAGTAAAACGGAGAACCTGACACAGAAGAGACACTCACCCACGAAATCTCATTATATTACATGGAACACTCTTCTGGGAAGATTGCATGCACTGTTCTGTTGGTTGTAGGCATACATATGATATATCGGACTGTTGCAAATACGATTTAAGAAAATAATTGAGATTGGAAGGCCGACATTGAAAAATCCTAGTTCCATTTTCAATAAAACGCCCATGGGTAAGGAAATGGGTACAACGCCTATAATATGGCACACAATTTTCCGGGGTGAAATGGTTGTTGTATGGTAGTAGCACTAGTACATTTCCATCTCAGATGAGGTTTTTCGATATCAATAATTAGTCATACACAGTTTAAAGCACCAGAGGTTATAGTATAGATACTCGTTAAAAGGCGGCCATAACAGGTTTGGAGTATAAAAGTAAAACAACAATACAAAACAAGATCTCTCACCTGATCCAAACTACAAGATAGTAGGTTATATGTATAGGTAATTCTATTAAAATCAATCAATAAATGTTGGAAATATTGTTAAGAGTTTTTTTTTTCTCTACAGACAGCAACAAGAATTTACACCCTGAAAGCCATGCCAAACTAGAGTGTTTTTCTATGATTTGACCTACTGACCTACACTTTGACTAGACAGGTCCCATTTTCGAACTTGATCGAGATATTGTCATGACAATTATTCTGAGCAAATTTGATGATGATTGGGCCAAAACCGTGGTCTCTAGAGTGTTCACAATGTTATTGTATATAGGACCGGTCGCTAGACAGGGTAGTTCACCGGAAGTCGCGCTTTTACTAAGTTACGCGTAGTCAAATTTTCAAAACATTTATACGCAGTTTGGCATATGAATCATAATTTGCTTTAGAGTATTTTAGTATACAATTTTTTAAATGCTATAAATAATTTTACTGTACCCATATTTTGTTGCAGTATGTGTTTTTATCTGTTGTTGATATACTAAAGAGATAATAAAAATAGTTTCAGCGCCTTGTGTTATTTTATATCCTTACACTGTACCATCTATATACAGAAAATACTATTTTTCTGCCTGGGTTAAGAGTACAAACTAAGCTGCGGTAATTTAACACAAGTTTTCTAGCATTGTGAAATGTTTGCTAAAACTGTCAGATATGCACAAGGATAAAGCAAGTTTCAACTTTTATTTTCAGTGGGAAAAAATTTTCTACGCCACTTCCTCTTCACTCAATAAATGTTTAATTTTGACAACCCTTATTCACGTAACGTCTGTCAACTGCAGAACGAAATATTAATTTGGAAATTTTAGACTGCTTATGATTGATAAAGTTTTTTTTTTTATTCTTAATGCAACAACAGCTTCATATCTTTAGATAAATCGAGCCTAACTCAAATAAGTGCAACAACTTTGGAAATAATCACGATTCAGTTTGCTTACCTGGGTGTCTGTCAATATTTCAATGTTACGTGCATTGGTGAACTTTTAACCCTATTTCCTCATGCTGGCTAGCAAACTCAACAAATCGATGTAACATTAATTTACATGTATACCGGCAATATCTGAGTGAAAACAAATATCCCGCTGTCGATTCATTGATCCGTAATTTTAAATAACATACTGTCTGTCCGAAAATTACGTGAAATGGTAAGTTACGTGAACTTACTGTATTTTCTATCAATCTGATAGTATTTGGTTTCGTTGCAACAAATTAATGTACTAATAAACCGGAAATATGTTGCAAAATAATGTGCTTTAAAACCCGGTGAAGTTTGTGAGAGTTTTGACCAGTTTCTTTTGCGAACTTCGGAAATCGGACAGACGTTTGTCCAAATGTGCACGTAACGAGACAGATGGGTTATTTTGCATCAAGGATTAATATTACTCAAATAAAACAAGGTGGCTATCTTTTTAGCTCACTGCCGTTACAGCCAAACCGTTTGTTAAATTTACTCAACACGTTTTTTAAAAGTAGATTCATGCTCACGACTTTATCGGACTTTTCTTGTAGCACGTAACATGACAGACACATCGTCTGTCCTTGTTACGTGAATTTAAGTTCATTGTCTGTCCTGGTTACGTGAGAGTTTTCAATCGTCCGTCCTAGTTACTTGATTTATCTACATGATAGATGCATGAATGTATATGACGACAGACAGGGGCTGATAATTCCATTGCCCGGCCGCCCGGGACAAGTCCTAAATCGCGGCGGGCAGATGCACTTTGACATTACGATGCCCGGTCGGGCAAGTGCAAAAAGATCATCTACAACTGCCAGTCGTTTGATTCCTTAAATACGGTAAAATTGGGCCAGTAAGTAAATGACAATAATTGCAACACTGGTCCGCTTTATCGGCGATAAAGAGACAAACCATCCATATATTTATAACGGTTCAATTATGACACCATTGTTAATCCATGTCATAAAATTGCCAATTAAAACAGATTTACCCGGCGGTGCGTGTCTTTCATTTCTGGTGTAGTGTGTACCTCCGGCGCAATCAGTAAGCTTTCAATGTTCCGCATGACAAGGTGTGAAAATAAGGTAACGTTATGTCTATTCAATCATAAAAATTTATCCAAAATCAATGGGAAAATGATTTAATCGCTTCTAAGACGATTAGCTACTTCTAACGGTGGATGTATGCCTAATAAAACGGGATTATTCTACTATCTTGTTAATGGTTATGTTTTGGCGCAAAATAGCAGACGCTTGCCGGAAAAAGTCGAACGCTTTGTGTAAAGACATCTGTTTGTTGTTGTTGGTGATTAACAAGCCACTTCCATCCACGACCGTTTTGCAATAGAGAAAATATGTTTACCGGTTCCAAACATTTTTATGAAAGAAATACGCCGCCTGATCAGGGCCTGAAATGTTTGCTAACATGATTTTCCGTCAAACATAGAATTAATTGGCCCAATTGGCCGAAACTAGCTGGTCTGGCCCAGAAAACATGTACACTCCATATTTTTCAGCTCTGTGGTGTATTCCTTGCTTCCAAAGGATAACCCTTTTATAGAACATATTAAACTAAATAATACACTCCTTAATGACAAATGGACCCAGTGGAAGAGTCCAAAAATGTCAGATGATTATTTAATCTTTTTAAACATATGTTGAAGTGGAGAGAAGTTAGCATTACGTTAACAAGCCCCTACAAACTTTGGCCACCTTCATAACTTGAGACATGTCCTTTTTCGTAGTAAAATTGAACTAGCTTTTCTTTTTAATGCTCCGAACATAGGCTTTTGCATGGACTCGTTAAACTTCTCCAACCGAGCAATTTAATCTATCATCTCAGAAAAATAAAGCAAAAGATAGCCAGGACAAGCCACAGTCCGATAGACTTAAGACCCTTACCTGAGACCGGGAGAAAAACAAGCCGGGACAAGCCACAATCAAACAGCCATCTGCCCTGCAACACCCCCCCCCCCCCCCCCCCCCTCGTTGTTTCTATTCACATCTCCAGATCATGAAAATTCGTGTGTTTTTTTAATACATCAAACACAGATAATTAGCCCCCGCCCATCGGGGCTTGAAAAAATAGATGGGCTAAATGATGCTTCCATGCAGAGCTGAACACCCAGTATGTTGACAATTGGAGGCAGGTTGTTCTGAAATGTATCCTTTATTTAAAACATAAGCAAAAACGGAAGTATAGTGGGCAGCTAATATCCAGGTGGATATATTGCTGAAGACAATATGCACATGGAGATAGCAAATGTAACATTGAGGAAACACAACATAAGTACCGCCTTGAAACGGTCAGTAATAGATAACTGTTTTCCCTTTTTAAATACTGGCCGACCTAACGCGGTGATTCTGATGTTTTTTTTTTTGTGGATTTTTGTTTTGTTTGTTTTGCGGTTTAACATCCCCGTCAACACTCTTCTAGGTTATTTTGGAGCTGCTGCTTCCCAATGAAACCAAAAGGCTTATATATATTGAACAGTTTGAGTCCTAACACTTTGCCTGGGCAGAGTGTCATTCTAAGCGGTTTACCAGTACTTATGCGTGGTTAGTTTTAGCTCTGCGTGGATACATCATGCCGCCCATTCTATATCCCCAAGCCCCAATGGTCGGGAAGAAAAGCGGGACTTTCCTTGTATATGCTAATAAATGATTTAAACTACCTACCTGCTTCTTTCTGTGTGTGTGAGTGTGTGTGTGTGTGTGTGTGTGTGTGTGTGTGATGAACAACAACAGGCACCACTGGCTGCAGAGGCAAAAGAGGTACTACCAACAGCAGAGGTCCTTGAGGTACTACCAGCAGCAGAGTTTCACGCCACTAATATAGACCAGCCCATGGTTAACATTCGAAATTTTTGAAGACCAGTCTCTGTATGGTGATCTGAGCTCTGTAGATACAGGTAAACTACCTTGTTTTTAAGATGCCCATTTTGAAGAATATTCATAACCTGGGCCTCATTTACAGACCTGGACCACACTGTCGGATGTTTTCTGGGCTGTAGATCAAAGGAAATTGGACCGGTCCCTCAATCCGGTCGTATTCTTACATGGAGACTGATATTAATTTTCAAGAAGGGTAAATGTCAGTCCCTCACGAAAACAAATTAGTCTGTCAGGGGAAGTGTAATTAGGTTAACGCACCAATTTGACCTAACCAAAGCTGTTTACTGGAATGGTAAAGAACAAAATGAACAAAGAAAGAACAGTGTTCTGATTTTTTATTTTTTTTTATTTTTCAAGTATTTGAACATCAAAACATTTAAACATTTGTAACCATTGTTGGTCATGAGCACAAAATACAGGTTGTCCAGAATCTATATTGTAATGCACCAGTGGTTAGGCGGAACATGAGACACTTCTATGTTTTTTTCCTAGCCATTTCCTGTGTTTTGGTATATGTTTAACAGACTTTCAATTATACTGCTTCGTACCCATAGCACATTATTTCCCCCTTTTCAGGTATAAGCTTTGGGATGTAAAATTTTACAAGAAAGACCAAATCACAAGACGCAGCCCACTCTCGACACCAAGAGGAAGAGGAAACATACACAAGACAAGAACAATTATGAGTGTCTATGAAATGGAACAATCAGCCCTCTCTTCTCCACATGGGGTGATCAGACCTTTAGAAAACACTAAACAACAACTAGACATACAACAAAATAACAGCAAAAGACCAACACCAAAACTGCCGCCTTAGAACGGTCAGCAGCACATGCCACTGGGGGGCTTAAACATATGTTACCGGCCGAAAGGTTATATGCTTGTTCCCAACAATAAACATGCATAATGATTTCTTAACTCAATCAAAGCCTTGGAAATGGAGATCTATGTCAGTCTCACAACCCTTCTGGATACAGAGTAAGTAACTCACCTTACTCAAACTATTTGGGAATTTGCTTCGCATGGAAACAGTATAACTTACCATCTGATTTGAGATGACAACCATTCATTTGTTGTAGTAGTGTACTAGAACACACACACACACACACACACACACACACACATACACAGATGTGTTTTTAAATCGTAGTGCAGCAGATGAATTTAGACTTTATGTTGCAGAGGTAGTCTAATATGTTCAAATTTGAATATACCTCAAACAACGCTGTGGAAGTTCTATAACCGACTTGACATACTTGTCAATTATGACTGCAGACAAGTAGAAAAATTCAATTTACTTGCCCTGGAACAAGTATATGAAGAGTCATAAGCAAAAAATATAGGGTAAGAGCTGGAGGATGATTCTGGGATTTTTAAATGTATAGTTTTAAAGAAAACAAATGTTGTGTTTGTTAGAGTCATCTTATTAAGGCGACTCTAACAGATGCCCACACGTTTTGATACAAAAAAGTTATCGTCAGTAAACTGTTTGATTCTTATTCGTTTGTTCTCTACTATTCTTTCACTATTTCATGTCTGTCTTTTTTCTGGTCTAGTAGATATTTGGTTGGATAAGTTAGTTTTGTCTGTTAACATGTCTGTCCCTAGATAAGAAGAGATTTTCACAGCCTTGCTTTAAACAAAGTTCTTTCGTCATGTTTCAATTGTACATTGAGATTTTACTTTTTTATTTTTGACAGTTTGTAATATCAAAGGTGCCAGCTGCGTAGATGTGTCGTCCCGTATATTCTGTATTAGAATTTATCATCTACCTCCTATATTAATTGCATTGTTACACCTCGACTTGATAAAAATATGCTATGTCAGGACAAGTCAGTTTTATCAGGTCAACATGACATTGCCTTTCTTGAACTGAACTACTGAAAAATTCGCAAAATTGTAAGAGTATTAACTGATAAGAGATATTAACTGATAAGAGAATACCAGATTCGTATCCTTTGGTATCAATTTTAATAGACTCGACTTTGAGAACGCATGTAGAATCGCTTGGCGAGCCTCGAGATTCTACAAGCGTCCTCAAAGTCGAGTCTTTTAAAATAGGTTCTTCTGTCGTGGTTTATTTTTGTTATGTTTGGTCTTTGTGTGTTTGTGTCCCTTATATTATTTTGGATAGCCTATTGACCATTTTGTGGGAAAGTAACTGTCCTTTTGGCTTTCCGCTATTGATGTTTCCATTTAGGTCTGTTGTTTCATGTTTGTGTTTCTTTCCCTTTGGTGTCTCTGATGGGAGCTAGGGGTTGTTTGTATCGATTCCTGATTTTTGCCTCCACTTCTATCTTGCCTTGTAAACTTGATATCAAAAGAAATAAACCTGGCATTCTCTATATATGGCATCTCATATGGAATACCCAACTACGCGACAGGGACCTTTGGTTACAATATAAACAGAGAACGATATGTTAACTGACAGACATGGGGATTAAATTATTCAACTTTTTTTCTCTTGCAGGTCAAAAGGCTCTTTCCAAACAATGAAGTTATTCTTAAATAAATGGAGAGGACGGTTATGCAAGGAGAGATATTTTAATGTTGGCCACTTTTTTATGACATTTCACAGGAACGTGTAGACTCCTTTTTTTTTAAAAAAAGTCAGTGATCCAGTTCTGGTGGAAGAAAAGAGCTCTACCAGAATTTAAATTTACAGCTTTGTCTCATATTAGAAGTCTGAAACTGTTACAGCCTTGTGTTATGAACGTTCTGTAACTTCATGAGTGGTAAAATGGTACATGTCTGTCCTGTTACGTGATAAGCATTAGGTGAAGATGCTTTTAAATGTTGAAGCAGTGACACATTAGGTTCATTTTACTGCTTTCTGTGCACACAGATATACTGCTGAAGGGTTCTTATTTGGTTCTTTGTTTAAGTGTTGATGGTGCAGTGAAGTTAAACTGTTCAGAAAAAAAAAAGTTTAAAAAAAAATCGGGTTGATGAAATGCTGTTAAGAAGTTTAAAATTTCCCTTTTGAAGTTTTCTTGATCTCAATGCTATGGGCGATGTATTTCCTTGTTTTAGGAAGTAGAGGAGTTAATAATTGTAACACAAACAATTACATGTGTTCCTGATATATACACCACTGATTTTCTCTTGAATGAATTTGTTTGATTAAACATGTCTGTCCTGTTACGTGAGTTTGGACAGGTGTATTCAAGACTGAAAAAAATATAACTCAACGCTGTTGTTTTATCTCCAGTATATATTTTATTGATAATATAGATGTGTTCCTTTGGGATAGAAACAATAAACATCATCTATTTCCATTTTAATTTTTTTCCACATTGTCCACCATTTTTACCCATAAAGCAAATTATGAGTCATATGAATTGGCTCAGTGAGTATTTTCCCTTGGTTAAATTTAAGTAACATACCACCGATCATGTAAAAAAAAGTCTGTATCATTAATATCCCCATATTATTTTTCTTTATTTCTGCTCGAAGACAGAAGTTGTGGGTACTCGTTAGAAACGCCTCATATAGCCGAAGAAATGTGTTTAAAAACACACTTATTACATCACAAGAACACGGCCATACAGTAGGCAGCCATGTGAACCCAGCTTTATATAGAGAAAACTGGGCTCAGCACTTTTTTATGGTTTTACATGTTTTTTTTGTGGCTCATCAAAACCGCCTTATCGACGTCCCCATCAATTTTATATAGGCTACATTGGAAACATCGCTTGCAATTTTTTGGGAATTTTAACCGACATTAGTATACGAAATCACATCTCATGTCCGACTGAAACATGAAACCATACGCATGGATGGTCAGACTCATACAACTTTGTCTATGCAGGCTTTGCCTCAAGTACTCGGGCGTAGTGGCTTTCAGCTCTTCGTTGAAGCATCCCATGGCCCAATCCATTTATCCGAACAAAGATTATCGGGGGCTTTCCGGGAGGTCGTATCAGGGCATTATGAATACAATCTACATTAGATAACTCGAACATCTCCGGGACCATAACATTGTTCGAGACAGGGTTGCTTCGAATCACTGAGGTTTAGTCATGGCACCAGATAAAATATCTTTTAGATCCGTTAAATAAATGTAATTAATTTGAGCTCATTGGGGTCGCCTCATCGAGGCGATTCTGAGTGCATACAACATCCTTTTACAGATAATGATAAGAAAAAACGCCAAGAAATGACCAAATATATGTATATAGAATTCTTAGTGGCTTATGAACCAGTTCGAATGGTAAACGAACCATCCGTGTTCGAGTTATCGAAGTAGTAGCCTACTGCTTCTAATTGTTTGAAAGAGATGTCATTGATGGTTTGCATGGATGAAGATGTGGCATATCCACGGGTGGGCATCAGGGGAGCTACCGCGAAATCGGGGTAACGTAAATTTGTTACCACGACACATCCGGGAACTCTAGCGGTAGTTCCTAGGACCAGAAAATCACAACTATCCAGAACATAACCAGCCAATCGAGTCAGAATATCTTTCTCAAATAGGTGGTTACTCAGAGCTACACACCTTTTAAAGTAGGGGAAACATACGTAATGGTATTCGAAATTATAAACTATAAACATGCTCTCCATGTGATGGCATGATAGACTCGTGGGAACCAGAGCGTGTTTTGGGAGCTGCCGAGACGTCGTGGGAGCTACTTCGCCTGAAAATTTCGGCATTACTCCTTTACCGTACATAAATTGAAAATTTTGTTTGCATCTGAATGATGAATAAGGGCCAACATTCCCATAACGTGCACTCTCGTTTTAGGCGAAAACTTGCAAAACAGTTCCATCATTCACTCGTGTTGACATAAAACTCAAATCGGGCATTACTCACCCCTGGTAGACTCGTAAGGGGTAATCGATGGTTATGCACTCAAAATCCTTACGAGAACTTCCTGTTATGACTCACGAGGCTTCAAAAATGTCAACAAATGGGTGAGTGTTCACGATTGATGATTTCTAGTCAATTTTGTAAACATATTTTGAAAAATCGGACAATGCTATTCTCAACAGCTTTCATTTCTGCGTCAGAAAATATAGGTATGAACATGAAAAGGCAAGTGGTCGATTTTTAATTTAATTTCTCCCTGAGGACAGGTGTAAGATATTTCTGTTTTCACCTGTTTTCTAGTGCAATTTCCAGCTACCTGGGTCATACAGAACTTATCTATCACGTCAAATCAGTCATTATTCGAATTACTTCCATGTTGAAACACATAAGCTGCAGAATTTTCTCAGGATTTGTTCTAGGGGCTTAAACGTTTGTGCTGATCATGACTTACGAGGGCGATTACCCCTTACTGGAACATTACCCCTTACGGGGACAGGAACAGCCAGCTGACGGGTGTCTGATTACAATTCGCTTCTTCATTCAATAACCCACACAAACGGTTAATCAAAGCCCTGAAACCACTGCAGCTGTTTGGTACGACTAAAAATACTATTAATTTTATCAAGAACGGTATTGTCTGCTGTAAACTGAGATTAAATGTATCAAAATTCATGCGCTCGGACGAGCTGTTCAAAACTTGAGTTTAGTACATTTTTAATATATTAAGCTTATATAACCATGCACTTAAACAATACTGAATGAAGAAACAAATTTTAATCAGATATCAATCAGTTGGTTTCTCCTGTCCCCGTAAGGGGCAATCTTCCCGTAAGGGATAATCGCCCTGGTAAGTCATGATTGGCACAAATATTTAAGCGTCTGGAACAAATCCTTCGAAAATTCTGCAGCTTATGCATTTGAACATGGAAGTAATTCAAATAATGTCTCATTTGACGTGATAGATAATTTCTGCATAGTCAGGGTAGCTGAAAATTGCACTAGAAAACAGGTAAAATCAGAAGTATCTGACACCCTTTTGCAGGAAGAAATAAAATTAAAAATCGACCATTTACCTGTTTATGACCAAACCTATCATTTCTGATGCCGAAATGAAAGTTGTTGAGAATAGCATTGTCCGATTTTTCAAAATATGTTTACAAAATTGACTAGAAATTATCAATCGTGAACACTCACCTATTTGTTGACATTTTTGAAGCCTCGTGAGTCATAACAGGAAGTTCTCGTAAGGATTTTGAGTGCATAACCATCGATTACCCCTTACGAGTCTACCAGGGGTGAGTAATGCCCGATTTGAGAATGTGTTTGTGATTAAAGTGGGTTTCATGTATACTTTCCGTACATTGAGAATGTGAGCCATGTCGCAGACCATGAATAACCAGTTACTAGAAACAGTGTGCACATGTCCAGCCTGTTCAGAGCCTTTGCTGCTACTGTCCCACACAATTTTCAATACTCGTATGGTTGGCTGAATCGGCCGGGTGGGTTTGTTTATATTTGGCCCACAGGCCTTTACGACATATATTCACATGACGGGCTGTGTGTAGTGAATTTTTTCCGTCGATCAGAAGACATATTAACCTTTCTTTTCCTTAACACCCTGCCTTTTTCTATTCGACAGCGCACCTGCCTTTGTACACCATAAGGTAGTTGGCGTTGTAAAACTTTCGTGATTTTTATTGTTAGTATACCATGAAAAAATTAAGTTGTGTTGGGATCAGCAACTGGCATACAAATCTGTCATTTCTAAAATTCATTAAGTTATTATCATTGATTTTGGGATGAATATTGCATTTTCTTATCTACTAAAAAGTATCAGAATTCCAACGACAACAATAACCTCCAAATCGGAAACTGAACCAATTTGTTTTTCAGTAATTTAAACATGTTCAAGAGTATTTTCCCTTGGTTAAATGTACAAGTTTAAGTTTTTATAAAAAGTGGCTAGATTTTTTTTTGACAAATGTCACTGAGCCAAATAATTCATGTAACTAGAGGGATCGCGTGTTTGATACGGGGCTTCTCCAGTCTTTTAGATGAGTCTTTAAAGGTTCCGTCTCCGTATGACATTAGATGTTGGTGGGACGTTAAACCCATATCGGGTCAATGTAAACCAAAGCTAGATCCGCAAAATAGACGCGATATCGACGAAAAGCATTATGTACATCTCAAAACAACAAACAACAAGGAAGAATCTACACAATACCCGTTCTCTGACTCTCCCGTCGATACTCGGAAATTAGTGGCTTAGCCTTAGCCATCAGGTTAGACCATTTCTTTTCTGTTTGTTCTGCCGTTCGGTTGGACCCAAACTGGGCGGAGAGGTCCCGGGAGATCGTCTCCCAACGATCCTTTTTCATCTTTCCATTCAAACTGGGCCCAAATTTACCCTTTATCACTGAAAACCCTTCCTTTACTTGTGCTATGAGGAACAGACATTCGTCCATGGTCCAATTTGCCTGTCTCCTGGCTTTTTCTTGTTCCATTTTGAAATGTCGTCTGACAATTCCTTCCAAAATGCGCGTGCGGTCTTAGAAAAATGCGCGTGATTATTTAGAAATCTAAGTATTCTTAGATGGCTTAGGGTTAAGTTTTTCTTAGCTAAGAATCTGCCTAAGATGCTTTTTAAATATCATCTAAAGATTTTGTCTTAGCTAAGATGAAAATTTAAGATAAGTTAAGAATTTAGAATAATTTCTAAGAATCTTTATAAATATGGCCCCAGGACCCTGAAAGTTGAACTTGCTCGAGATATTATCATACTCAACATTTGTGTGAAATTATATTAAAATCCATTTATAAATGTAGGCACTAGAGCAAAAACAAAGTTTTTTCTAAAAATAGCCGCAGTGACCTTGACCTTGATCCCAGGACCCTGAAAGTCAAACTTGCTTGAGATATTATCACACCCAACATTTGTGTGAAGTTATATTAAAATCCATCAGCAAATGACACCGCTAGAGCTATGACAAAGTTTTTTCTAAAAATAGCCGCAGTGACCTTGACCCCAGGACCCTGAAAGTCGAACATGCTCAAGATATTATCATACCCAACATTTTTGTGAAGTTATATTAAAATCCATCCATAAATGTAGGCACCAGAGTGATGACAATGTTTTTCTAAAAATAACCACAGTGACCTACCACTGCAGCTTTAAACAAAGTACCACAACTCTGTGACAAATCATCTAACCAGATAGCACGGATAATATGCGCATCCTCTATTGCTGCTTAAGGTTCCATTGAAGTTTTGTTGAATTTCTGCAAGTAGTTGCTGAGAATTCGCGTGGACATGAACAGTACCCTATATATTCATGCAGAATTCATCAAAGGGCCATAACTGTTGGAAAAATCATCGAACCAAAACACGCAGGTGATATGCGCATCCACCTTCGATACTTAATAGTCCCATGAAGTTTCACTGAAATCCGCCCAGTAGTTTCTGAGAATTCCCGCTGACAAGAGCGGGATGGACGCACGGACTCACGGACGAAGCAGCGACTATATGCTCCCCCGAAATTTTTCGGGGAGCATAATAAATGATTACATGTGATCCAAACTGTTGATGGCGGAATGAGATAAAAACAGTGGTTGATCTTGTGTGTTAGTTGGGCAGGGGTCTTACATGCAACAGAGGTCATTTGCAATAAATCGGACAAATCCCAAGTCAATTAAAATTGAATGTTTCCCGACTGATTGGCTATTTTTCAAAGTAGAAATTCACAAGCCCAGAAACAAGATGTGTTTGTGAAACAGGAATATGTCGCCGGGCATGGTCATTCTTTTTTCGAAGTTGGTCACAGGCCAAGGTCAAGATTTTTTTCTGAGTAGGAAGACATTGTCACAAGGAACCTACATGCTCAATATGAAGGTTCGAACTCAAATGGTTCAAGAGTTATGACCAACAATAATTTTATCTTTAAAATAGGTCAAGGCCACAGGTCAAAATTTTTTGTATGGTCGTACAGTCCTTGTCGCAAGGAACCTACAGGCAAAACATGAAGGCTCTAACTCAAATGGTTAAAAGGTCATGGACAATGTTATTTTTTTCTTTTAAGTAGGTCAACGGTCAAGGTCACTGGTCAAAATTTTTTGCATGGAAAAGAAACCCTTGTCACAAGGAACCTACATGTAAAATATGAAGGCTGCATATCAAACAGTTCAAAAGTTATTACCAGTGTTATTATTTTCTTTTAAGCAGGTCAAAGGACAAGGTCACGGTCACAGGTCAAATTTTTTTGAAGGGATGTGAAGCCCTTGTCACAAAGAACCTGCATGTAAAAACATGAAGGCTCAATCTCAAACGGTTCAAAAGTTATGACCAATGTTATTTTTTTCTTTTAAGTAGGCCAAAGGTCAAGGTCAAATTATTTGTATGGATGTGAAGCCCTTATAAATCACAAGGAATCGAACTGCAAAATATGAATCTCAAATGGTTCAAAAATTATGACCAATGTTATTTTATTTTCTTAAAAGTAGGTCACAGGTCAAGGTCAAAGTCAATTGTTTTTGTGCAAGTGGGAAGTCCTCGTCACCCACATGCCATATATGAAACGGTTCAGTAGTTATGACCAATGTTATTATCCCCTCGCAACAACGTTGCGAATGGGGATATAGCATCGGTGCCGTGCGTCCGTGTGTTAGTGTGTGTGTCTGTGTTTCTGTGTGTGTGTCTGTCCGGAACCTTGTGAGCAGGATAAAAGACACAGTATTCATCGTAGAAGCATCAAACCTTCCACAAATGTTCACCATGTACAGAGGATGAACCCTATTGAATTTCAAGGTCAGGGGTCAAAGGTCAAGGTCACAATGGACTTGACCTTGAAAACCTTGTGAGCAGGATAGAAGACACAGTATTCATCGTAGAAGCATCAAACCTTCCACAAATGTTCACCATGTACAGAGGATGAACCCTATTGAATTTCAAGGTCAGGGGTCAAAGTTCAAGGTCACATTGGACTTGACCTTGAAAACCTTGTGAGCAGGATAGACGACACAGTATTCATCGTAGAAGCATCAAACCTTCCACAACTGTTCACCATGTACAGAGGATGAACCCTATTGAATTTCAAGGTCAGGGGTCAAAGGTCAAGGTCACAATGGACTTGACCTTGAAAACCTTGTGAGCAGGATAGAAGACACAGTATTCATCGTAGAAGCATCAAACCTTCCACAAATGTTCACCATGTACAGAGGATAAACCCTATTGAATTTCAAGGTCAGGGGTCAAAGGTCAAGGTCACAATGGACTTGACCTTGAAAACCTTGTGAGCAGGATAGAAGACACAGTATTCATCGCAGAAGCATCAAACCTTCCACAAATGTTCACCATGTACAGAGGATGAACCTATTGAATTTCAAGGTCAGGGGTCAAAGGTCAAGGTCACAACTTGACCTTGAAAACCTTGTGAGCAGGATAGAAGACACAGTATTCATCGTAGAAGCATCAAACCTTCCACAAATGTTCACCATGTACAGAGGATAAACCCTATTGAATTTCAAGGTCAGGGGTCAAAGATCAAGGTCACATTGGACTTGACCTTGAAAACCTTGTGAGCAGGATAGACGACACAGTATTCATCATAGAAGCATCAAACCTTCCACAAATGTTCACCATGTACAGAGGATGAACCCTATAGAATTTCAAGGTCAGGGGTCAAAGGTCAAGGTCACAATGGACTTGACCTTGAAAACCTTGTGAGCAGGATAGAACCTTATTGAATTTCAAGGTCAGGGGTCAAAGGTCAAGGTATCAATGGACTTGACCTTGAAAACCTTGTGAGCAGGATAGAAGACACAGTATTCATCGTAGAAGCATCAAACCTTCCACAAATGTTCACCATGTACAGTGAATGAACCCTATTGAATTTCAAGGTCAGGGGTCAAAGGTCAAGGTCACAATGGACTTGACCTTGAAAACATTGTGAGCAGGATAGAAGACACAGTATTCATCGTAGAAGCATCAAACCTTCCACAAATGTTCACCATGTACAGAGGATGAACCCTATTGAATTTTAAGGTCAGGGGTCAAAGGTCAAGGTCACAATGGACTTGACCTTGAAAACCTTGTGAGCAGGATAGAAGACACAGTATTCATCGTAGAAGCATCAAACCTTCCACAAATGTTCACCATGTACAGAGGATGAACCCTATTGAATTTCAAGGTCAGGGGTCAAAGTTCAAGGTCACATTGGACTTGACCTTGAAAACCTTGTGAGCAGGATAGACGACACAGTATTCATCGTAGAAGCATCAAACCTTCCACAAATGTTCACCATGTACAGAGGATGAACCCTATTGAATTTCAAGGTCAGGGGTCAAAGTTCAAGGTCACAATGGACTTGACCTTCAAAACCTTGTGAGCAGGATAGAAGACACAGTATTCATCATAGAAGCATCAAACCTTCCACAAATGTTCACCATGTACAGGGGATGAACCCTATTGAATTTCAAGGTCAGGGGTCAAAGGTCAAAGTCACAATGGACTTGTTATTTCTGTTTCAAGACATAGGTTGTGGGTACTGATTAGAACCACATCAATAAGGGGATTATAATGAGCATTCACAATCTCTGTTTAAAGTCGAAATAACAAAATGAATTAAAAATCATAGGAAAATAACAGTTTTGGAAATATGAAAGATTCCAATATGTCACACGGATGTGTCATCATAATTAGCAACACAAAAGCATGTCATTTGCCTGTTAAAAGTTCTTCCAAATGTCTACGGTAAGAGCTTAACACCATTGCTTTGTATTCAAAGGTTTGTTTGCAGGGATTTTCCTACCCTTCAGAATCAGGGTCCAGGGGCCGCTGGGTTTGGGAAAAACAGCTCGCTAATATTTATAGTTGGGAATTTAAATCGGCTGTAACTTTGTCAATTTTGGTTCAATTTTCATGATTTTTTATCAAAATGTAGCACAACATCAGAAATTGGGAAATTTGTTATAAAATTTGGGAATATCCGTCTCTAAATTGGGAAAAATAGGGGCCGATTACCGGCCCCAAAATTGCACTAGGAAAATCCCTGGTTTGATTTGAGGTTAAATGTCCCGGTCAACAATACAAATGTAGGTCATTTTGGAGACGTTGCATCCAATTTTGTGAGACTCTTCCCATCATTGAGAAATGACACCTCAGTTCCTTTGACCCAATAAAACCAATTGGGTTTATAATCATGGACGGTCCAACTCATACCGCTTAACCTGGGCAGGATTAGATCCTATAAGGGGTTAACCAGTTCTCATGTGCGGTCGGATTCAGTTCTGCATTGAAGCATCTTGCCCATACTTCTTCAAGCCCCGATTAGGAGGGGCGAAGTCAAAGGTATTCTATTATGTCTAATTTGTCTAACATATTCAGATTGGATTTTCATGTTAATGAATGGTATGCAGTTGCGAGGGGATGCTACGCTTGCGTTGCCTTGTTCTTTACTAGAAGTAGGTCAAGGTCACAGATCAATTTGTTTGTATGTTTAGAGCGTGATAGCTCAGCTGTTAGTGCACAAGTTTGCCTCTGATGCTGGAGGTCCCGGGTTGGATCCCAGGCAGTGGCGATAAAACCGGCTCCATTGGCATCATTTGCAGGGATGAAAGCCATTAAGTGCACTGCCTTTCGGATCGGGATGTTACCTGCCACGCGCATCATTGAAGTGGTTTGAAATAATGGTTGAAAACTGGGTAAAAGGTCATTAGCCTCACTTTTCTCTGGTGGGCAAAATAACTTCCGGTTCCATACTCTACTGTTGATGTTTATTTTCTGTAACCACTGTTGTTAAATTGCCGTCCTATCAAAATTGTTTGCTATGAATCATTTTGGACATTCAACTGCTTCTTTTTCGTATCTATAAATTTAGACGGAAAATAAACCTGCTTTAATCTTTTTTCCGTTCGTTAAATAAAGCGCAGCCACTTCATTTTGTCATAATGGTGGGTAGTTTTAAAACGCTTTTCAGGCAACAAAATGTGCTATAAAATGTCAGAAGAGACTGGTTCTATCATTTAATACAAGTTTCAAAAATACAAAATGTCAAGGATTAGGTAATTCTGTGAAGAAGAAATGAATTTAATTACACAATAAATATTCAAAAATCTCATTGAAACTATACTGTCAACACTCGTGTTTTGACAACCAGATAAAAGAGGTTCACTGGGGAGGTAATTGGCGCATGCACAATGCAAACAGTCACCTGAATTACACATTTGTCGACCAAGCGCAAGTAAAATGACGTTGGTATTTCCGATGTCTAAATTTTGACGCACAAGAGTAAAACTGATTAAATATGTTCACACGATTATTTGCTAGCAACACGCACAAGAGAAAAAATGATTAAATATGATAACATGATTAATTGCTATAAACACAGATCAGACGATCAGATATTGCAGTCATCTTAAGTAACCTTCCATTGTAGAACATGGCGTCTCATATGTGACCCAAGCCATGCTCGAACAGAAGCGGTGGGGGAACTAGTTATTATATAAGATTCAGCGCTCTTACCCGCTTCACTTAGCCACAGAGGCAAGTGTGAGAGGCGTGAGACAGAAAGACAGATCAACAGACCGGAGACACAACTTTAAATTGATAATGTTTACTGAGTGCCACTGAAAAGAAAATGACATATTTTGATTGTTTCCAAATAGCTAACCCTATTTTATACCTCGTGATCTGCAACTGGGTACCGTGATCCGCAACTGGGGTCTAATCGTGGTCTCGTATTCTGCAATCCTGAAGGTCAGCTGAATAAAAATAGGAAGACTGTTTATGTGCATTTTGTACTAGAGGGATAATTATCTTGAAAAAGGTATCAAATGTTCTGAGCAGCAAGCACAACACGTGACTGATCAGGAACTGGGCATTTGACTGTACCACAAGCTACTTTTAAAGGAAAGAATTTGCTCCTAGGGAGCAAGGAAAGAATTTGGGTACGTTCAATCACAGGACCAGACCAGATGGGACCCAATTACTGGACCGGACCCGGTTTCTTTGCTATGCTCAAATTTTCTTCGATATTTTATTCTTTATGCATATAGTTGAGAGAGATTTTTAGCATACAAAATGATTTTTACCTCATATCTTCAATACAGAAAAAAAATAGATGGTGCACCATCGCAAATATCCACCTTTTCTAAAATTGACCTTTGACCTCAACCCATGACCCCAAGGGGTCAGATCATTATTCGTATACCATCATGCACATCTGCTGTCCCTTAGCAATATGTCTACCAAGTCTGGTACAGACCAAGAAATAAAGACAGTAGTTGCACTGACAAGCATTTTCTTAAAAAATGAAATTTGATTGGGCTGCATGATGCTTCCGCGCAAAGCTGAAACGGACTGCACATGAGAACCGGTAACCCGCTTAGATGTTCTAAGCCTGTAAAGGAAAAGTGGTGCGAGTCGGACCGTCCATGTTTAAACCCTATTGGTTTCATTGGGTGGCAGGGCTCAATGTCGGGTATGGGTGAAACGATTCATTGAAATCGTATTCTATCGCGATACTTTGGCTGACGATACGTATATCCTATCGTGGGGCTAATATCGCGATACCCGACAATACGCCAAAAAGTACAATTTCCAAAGAAAATGACAGCTTTAACACATTTCAGGACCATTTTTATAACAAATTGCAAAGATCTGAATTGTTACTGAGCTAAATTGATCACTTCTATGACAAATATGGGCATCTTAAAAAAGGCTTTGTTACAAAAGATGGAACTCTGAGATGGTTTTGAGCCAGTTTGAAAATTTTTGAGCTGTGATTTAAGCAAGAAAGTAGTATCGTGATATGTATCGTATCTTGAGGCAAGTATCGCGATACGTATTGTATCGTGGGGTGACTGTATCGTTACAGCCCTAATGCCGGGATAAAGTCCAAAATTGGAAGCAACGTCACCAAAATGACATACAGTGTAAGCACCAAATCAAACAAACAAATTAATCCGTTAAGTAATGGTTTATGAACTCTTCCAGCCATAAATGTTAAAATGGGGTGCAAAGTTCAGGTATTTCCCGGGAAGTGTGTGTGTGTGGGGGGGGGGGGGGGGGGGGGGGGGGGGGGGCAAATCATAAGAAAAAAAAAAAAATCTCGATTCAAAGTTATGAGTATAAAACAAGTTAATGATAAGAACACACACACACCAAAAAGTACGAAGGATATTGTGTCTCCTCTCCCTTCAGTGTATGGACCTGCTTACTAGATTGAAGAAGTAATATAGCAAAATTCATGGTCACTGGTGCTTTTGTTTTTTTTTGGTGAGCGTTTGTGTGTGTGTGTGATGTTGCATCAGTTTGCACTTTGGTGAATTTTTGTTCTAGTACATTTTCTGAGCCCCAGCGACACATCCCCGTCCGAATTTATTGGAGTTATCCCCCCCCCCCCCCGCCATGGCGTCTCTGCATATGCTAATGATTTGCCTTTATGGGTTGTATGTGCATGCGCGCGTGCCATTACAAAAATGTCTGGTAAAGTATATTGAAAATTATACCACAAATATAATGAATTAATTTTTCAGATAAGATGTCTGACATTTTTTACAAATCTGCTAAAAATAGATCGTAGATACTCGTTAGAACCGTCTCGGCTTTGATACTCATTAGAAAAGCCTTGACGAGACCTTTCTAATGAGTACCTTCAATCTATGCCTTTAAGCAGAAATACAAAAATGACGTATACTAACTGTAAACCCAGGGATTTTCCTAGTGCAACTTTGGGGCCGATAATCGACCCCAATTTAGAGACAGATATTCCCAAACCTTATAACAGATTTCCCAATTTCTGATGATGTGCTACATTTTGATAACAAAATCATGAAAATTGAACAAAAATTGACAAAGTTACAGCTGATTTAAATTCCCAAATATAAATATTAGCGAGCTGTTTTTCCCAAACCCAGCGGCCACTGGACCCTGATTTTGAAGGGTAGGAAAATCCCCGATTAACCTACTTTTAGTATATAAAAGTTTGTTTACGGGGATAAATATAAATGTACATCTATTAACTTGGTAAGAAAATAAAAATATTGCTTTTTTATGGTATCAAGCATGAGACACTCATTGTAAGATATGCTATTTTCATGCATAGCCCCTAAGTAACAACGATAATTAAATATTGATATTCTATCTTCGTGTTGGTTCTTGTGTTTTTTTTGTTTTTTTTGGGGGGGGGGGGGGGGGGGGTTCTTGTTAGATATGCCTCACTGACACGATAGCAATAAGAACTAGCAACATATGTTTTAATCCCTAAAGATGCGACTCACAACTGTCGCCTGCCAAGTTGCCTTCTGGTTACTTTAAAAGTCATCATTGCAATTTTCTTGGTAATCGTAGTTTAACACAGGCATGTGACCTTGTGGATAAGAGCCCTGACTCTAAATCATCAGGTCTTTGAGTCTGGTTCGGTCCACATGTGAGGCCCCAAGTTCTGTAACTGAAGGTTACGTGGTTTTTCTGTGGGTATGCCGGTTACATTTGCTTGGTAAAGAATCAACTGGGAAGCCAGTTTATAACAGATGTAGGACTTCCGCAAGGAAGTGTACTATCTCCACTTTTATTCAGTCTCTTTCTGTGTGACATTTATGGCTGTGTAACTAGTGAAAAGATTAAATTTGCTGATGATGGCACCATTTGGAATTCAGGAAATGACCCAAATGAATTAGCAACAGCAATGAATCAGGATCTCAGCAATATCTCGGACTGGACCTATAAGTGGAGAATGAAACTTAGTGCTGCAAAAACAGAATATTGTCTTTTCACTAGGGATGCCAGTCATTCTGTCCCAGAAGTTAAAATGAAGGGAAAACTGCTTAAACACACAGATAAGGTTAAGGTCCTTGGTGTCATACTGGATAAGAAGTTAACATTTCATGATCATTTGGATATGGTTGAAAAAAGAGCAGCAAAAGCGCTGGGTTCTCTGATGATTGTTGGTAAAACTGAAAAAATAAGTACTCCTACTATGGTTAAGTTATACAACAGCATTGTTGTCCCACAAATGGAGTATGCAGCTCCAGTCTGGCAGCTTGCAAATTGCAGTCAGCTCGAAAAAATCCAACGCAAAGGTCTAGCACTGTGTTTGGGATGTCCTAGCACAGCGAGTTTGGAAGCATTGGAGGTACAAGCAGGTGTTTTACCTCTTGACCTTCGCAGAGAAGAACTTTCAGTTAGAACATGTACAAAAATCATGGCTAAGTCAGCTGATGAGAAGATAAGGCAAACTCTCGCTAAATGTCAGTCAACACTGGAGTCTAATCCAAGGGAGAAAGTAACAACTCCATTTGGATTGATGATACGACAGGTTGATGATATGAAATCGTTAACTGACCTTAGTCTCAATGCTATTGAGCCAGAAGCAACATATTTGGAGTACATGGCACCATCAAAAAGAAAGCCAGAATACTGGAGTAATCTTGGATCCTCAAAGTCAAGAACTGCCGCACAGGGGATAGAGTCAAGAGTGGTCATTGAGAGGCTACTGGAGGGCATAGGAGTAGATACAGTAGTGGCTTTCACTGATGGCTCTTGCAGAGGAAATCCTGGTCCCTGTGGTGCTGGCTCTTGCATGTTTCTACCAAATGATGACACGATAGAGCTCAAACAACCTGTGTCTAAGCTGGCTTCCATTCTCCTTGGTGAACTAGCCGCTATCAAGATGACACTAGATTTTATCCTACAAGAAAAGATGAAAAGAAAGATTGATACAGTTTTGATTTTCAGTGACAGTCAGTGTGCAGTTGGTATTCTACAGTTAGGCTGGGATGACAAAAAGTACAAGAAAACAAGCTCTGACATCATCCAAGTTATGTCAGATTTACAAAGGAATGGGACAGAAGTAAAGATTCAGTGGAGTCCAGGGCATGCAGATATAAGAGGGAATGAGATAGCGGATAGGCTTGCCAAGGAGGCTGCAAAAGAAGCAGAGGAAATGCCAGAAGATATAGAAGATGCAACACAGGCACAAATACAACATGCAGCAAGAGAAGCAGTCATGGGGAAATGGCAACGAAGATGGGAAATATCGGAAAAAGGCAGAAATTTGCATCAATACCATCAAGTAGTCAAACTGAAGAAAATCAGTTTCAAGGGCACAAGAAATCAGAGGGTGATATTGCAATTGCAGAGTGGTTACTGCAGACTCAAAGACTACCTCCACTCTGTTGGTGTGGTTGATGATCCCTCTTGTGCTTGCGGTGAGAGAGAAACAGTAGACCATTTTCTCCTTGATTGTGAACTCTATGATGCTCAGAGAGAAATTATGAGGCAAGAGCTCTTATTAAACTTGGGTACAAGTGCCCTTGACTTGAATACTTTCTTTGACGAAAACCAAAACAAAGATGATGAAGAACCAAAAATTCACCGTGAAGACATCTACCAACAATTAGATGTTTTCATATCATCAACAAACAGATTTTAAATTTAACTGGGGGGGGGGATGCTAGGATATTTCAAGGTAATGGGGTTGTTTGGTGTAAGAATGATGCAATCATTATTTCTTCTGAAGGACAGGAAGTGGCCGATACGGCTGTACCTGGCCTGACGATATACATGATACATTCATCATACATTATGGGAATGGGTGTGGTTCACATTCAATTTCTTCATCTATCTTGATATATTGAAATCAACATTTGTTTTCATGGTTATAGCTGGAGGACAGGAAGTGGCCGACACGGCTGTACCTGGCCTTCCAAAAAAAAAAAAAAAAAAAATCATCAAACATTATGGGAATGAGTGTGGTTCATGTTTTCATTGTTATATCTGGAGGACAGGAAGTGGCCGACACGGCTGTACCTGGCCTTCAAAATTCATCAAACATTATGGGAATGATTGTGGTTCATGTTTTCATGGTTATATCTGGAGGACAGGAAGTGGCCGACACGGCTGTACCTGGCCTTCAAAATTCATCAAACATTATGGGAATGAGTGTGGTCCATGTTTTCATGGTTACAAAATGTATATATGGAGGACAGGAAGTGGCCGACACGGCTGTACTTGGCCTTCAAAATTCATTAAACATTATGGGAATGAGTGTGGTTCATGTTTTCATGGTTATATCTGGAGGACAGGAAGTGGCCGACACGGCTGTACCTGGCCTTCAAAATTCATTAAACATTATGGGAATGAGTGTGGTTCACATTTAATTAAGTACTACATATTCTTTGATGTACAGTAATCATTATCTATATTCATGGTTATATCTGAACGGCGGGAAGTGGCCGACACGGCTGTACCTGGTCTGAGGATATACATAAATTTATCATACATTATGGGACTGAGTGTGGTTGACCTTTAATTACTACATATTCTTTGATATATATATCAATCATTATTTTTGGGGCACTCGGTTGGTTTTTCTTTACAGATTGTTCTCCTCAGATGCAGTGGTATCTGGTGGGGTGGTTGCCCGTGGGTCCTGGGGTGGGTGCGGATGCAGCGGAGTCAAAGAAATCTGGAAATGTGATTCATTCTGCAGGTGATGCGGTTGGAGTGTGTTTGGGCGTCGGCCTTTTGTGGCCGCTGCCGATATCAAGCCCGGGACCTGTGGTGTCCGGGGCAGGTGGATTAACCACTGAGTTATCACGCTCCTTTAATCATCGGTCGGGGCACTAGACTGGTTTTTTTTTTTTTTTTCATAATACAGTGGTGCCTGGTGCCGGGGTGATTATTGATGCAGCCCATGGATGGACCAGATTAAGCGGAGTCACAGGGATTTTCCTAGTGCAACTTTGGGGCCGGTAATCGGCCCCTAATCGGCCCCTATTTTTCCCAATTTAGAGACGGATATTCCCAAATTTTATGACAACTTTCCCAATTTCTGATGTTATGCTAAATTTTGATAAAAAATTCATGAAAATTGAACCAAAATTGACAAAGTTACAGCTGAATTAAATTCCCAACTATAAATATTAGCGAGCTGTTTTTCCCAAACCCAGTGGCCCCTGGACCCTGATTCTGAAGGGTAGGAAAATCCCTGAGTCAAGAGGATCAAATAATATGACATGTTTAAATGAGTCTCTCTTAAACATTAACATATTGGTTTCTTTGTAGGATAGAGGAATGAAGTAGCATGCCATAATAAATCGCCTTATTTGGAGTGCATAACTGACCGGTCTGGCTGGCCCGAACCTTTTGGCCTGGTGTTTGACTCGCTTGCTTTTTGCCCCAGGGTCGTGGGCTCGGTCCCCGGTCGGGGCACTTGGTGTTTTTCTTTACAATTTTTCTTCTCAGTTTGCAGTGGTGCCGGGATGGTTACTGATGAAGCCCAGGAGAGGTGCAGATGCAGCAGAGTCAAATGAAGCTGGAAATGTGATATGATTACATGAGTATCCCCTGAACATTTGAAAATAATAATAATGATAATAATAATAATTGTCTCTTTGTAGGATGGAGTGCAACAATAAATATGTATTTAGAGTGCATGATTAATGGTCTCATCTATATCTTAACCCTGTTGATTGCTGTTTATGTCTGATTTTCATCATGTTGGGTGAAAGAGGGAGGGAAAAAAAAAAACAAAAAAAATAAATAATCCTCTATACTATGAGTTATTACGCAGACACTACTTGTGAAAGATTATACTTGTGAGTTATCTCGGCCAGTAGAAGGCTTTGAAATGAAATGAAATATTTGCCACCTCTGATTAACAATAGGCTCGATATAAGTGAAATGATCTTGAAAGGGCCATAGTAGAATCGTGAGGCATGTATCGTGATACATATCATATCGTGGGGTGACTTAACCCGAGATATCTGGCTGTAGTGACCAGCCGCCAAATCAGAAAATAAAAAAAAAGGCTTTTAGAACTTCAGAGAAGGCTCGGATTAGGGGTGACTGTATGATTACAGCCCTAACAAGTAGGGTCCGATCCGGTAATTGGGTCCGATCCAATGTTTGTACATACCGAAAGAATTTGCTCTAGGGAGCAAGAAAAGAATTTGCTCCCAGGGAGCAAATTCTTACCTTCGAGTACTCCATAGACTTAAAATGACGGTTTGGAAAACAATTAAAGCCAGGCAAATAACTTCCAAAAGAAAACAATTTTCCATGATCCAGTTAACCTCGGACCCACCCATTGATGGGTCCGACAGTTAACAAAAAAAAAATAAATACCACGAAAACTGATGTCGCAAGTGTAATGACCGTACGTTATTGCTTATAACCAAAAATTACTATTGCACTAACCTAGTAATTTTTCAATTTGCTATGTATAGTTGATATCTATCTTCAAATAGTTGTTGTTATCCTTGAAACGGCCAAAATTTGATTGAATTTGTTTTTTTTTTTGGTTGAAATATGCAGACGCTGTCTTCTGTAGTTTTCGAAAGGAAGTGACGTATTTTAGCGGGGAAAGTATAAAAGCCGGGAGTGACGGTCGGGGGTAAAAGTCGGGAGTAAATTTTGACAAACGAATAAAGGTATTAAACTCGCATCTATCTTGATGAAATTTTCAACCAAGGTAGAATATAGACTCCTTTACACAACGCATTTCCGTTCTTTCTGCTGATACTGCGTCGGTCAAATTTGACCATTACCGCAGGTGTACATTACATACTCAAGAGTACACTCCATGTTTGCAGGATGAAAGCCTACACAGTAATCATATAATAACTATAGGGATCTTTCTTTCTTTCTACTGGTACTGCGTCGTTCACATTTGACCATTAGGCCTACCGCAGGTGTGCATTTCATACACTTTTTCTCCTATTACTGCTGCTCACTCAATCTGAGCATTACGAGCAGGATTTCCTGGGTGGTAACCAGTACTTTTTTTATTTTAATTTTTAAGCAATGTGGATGAAGTGCCTCGCTCAAGGACACAACAGTTTGGTCAGCGTGAGGCTCGAACCCGCAACCTATCGATCACAAATCCGGCATTTCATTTCATTTCATTTCAAAGCCTTCTACTGGCCGAGATAACTCACAAGTATAATTAACTCCGGCGCGCTACCACTGCACCAAAGCGCTTCATTAACCTGCACAGGGGAGGGTCTTCCTGCACAGGGGGCCTCAAGTTAACGTCCCGATCCTTAGGACAGTGCACTTTGTGGCACTCATCCCTGCAAATGATGCCAGTGCATGCTCTTAGCTAAATAAACTGCTAAAAACTAGTTTTTTTGCAGTGAAAATGCAGTTTATTGTAAAAAATGCAGTAAGAAGCAGTTAAAAAGCAGTATTTTTTCTACTTGGACCAAAAGCAGTTAAAAATGCCCTGTAAAATAAACAGTTTTTATTAACTGCATTAAACTGCATTTATATATGACGCAAAAATGCAGTTTTATCCAGTGAATTCGCAGTTTTATTTTACTGCTTTCAAATGTCATTTGAAGAAGCGGTTAAATGCAGTTTATTTCAAAAGAAAGCTTAAAGGACAAATGCAATCTAAAAAAGTCACAACTGCAAACCAGTTATAAATAACTGCATACAGAGTGCATATAAAATAGATGATGTATAGGTTCAGACATAATTGTGGAACATGACTGTTTTCTCCATGATCATGTTAACACATCATGTTCAAGACTGGAACATGAACATGTAAATACAAATTATTTGGTTATGGAATTCGGGCGGGGGAAGACTCTCAGATGGATAGATTCCTTCCTTTGCCAATGAAAACAGCGTGTTGTTGTTAATGCTGAATCTTCAGTATGGGCTCCAGTTTTATCTGTGGTTCCGCAGGGGACTGTTCTTAGTCCGCTGCTGTTCTCCCTGTACATTAACGATATTTCTGTTCGCAGACTTTTTTTTTTGCTATCGGGAAATTAGAGATACAGAGGACTCAATGAAACTTTAGAAGGATATAGATAGATTAGGATGTTGGGCACGAAAATGGGGCATGAGATTTCAGCCCGTTAAATGCAATATTATGCAAATAACTAGGAAGAGAACAAATAAAATTGAGGCTTCATACACCTTAGATGGAACGGTGCTCAAAAATGTGAATTCCATTAAATACCTTGGTGTGACAATCACAAACGATTTGAGATGGAACATACACATTAGCAACATGTGTACAAAGGCGAATAGAACACTTGGTTTCCTGAGGCAAAATCTTCATCAATGTCCTCAGGATGTGAAGGAGACAGCATATAAGGGATTGTTCGCCCAATCTTGGGATATGGTAGTTGCATCTGGGACCCGAGTGGAGTGATCCTTAATGAAGAAATTGAAAAAGTTCAAAATATAGCTGCTAGATTTGTTACAAGGAATTATACGGCTTTGAAACTGTGAGCATGACTGGATTTCTAGGAAAATTAAGATGGGAGTCTCTCAAGAAAAGGAGAAGGGACAGTAGGCTCATACTTTCATACAAAGGTCTAAAGGGTGCTGCCAGCATTCCAACAGTTGACCTTGTTCCCCCAGCTAGGCACTGAAGAAATCATCATTCACTGGCGTTTCAGACCCCTACTGCAAGAAATGACATCTATAAACAATTGTTCTTCCCCCGAACCATTAGAGATTGGAATGCCCTTCCTGATTCAATCATGTCCACTGCTGAAGGTGCAGAGGATAGTGTAGCTAAATTTATCACATTGGTGAGAACTAGGGACTAACTTCCCATATCACAGGTCCTGGTGTATGAATGTCATTTGACGTGTCACCCGTAACAATTCTGATTCTGGTGTCTAATATTCATTCAGAAAAAGGCATAGCTGTGACTCTCAGCTGAGCACAGTAATCAAAGTTTGGATAAAACGTTAGCACAGTATTTAAAGATTGGATAAAACTCTTGGATACAGACAAATAGTGACAAGTAGACACATTTGCTCTGGACTTCGAGAAGGCATTTGACACGTCCACTCATGACCTACTAAAATCATTTGGCTATGAGATTCAGACAGAGTCGATGGACTCTCAAATGGATGGATTCCTTTCTCTGTTATAGAAAACACCGAGTTATTCATAATGATTAAACCCCAGAGAGGGCTGTTCTTGGTCCATTGTTGTTCTCCACGTACATCAATGATAGTTCCATTGACATTGACTCAGAAATATGAGACTTGCAAACGACTATGTTTTGCTACGGGGAAATAATAGATGCAGGTGACTCACCGAAACTGCTGAAGGATAAATTCGACAAGAAAATAGAGTATGAGATTTCAGCCCGTTTAATGCAATATTATGCAGATTATTAATAAATAGCGACTCCCCCCACCCCCCCCTTCCCCCCCCCCCCCCCAAAAAAAAAGAGCCTTCTTACACCTTGGAGGATACGGTTCTCGAGAACTTGGATTCCATCAAATACCTAGGTATATGACTATCATCACACATGACTTTTTCGACTAGTGGGACTGCACATATTAGCAACATATGACTCATAATGTACTAAGCAAACAACGCTTAATTTGGTTTCCTTAATAAGGCGAAATCTTAATCAGTGTCCTTATGACATAAAAGTAAACGAGGCAGCATGTAAAGGACTTGTTTGCCCCAATCTTGGAATCTCGTAGTTGTAGCTGGGACCTCCAAGTAGTGGTCCTTCGAGAAGAAATTGAAAATGTCTATAGTAGGAAAAAAGCTTCTTACACCTTTATATATATATATCTATCTTCATTGCAAAAACTAACGCTTACAAAGGTTCCGATTCCCCCTGCCCGATTTGATCATTTCCTCGACAGAAGGTGCAGAGAATAGTGTAGCTAAATTTACCTCTTTAATGAGAGCTATGAACTTAAATTACTTCCCGCATGATCACAGATCAAACTGAGTTCACGGAGGTTCCATTGACTGGAAGATCGGTCCCATTCATGGATAATATTGTTGTGTCAGCTGCAGGAGTAATCAAGTTACTTCAAGGCTTAAACCCTAGGAAAGCCTTAGGACCTGATGAACTTCATCCTTGAGTCCTGAAGGAACTAGCAAATGAGTTAGGTCCAGTTTTTGCACACTTGTTTCAACAGTCTCTTGATACGGCTGAAATCCCCAAAGAATGGCTCTTAGCGAACATTTGTCCACTCTTCAAAAAAGGAGATAGGGCTCTTGCCCGTAATTATCGCCCTGTGTCTCTGACTTGTGTTATGTGTAAATTGCTTGAACATATAGTCTGCTCGAACATCATGGCCCAATTAAATGAACATAAACTTTTGTCAGACAGACAACATGCATTCAGGAAAAGGCATAGTTGTGAAACTCAGCTGAGCACAGTTATTAATGACTGGGCAAAAATCTTGGACAAAGGGGGACAAGTGGACACATTTATTCTCGACTTTGAGAAGGCTTTTGACACCCCACCTCATGAACTTCTTAATTCTAAGTTATTTGGTTACGGAATTGGGGGGGGGGGGGGGGGGGAGACTCTCAAATGGATAGATTCCTTTCTTTGCTACAGAAAACAGCATGTTGTTGTTAATGGTGAATCTTCAGAGTGGGCTCCAGTTCTGTCTGGAGTCCCATAAGGGACTGTTCTTGGTCCGCTGTTGTTCTCCCTGTACATCAATGATATTTCCACCGACATTGACTCAGAAATAAGACTGTTCGCAGACGACTGTGTTTGCTACCGGGAAATTAGAGATACAGATGACTCACTGAAACTTCAGAATGACATAGATAGATTAGGATGTTGGGCCCGAAAATGGGGCATGAGATTTCAGCCAGTTGAATACAACATTATGCAGATAACTAGGAAGAGATCTAATAAAGTTGAGGCTTCCTACACCTTAGAGGAAACGGTCCTCGAGAATGTCGACTCCATTAAATACCTTGGAGTGACAATCGCACACAACTTGAGATGGAATACTCATATTAGCAACATGTGTACGTAGGCAAATAGAACACTTGGTTTCCTGAGGCGTAATCTTCATCAGTGTCCTCAGGAAGTAAAAGAGGCAGCATATAAAGGTCTTGTTCGCCCAATCTTGGAATATGGCAGTTGTATCTGGGACCCAAATGGAGTCGTCCTTAACGAAGACATTGAAAAAGTTCAGAATAGAGCTGCTAGATTTGTAACAGGCAATTTCTGCTTTGAAACGGGGAGCATGACTGGAATACTTGGAAAATTAAAATGGTAGTCTCTCAAGAAAAGGAGGAAAATCAGCAGGCTCATCCTTTTATACAAAGGTCTAAAGGGTGCTGCTAGCATTCCAACGGATGGCCTTGTCCCCCCGGCTAGGCACTGTATAAATCACCATTCATTGGCGTTTCAGACCCTTACTGCAAGAACGGACATTTATAAAGAATCATTCTTCCCCCGAACCATTAGAGATTGGAATGCCCTTCCCGATTCGATTATTTCGACAGCTGAAGGGGCTGATGACTGTGTTCCAAGTTTACCTCTTTGGTTAGAGCTAGGGACTAACTTCCCATATCACAGGTCCTGGTGTATGAATGTCATTTGACGTGTCACCAGTAACAATTCTGATTCTGATTCTGACAGGTCCCGGTGAATTAATGTCTTATGACGTGTTATCAGTGACATTCTGATTCTAATGAGATATTAGGCCTTCAGTGATATTGAGTTCCTGAAATGGAGGGGACGGAACATGCCCCTGAGGACCATTTTGAGTCCAACACAAGTTTGAAAACTGTATGTCATAGCCCCAAATTTCATAACAAATTGTCCAGTGGTCAGTCAGCGAGAACTCGTCTGTATTAATTTGAGCAAAGAAGAAGACGTGGGAAAAGACTATCAAATTCTCACTTCGTTTAGGACACTTGTCGATTTACCGACAAAAAGATTTATGTGTGATTCGGCGATTCCGTATTTTTGGTGGGTTCCGGTATTCCATGTCACTTCCTCTATCGTCTGAAGCAGAAACGCCGCGAGAATTAAAAAAAAAAAAAGTCGACGGCATTTTACTCATTTTTGGGGGTGGGAAGAACTATTTTAGGTTAGATAAACATAATATACATCAATTATCAATAAATGCTGCGACGGTACATCAGCGTTTTTGTGGAAAAATAAAAAAATGAGCAAATACTACGGCATAGCTTGTGGGAAAGGGACGTTTCGGCCTCGAGTCGTTTCGGCCTTTATTTTGAGTTTGGTCGTTCGGCCTATTTCGATGAGTCCTTTTCGGCCCTGTGTCATTTCGTCAGATACATCATTATATGAATTTTGAAATATATTTGGGTCTTTGTGAAATAACTGGACGGGTGGGAGAGGGTTTGGGATGAGAGATCAGTCATCATGTCAGACAGACTGAAATCTTTTGCAGGACAGAATAAGTATTTGCAGGACTGAAGGCATATTTGTTAGAATATCATGGTCTTTGTTAAGATTTGAATGACATTTTGTCAGACCACGGACCCAATAGACGCTGGTTAACTGCAGGGATGTGAGGTGCCTCAACACAGAGATTCAAAGCAAATTTGTATTGTTTTGATAGCGATGTGACTGCAGTCAGCTTTTTATCAATGTCAGATTGTTTGTGTTCTCTAATTTATAGCACCTCTGTGATGCATATTTAATTATTTCAAATCATGTTTAATTATGTCGTGTTTTGAAAATTTGCTGACTGAATCAAAATTTTCTGTCCTGATAATATTATTTTCAATGATCATCACTGGATTTTGATAATGTGCAGATACAGGGGCAACATGATCCACATTAGTTGGTCCCCTTCAGGTGGCTGCCTTGCTGCATGCATGGCAGATCTCACACCGTTTCTCCAGGTGTGTCCATCATGAAATTGATCTCCTGGGGTAAACACAATTTTTTATACGCCTGTTTTATTGTTATGGGGTTGGCGTCCATCTATCCGTCCAGGGATTTTCCCAGTGCAAATTTGGGGCCGGTAATTGGCCCTTAGTTTTCCCAATTTAGAGCAGCCTCATATTTTTCAGGCATTTGCAGGATTTCAGGCTTTTAGAGCTTGAATTTTTTCTTGATTTCAGGCTTTTAGATTCTGATTTTTGCGTATATAGTCTGTTTAAAAAACTATTTAACCCTTATTTCTGACTATAAGTCAACCAAATTACTTTATATTTTCACAAACTCCATTACAAATAGTGTATATCCTGATCAGATTGCTTCTTCAGAAGCCATCTGATCAGGATCTACACTGTTTGCAAAGGTAATGTAATTGTGTCTTGTTCAGCAGAATAAGGGTTGAAGCTGCAAAATCGGGACTTTCAGGCATGGAAAAGCGTGGTCAATATGAGGCCTGTTAGAGACAGATATTCCCCAATTTTACAACAAACTTCGCAATTTCTGATTTTGTGCTTCATTTTGATGAAAATTCCATGCAAATCGAATCAAAATTGATAAAATTACAGCTGATTTAAATTCCCAATTTTAAATACAAGCGAGCTTTTTTTTCCCAAACCAAGCGGCCCCTGGACGGTTTCTGTATAACTTCTACAGTTTTCAAGGGAACAAGGGATCAAGCTGAAAATTGTTAAGTAGTAAGACTATGAGGTTGTGTAGCACATATTGTTTCGAGGTTATTGTCCATCAATTTCTGGCTAACTTCTCTGACATTTAACATTAGATCAAATTGAAACTTGGTATATATAGTCAGACCATGATGTGATGTGCAACAGTGCATGTTGTTAGGGCCCCACTCTGGCCATAACTATATTGCTTGTGTCCGTGTGTTGTCACACCCTAGCCAAAAAACTTCACCTTGCCTACTCCTATGAAACATCACATACTTACCATCACAAGACCTACATTTTGGCAGTGCATATTGTTAGGGCCCCATAACTGTGGAGTAGTGCATATTGTTGTGAGGTTGCGGTCCAACAAATATTAACCTGCTACAGGTGTATTATGCCCCGCTTGCGGAGCTCTTGTTATACTGGTTAAAAAACTGGTAAATGCACAGTGTGGTAAATATGTCGACTATGATAGTGTTTTTTTATTTAGGTTTTACGGACCTATCAAAATTTTCCCACATTTCGAGCTACCAGATGCCACTTTAGCACATGGGGTTGTTATAGTAATGTCTAAAAGAAGTTATATGCAGTTTTTCTGCAGTACTGAAAAAAAAAACTGTTTACCTTATATTATGGTTTGCAGTTTTAAAAACTTCTTACCTTATTTGGTCAACAGTTTTCAACAGTTTTACAAAACTGCTCAGCTCATTTAAATATTTCACCCCAAATGGAGTCGTTTTCACTGCATTTGAACTGTAACTGCTAGAAAAACTGCAGAAAAACTGCTTTTGGTCTCGTAATAAAACAGTATATGCAAATTAGGTAAATACTGCATCTGAAGGATTCAAACTGCTTTTCAACTGCTTTTCAACTGCTGAGTCACAACTGCATTTTAACTGCTTTTTAACTGCCTTCCATTTTGCTAAGGATGGAGCATCTTCGGACACCGCGATTCTATTACCAATGCCGGCAGTCGTACCGTGGACATCTAGCATGATAAGCAATGCACTAACCACTGAGCTACCACGCATATACATTGTAAAACTTCATATTTTTATCAAATATTTATCACGATTCACACTGAAATACACAACCATGTTATAAACTTTTGGGATCGGGAGTAACTTTGGTCAACCATTTTGTAAATTATTAGGGGGTCGAACCGAGGCAGTAGCGCTGGAGGGGAAATATTCATCAAAACTACCCATCTGAATCTGAATGGTTACTGAATCAGAATTGTTACTGATGACACGTCTAACCACATTCATACACCAGGACCTGTGATGGGAAGTTAGTCGCTAGCTCTCACCAGAGGCAAACTTAGCTACACAATCATCAGCACCTTCAGATTGTTCGGGGGAAGAATAAAAGAAAGATAAAAAAGATAAACGTCGCATATTCAAAACAAATAACTTAAGCTCTGTAGAGCTTTTATTACGACAACAAAGTATCCTCTAACAAATACTAACCTGCCTTCATTTATCTTCCTAGGACTACCCCTGATAATGCGAGCGTCAGCCAAAGAAGTTACTAACCATTTTTCACGCCTTTGGTATGGCGCGGCCGGGGATCGAACCCGCGACCTCCCATTCCCGAAGCTGACGCTCTACCACTCTACTACCGGGGTCGGTGATTCTTTATAAATGTCAGTTCTTGCAGCAAAGGTCTGAAATGCCAAATAACATCCTTCTTTCTTAACTCGTTTTACTGATACTGCGATCGGTCACATCATACCATTACTTACAGGTTACATTACCCTCCAGGTTCGCAAGATGAAAGCCTACACAGTAATCATGATAATACCGATGGGGATCTTTAACCTGCACAGGGGATGGCTCTCCCCGCACAGGTGGCCTCTAGTGAACGTCCCGATCCGAAGGACGGTGCACTTTCTGGTATTCATCCCTGATAATGGTGCCAGTGGAGCATGTTCTGACTCCGCATTTTTATTACCGTTTTCGGGACTCGAACCGGGAGCCTCTAGCATTTTTCCCATGACTGTTGTTTATGAAATAGGTTCCCTGTGGATATTGTACTTAATAAGCGATCTTGCCTCCTCCAGAATCTGAATCAGAATTGTTACTTGTGACACGACAAAACATTGAAATGACATTGATACACCAGGACCTGTGATATGGGAGGTTAATCCCTAGATCTCACCAAGCACCTTCAGCTGTGGAGATGATCGAATCGGGAAGGGCATTGCAAACTTCTGGTCCTAGGGAAGAAAGAATCTTTGTAAATATAAGTTCTTGCAATAGGGTTCTGAAATGCCATTGAATGGTGATTTCTACAGCGCCTGGCTGGGGAATAATGTCATCTGTCTGAAAGCTGGCAGCACCCTTTAAGCCTTTGTATAATAATCTGAGCTACGGTCTCTTCTCCTTTGTTTGAGAAACGCCCATCTTAATTTGTCTAGAATTCCAGTCATACTTCCAGTTTTAAAATAAAAGTGAAGGCAATGATCAGGAATCAATACAATTACCTCACATCTCCCATCAGTGACTCCAAAGGGACAGAAACGGGAACATGAAGTGACTATACCCCAATGAAAACATCACTAGCTATTAGCGGAAAGGACAGTTACTTTCCCACAAAATAGCCAAACGGCTATCCAAAATAAAAAGATATACGTGTAAGCAATACATACATGTAAAGACAAACTATTACAAGCAATAAATAACGACAAAGGCAAAAGTAGTACCGGTAATTAATTGTTACAATCTAGCAACTTTAGTCTGATCCTTTTCAATTTCTTCATTTAGGACCACCCCATTGAGGTCCCAGATACAACTACCTTATTCCAATATTGGGCGAACAAATCCTTTATATGCCACCTCTTTTACATCCTGGTGACACTGGTGAAGAATCAGTAATAGGAAACAAAGCTTCCTATTTTACCTTTGTACACATATTGCTAATAAGTGTATTCCATCTCAAATCGTGTGTAATGTCATACCAAGGTATTTAATGGAATTCACATGCTTAAGGAGAGTTCCCTCTAAGGTGTATGAAGCCTCAATTTTATGGTTCTTTTCCTAGTTATTGCATTTGATGGGATGAAATATCATGCCCCATTTTTGTTGCCAACATCCTAGTCTGTCTATATCTTACCGAAGTATCAGCGCATCCTGTGCATCTCTATTTTCCCGGTAGCAGACACAGTCGTCTTTCAACAGTCTTACTTCTGAGTCAGTTTCAGTTGAAACATCATTAAGGTAAAGGGAAAATAATAGCGGGCCAAGGACAGTCCCTTGTGGGACCCCAGACAAAACTGGAGCCCATTCAGAAAATTCACCAGTAAATTAAAAATCAAAAATGAGTTCCTTTAAGAGCAATGAAAACATTCATAAGAAAGAAGATGGACCATACTACGTAGTTTCGGCTAATAAAGCCTCATCAGTGACCCTGTAATGATCCGGCAAAGAAAGCCAGAGGAAACGTACTACAATTTTGCGAATTTCGAATAGGCAGTCGATTCAAAGACTGATATAAATCCAAAAGTGGTCCAAATAATAATTAAAAACCTGTCTAGAATGAGTCTAAACCAATGATGATTTATTTCTGATTTCTCAGAATATTCACGATGATCTCAAAGGACCAAAAGTAAAATGTAAACTGCACTATGGTTGATGTACGGGGAGACGTTTTACCGCCGCCACACGGCACAACACCAGCTGCAGTGAACAACAACTCGTTTTCTGTAACAAAGACATGAATTTATCCTCAAGAGAGAGTAGGCCCCCGCCCATCGGGGCTTGAAGAAATGGATAGGCTGCATGATGTTCCCATGCAGATCTAAGTCTGACCCGTCACACGAGTACTGGTATATTTACATATAGCCTATAGAAATACCGAAAATTCACCGAAAAAAACACCGACATGTGGTAGCCCATAGTGCTCGCTTAAAAAGCCAACACCGAACCTAAACACTTGCATTTGTAAGTCTCTCACAAAGACAGAAAGGAGACTAATTGTTTCGCTCCGTTTCTTCTTCTTTCTGCCAAAATTTCGTCCAGAAGAGTTCCCAGTCTTGGGGATACAGTATGAAGTTTCGCATGAATGGTTCAGAGGGTCCCCCGAGGTGTGCCAGTGTCATGCCCCCCTTCCTAAAACGTTTAAAACCTTTCAGATCCCGCCCTAAACCACATATAGTCTTGTTTCTGATGAAAAGATGCATTCAGGGACACCAATTGGTGGGTCCCCCGGGGTCCAGACCTGCACTTCATTAAAGGCAACATAACCAAAATGCCAGTGCAACCAGAGTTGTGGTTCTTGCTCCTGACATGTCTTCTTGGCCTCATTTACAACCATACCAAAGTACCATCAGTATATCTCAAAGGGTATTGGAGTTCAAGGTTCTATATGCGGACAGACGGATGGACGCCCCCCACCCGCCAATTATCTTAGGAAGGATCTTAGCATTGGAAGCTCCCCCATAATAATCATGAGAAACTGGGGCTAATGCAGTTTAAATCCAGTAATTTGAGATCAAATTATTTAGCACATTTCAATTTGTTTTAATGGCCATTAAAATAGTGGTGATACAAATTAATGGCCATGAGAGGTTTGTAGTTAATGATGTTAATGGCCATTATTTGATTACATTCTATTAATGGCCATTAATTCAGAATTAATGGTATGAATACTTACTTTTTAATGGTTGTGGAAAACGATAATTATTTAATGGCCATTAAAGTTGACTATAATGGTCATTAATAAGACATTTTTGAAAATTAATGCCCATTAAAATGGAACGGGATTTTAATACCCATGAATTTTCATATTAATGACCATTAACAAAAAGGCCATGACCATTAAAATACATCGAAAACAAAATTTGATGGGCCATTAAATTTTTAATGGTCAAAGATTAATGGAACCTTAAAAAAGTAATGGTATTTTAATGGTTTAACTTCTGTTTTAATGGCCATTAACATGAATTTAATGGGTAAAATTGCAAAGCCATTATTTTTTGCGAACAAAAAGTAATGGGTTGCTTTAACAGGTTTTTAATAATTAACAGGAATTTAATGGGATTTTAACAGAATTTAATGGTTTACATGTCTAGTAGTGTGTTTTACTTCAACTCTTTACCAAACTTTCGAGGGTCTCCCCTCTTCATCAGGGTTACATGGGCACTGCACTTTACATTTTACATGACTTTCCAATATGGCCTGTAAAGAGATGAGTGGCCGTCAAATACACAGATCGGTCTGCTCATGTATTTACTAAAACAAGAGATGCCATGTAATATGTTCTAGAAAGGTTTAACCTTTGGAAGCAAGGAATACACCACGTGTAACTCTATTTGAATAGCCCGCAGGCTATAGAAGGTACATGCGATCAGCGACGGCTCTGATCGAACCGCGCAAATGGGCTGATCTTAGTCTATGCTGGTCGCACGAACCTTAACGTAGGTTTTATTGTGCGCTTACTCAGATATGAGTAGGTTTTTTTCAGATTCGTATTTATACATTTACCTAATTATTTATATTGGTAACATTATTGGGGATACGTTTACAGCAATTTATTTATTTATGTATGTATTTACATTTTTTTCTGTATTTATTACTGTTTTACGGCCATTCAAGATTATTCCACTTATATTGAGCCGAAATAACCTGGGGGCCACGAAGGCCCATTTTTTATTTTTATGTTTTTATTTATTTGTTTCAAGCACGACCCCATGTGTTACCGTTGTAGTAGATAATGTCACTGTAAGATTATTTAGTAGTATATTTATTTTATTATTGATTTATTTATTAGTTTATGTATTTATTCATTAAGCCATCGATGCTGTGGGGAGTGTTATGTGGTAGGTAGGTACCTCTGGTGTCTTTGAAAGACATTGCCAATGTTTGCGACGTCGTTTTGAAGCCGTGATGTCATGACGTCATGGAATTGATGTCTCAAACTGTGGCATTGGAAGGCCATATTGGAAAGTCATGTAAATTGTAAAGTGCAGTGTCCATAAAACCCTGATGAAGAGGGGAGACCCTCGAAAATTTGGTAAAGCGTTGAAGTAAAACAAGCGGTATAAAAATTTTACCAAAGGCCCAAAGGACCTTGAGCTACTGATGCTCGACTGTCGACTCTAGAAGCCTCGATGAGATCGGGGACTGCTCCGGTTGGTATAAAGGTAGTTTGCAGAGGAATCATATGCTAATTGTCTTCGTCTTCTTACGAACTATACTTCTTAGGGTTTATGTGGTATCAAGTATGTATAATTTTGACCCACTTGAACTCCACTTTATATAGTAGTGTTACAAGTAAAGATAAGTAAGGATAACTTACCTGAATTTGTGCTCCCAAGTCCCCGACTCTGAAACACGTCCGTGTTGTCCAAAGTCGGGAAAGTCAAGAGATGGATTAGTTGATGACGTCTGGCCAGAATGGGTTCGTCCAATGACGTCACTGCATAGAATTAGTGGACGGTCGTAGATCTTGCGGTTGTTGTTGTAGAACCGGCACAACACTCGCCTCCTTTTATGAAAAGACCTAAAAGTGGCTAAAGAAAGCTATAAGCACGAAGTAAAGATATGGAAATTTACAAATGATTTTTTTTCTCGCCTCCTTTTATGAAAAACGAGGTTGAATACAGAACATCTAAATTGGCTCTAAGTACAAAATCTAACTTTTATAATAAACAAGATCTAGGTTTATGAATATAATTCTTACAAATGGAAGTTCTGATTATCTCTAAATATTCACTTAAATAACAGTGAATGGTAATGAGGTAATGGCAACTGAGGTAATGGCCAGATATGACCGACTCAGTATAAGAAGATAGATAGATAGATAGCATGTGCAATTATTGACTTAGAAGTTGTGAATAATGAGGCTTAATTTGAAAGATTGATATTCTTTGAACATAATTGATAAAAGAATGGATAAAAGTTTTAGAGTAACTGACCACTATGACCTTGTCTTATATAACTTAATTTGGATTACAAATATTGGTAAAATGATTTCAGTGATTGGCCTGAGTAACTTCTTTCTAATGAGTAACTATTTTCTGAGTAATTTTTTCCCAGATGGCAAGTCTTTTTGGTGACTGAATTACTGAATAAGCAGTATGGTACAATTTAGTTAGTATACATTATACATGTTGCAAGGAAGTCTAAATTTGAGTTTAAAATAATTTACAATGCTGTACATAGCCACTGCACACAAGTTGTCAGTAACAGGGGTCTACAAAGAATTAAAGTGCAAAACACTGAAGGGACTACATAAAGCAATGTAAGCACTGGAGTCTCGGTTGACTTTAGAAACATAATTAGCAACTACAACTAAAGAATTTTAACTATAAGAACCAAAGATGGCTGCTAAATAAAAATAACACAAATGTGTAAAAAGCCAATAAAAACAATATCCAAGAATCACTTCAATGTGTATGCTTTACATGAATTGAAAGGACAAGCAACTGTATATGTCAGTATGATTTAGAAATATTGGTTGTATTTAGTTGTGCTTGTTCCACATAAGAACGATATTGCCGTCAAGTGTAAAATACAATGTAGTATGTTCAAAATTGTGCTGAGCAATAAACAGAACAGAATCTACCACAATTAACTAATATTCATACATGACAAAAATCACATATATGCACTGTAATGCACATACATGACCAAACATCACACTGGCATTACAAATATCACGCATGTGCACTTTATGCACAGCATGACAAGATATCACTCTGGCACAATAATTGTACCAGCATGACAATTCCTATAATAGAAATAATCACACATGTGCTATATAAAATATCACTCTGGCCCAATGTATGAACCAGCATGACAAATATTAAACATCACACATGTACCCTTCTAGCACATGCATGACAATGTCACTCTGGCGCCTATAAACGCCAGCCTGACAAAACTACAAATATCACTCTGATGTACTACATACACCAGCCTGATAAAATTACAAAATTAATTCGAGGTAGAAACTGTTGTGGTTAAATACGTTCTGCTGTACATGATGTTTTATGTACATTGGAACAAATAAAGATAAATGAATACATGAACCAGTTTTAGCATACACATCTTAAGTAAAGCCTGGAATACTGCAAATGGAACCAAACATTAAATCTTAAAATTATACTTACTGTTTTTGGATTCTGCTGGAAATAAAGTCAAATTATGAATAATTCTGAAATGTAATAGAACCCTTACCAAGAGATATTGTCTGATATACTGAAATTTAATTTCCAGGTGTTCAAATATAATTTATGCCAATCACCGAGCTCTCCAGATCTGACAGTTTATGTAAATATATGATAGAGAGCAACTTATGTTTTGTTCCATGTTGAAATGATTTATATAAAAGTCAAAAAGGAATGACAGAAGGGAGTATAGCCAATGAGGACAAACCTGATCAAGCAGCATAGCATTTACAAATAAATGATCCAGGTTTCATACTCCATTCCTGCTCCCGTATCAAATTCTGAGAAGGGGCTCCTCAGAAATGTTGACAGAACAAGTATGCAGTGGAGGGGTTCAAAAACTGAACCTTGACATACATACATACGGTAATATAATATTTAAATCTAGCAGAGTGTAGTTCAGCAAATGCCCTGAACACATGTATATCACAGTGTACATGTACATAAAAAGTGTTTCAGTGCACACTGGAGTAGTGGCATGAATGTATGAACTGATATGTTTTGAATTCTACATGATAGCCCGTAACATACAGATTAACATGCAGAAATGTACTGTTGGGAGAAGCGCCTACTGAAAACCTGACAATCCAAAGGACTGGTCAAATGTTTCAGAGGCACCCCTGCCAAAGACACAAAGCAATAAAACAAGAAATTTTGGATTTACAGCCTAGAAAATATTATTAAGGTAATGTCGAGCCAGCCAGTCAACCTAACAGCACTTCTCCTGGGCAAGCTCAGTCCTGAGCAGTTAACCAGTACAGTGCATATTTTTCCACACTCGCAATATTCTGCATATGTGGACACATCAGCTGATCAACCTACAAGCTATATCAGCCTCCACATCCACACACACTGAACATTGCTTCCAAATAAACAAATAAAGCTACCGCCAAAATACATAGGTGTGCCATACAAAGACTACTTAGTTACTGGATGATAATTCCCAAGGATCCACATATTCTGCATATGTGAACATATCAGCTGATCAACCTACAAGCTAAATCAGCACCCACATCCACACACACTGATTCCAAATAAACAATTAAAACTAATACTAAAATACATTCCTACAGTATAAATTATAAGCCAAAAGATTCAGCATTAAAGCTACAAATGCAAGGGCACACACAAAGTTTATAATGCAAATTTACCGTACAAAGTTCAGCAAGAAATAATCGAAGATATCCAAGCAAAATCTTTTATTAACTCGCAGTTTCAGGAATGAATCCGATATACATTTTTAACATTCTCAGAAGGATGAGTCATTCTACAGCAAAGCAAAGGTAAAGCACATAGCCATTAATTTCGCCAAAAAGCTCATTTTGATAAATACCAAGGACCGGTGCAAATTATCGGGGGTATACCGAAAATATAGCAATATAGAATAGACACTACCAGTTACATGCAATTCTGATAAACAGATAAACTATATGACAAGATATACACCAAGTTTAGTCAAGCAGGTATATAGAGAAATCCGTTCAAAGCTACAAAGCTAATCAAACTGTATATGACAAGATATACATCAAGTTAAGTCCTGTCAAGCAGGCATACAGATATATCCATTCAAAGCTACAGAGCTGCAAAGCTAATCAAACTATATGACAAGATTTAGACCAAGTTTAGTCCTTTCAAGCAGGTATATAGAGACATCCATTCAAAACTACAGAGCTTCCAAAGAGTCATAGCCTTAGTTACATCTCAAACAATACGTACATGTATACTTTCTCCCCCTTTCATAATAAAAAGCTTTTTCAAAGGCAAAAATGAGCATTATTTATAATAAAGGAGTGAAAGAAGAGAAATGGCTATGAGAAAAAAAAATACAAGCATCAAAATATAGGTCTAACGACCCCATCAATATTGTATACGTCAATTCGTAGACGTTGCTTCCAACCATGCGTGACCTTTACCCGATATTGAGATGAAATGGCATCTCAAGTCTTGCCGCCCAATAAAACCAGTAGGGTTTATAAGCATGGACGGTCTGGCACGCACCGGCTTAGATCCTCAGTAGTACAGGGGTTTACAGGGGTATACACCCTTGTCTTATATTTCTGCTCTGGGATGTGGATTATGGGTTCTCGTTGGAGCCGCCTCGCCAAGGCGGTTCTAACCGGTCCCCGCGGTCTTTGTTTGGAGTCGGTGCTCAAAATGTTAGATTTTTTATCGCAAAATTTTCATATTTATGATGAACAAGTTCTCAAAATATTTGAATAGACGTGAATTCGTAATGGGCATTCTTTGCTGTCGTCGATAATTGATGGGCTGCTCAGTCAGTAACTTTACCGTAAATGGAAGTGAATGATTGATTAATGGGTCTTTTTCAACTGTTCAAGTGCAGTGTTCAGTGGAGACACTAGACAGATTTCTGTACTTAAATTTCTGTTTTCTGGAAAGTACATAAAATTGTGGCAGGAGATTCTGAGTGTTTTTTTTTTTATTTAAGGAAGATAACTCTGTGTGTGACTTCATCAACAACCTCTCAATATAAGAATGATAGTAAACTGCTCCAGTTTTCGGCTTCAAAAGGTTTACCGTTTGTCCTACACTGAAAAGCAGAGTTATTTAAAATACATAACAAAAACACGCCTATTCTAATATATTGGAAAAAAAAACACCAAAAGATTTTTTTAGATAAAAATCCTGATATTTTTTGCTCAAAGCATATACATGTATTGTGGGTATGCGTTAGAACTTCCTTAGGCGAGGCGGTTCTAAAGAGTATCCACAATCTATGTTTTGAAGTAGAAATAAGAAAAATGATGTATACCCCTGTAAACCCCAGTTTTACTGTATAAAAGTGGGGTTTAAAGGGGTCAAAATTATATAGGCGTGTTTGCTTGATGTCGGGGATGTATTTCATAATTCCACTCGAGCCATTGTATGGGAAAACTATATCAGTTATAGATCTATGTACTGAATCTGATTTATTTTTTGTTTGGGCCCTAGATTTAAACCATTCAAATTTGAAAAAAAAATCCACAGGTAATTATTGTGCATACTTTCATCAACTGCCATCAGGTTTTGGTGGTAAAATTTGCAATATATTTGAATAGGCGTGTTTTCGTGATGAAGCAAATGATGGTAATTCATAGCGCTATATTTACATTTTCCAGTGTAAAGTCTAATGTAAATCTATAGAAAACAATGTCGTTCATACTTCCATGAACGCGTCAAGTCACATGATTTTAAGTGACGTCAAGTCACTTCAGTCTAAAGCATGGTTCTCAACGGGCGTTGTTGACGTCAACGCAGTTCCGCTTTTTGTAGAAAAACAGCGTGTAAATGTTTTTCAGCTTTAAAAGATTGTCCTATAAGCATTTATTCGCTCAGCGATTAGGGGCAAAGAATGAAAATATAAAAAAATAATCTTAACTTTTCTGCTTTGCATGAAAGTGTGAACGACAGTGGGTCGCTTGCAAAGTTGGCATGAACACCTTCGGGGTTCATTTACTTTGCACGCGACCCACTGCGTTCATACTTCCATGAACTGCAGAAAAATAAATTTCATTTCTTCTTATCTATACTCAAAATATCGGTTGTAGGTACTCATTAGAACCGCCGCATTGAGGTGGTTCTAACGAGTACCCACAACCTATGTCTTGGAGCAGAAAAAAGAAGTGTTGAATACCTCAGTAAACCCAGGTTTTCTGGGGTTTACGAGGGTGTTTATTTCACGGCGTATTACATGTAACGTGATGAGTGAAGAAATTTCCCTATATCATCCCGAGATATTTTATATCCTATGCTGCGGCTATGAAAAGAATTCCATAGGGACTCCAGAAGATGTTCGACTCAGGCATGGTAAACGGGCCCTCAGTGCTCGAGTCGTTTTTACGATAGCATACCCGTGCGACATAGAGTATTTTTTCACATCTAAAAAATGGCCCCTTTTCGGATGAAAATCCATTATATTTTTCTTATTCATACTGCAAACATAGGTAATGTGTGCTCGTTAGAACCGCCTCATGAGGCGGTTCTAACAGGTACCCACAACATAAGTCTTGGAGTAAAAATAAGAAAAATAATGTTTACCCCCGTAAACCACAGTTTTCTCTACACAAAGTGGGGTGTAAGGGGGTGTTCATTTCACCGACTTGTTCACGTGATGTTAAAGATCGACTGAATATCGATATTACCAGTGATTACTACGCGATTCGTAAACAATTGAAGCCGACAACGTCCAATTTGCAAGAAACCAAACTTGTCTTTTGTCTGAATTTTTACCAGCGAGGTATGTCGTACAATTTCAAACCGAAAGGGTTACGAATTTTCCGTGATTTATCACACGATCATACCCATTTTCTAAACATGGAAAAAAATGGTTTGACACATGTACCCAGAATCCCTATATACGACAGGTCAGTGTGGAGCGCTTCCTGATGAGGACAGTGTACTGTAGATAAGTTACTTTTAGCATCACTTTTTCCTGGAATTTCTAAATACATTACTTCATCGCGTGCCAAATTCAGTTTACTTGGATTGCGTGCAGCTTGTCTGATACAGTGTTTTGTTTCAATTATGAAATATTGAGTTCTGTTATATTCTTTGACAAACATTTAAGTAATTGTAAAGAAAAAGCATCTGCAACAGTCGACATTTTACGAAAAGTTGCCTATATTAATACGTTGTAAATTGTACCCCCAGAAAAACGAAATTTAACATTACGAAAATATGCCCATACAAATGCACTGTGAATTATAACCTAGAAAATCGAAAATTTTAAGATGAAAAATTGTGATATTTTACTTATTTCTGCTCAAAATATAGATTGTGGGTATTCGTTAGAACCGCCTCATGGAGTGGTTCTAACGAGTACCCACATTCTATATTTTAGAGCAGAAATAAGAAAAAATAAGGTTTTCTCCTGTATACCCCAGTTTGACTATATAAATGTGAGGTCCAAGGGGGTCAAAATTATATAGGTGTGTTTTCGTGATGGAGGACAATTTGTGATATTTTTCTTCCTTCTGCTCAAAAATGTAGATTGTGGGTACATGTACACGTCAGTACCGCCTTAGTTTAAACTTTATTTCATTCAAATATAATAACACAAAACATATAAACACAATATCATTGGATATGTACAATTATATCTGAAAGGGATACAGAAAAAAGTCGGTGACTTGTATGATCTGCTTCCCAGTAGTTCTTATCTAAACATAGACATACAATGATTTCGTAAGATGCTTTATGCATGAGTTATGTTGTCGCCATACATATTTTATAATTTTAATGTTGTTTTGAATAAGATAATAATAGTAATAATAATAAAACAAAAGTTAAGGGAAAAAAATATAATAATAAAAAAATGTGCAAGTATTTTGATTTTTCCTTCATAAAATAATTTTATGCGAGTTATCACTGTATAGCAAAATACAGATACTAATTGAAAGAAAGAAAGAAAGAAAGAAAGAAAGAAAGAAAGAAAAGAAAGAAATGAAAGAAAGAAAGAAAGAAGGAAAGAAAGAGAGAAAAGATTATTGATACCACGGTATATCTAGCAATATGTGGTCGTTTTAAACGTCATTTTGTTTAAGGTTTAGTACAATACTGGACAATAACTTGATAATACGATTCAGATAAACCGCTTGGTAAGCATAATATAATCATGAACCGTCTCAAAAATTGTATTGCTAAGCGTTGCATCACCAAATAGTAAGATATGTTTTGTGGGGTTACAATACATTAATAAGATTCAGACAAACCGCTTGGTAAGCAATATATAATCTTGAACAGTCTCGAAAATTGTAGTATTGGTTTCCTTGCTAAGCGTTGCATCGCCAAATAGTAAAATATGTTGTGTGGAGTTACAATACATTGATACATTCTCAATCATAGCAGCTCGATAGCGTGCATATTGAGGACAGTGGAAAAGATAATGATTCACATCCTCTGTTTCGCCACAATTGTAAAACTTGTTTTCAACAATATGTTTACTGAAGAGACAGTAATTTAGGCTACTACAGTTTGTTCTAAGCCTCGAGTGCAAAATTTGGCCTTTACGAGTACCAGCAAGGTATCGAGGCGGTTCTCACGAGTACCCACAATCTATATTCTAGAGCAGAAGTAAGAAAAATTAGGTTTACCTTGTACACCCCAGTTTTCCCGCCGGGGTCGGCAACATTCTTTCGTGGAGATTGATCATGAAATCTTTTCTACGGCAATTCTCTCCCTTCCGCTGATTCAAGAAGGGCAGTTGTCAGTTTCTGGCGAAAGAATGTGCACTGTACTGGTTAACCGCTTACGTATAAGCCTGCCCAGGAAAGTGTGGATAGGTAAACTGACCGGCTCAAAAATGACCTAAATAGTGTTGACTGGGCCGTTAAACTCCAATACAAACAAACAAACAAATGTACACCCCAGTTTTACTATATAAAATGGGGTTTCAGGGGTCAAAATTATATAGGCGTGTTTGCTTGATGTGGAGCCGTCATATACATTACGGACAACATCACAAAAATAAAGCATGCAATGTGTGACAGCAGAAATATGAAATTTTGAGGTCATAATTATGATTTTGATGACACATATCAGGATAAAGTTCTCAGTTTTAATCATTTTTGTTTCAAAACGTACATTTTCATTGCCAAATTAACCATCCTAGTGTTACACGAAATTTTTGAACGGGCCTTTGTGCCCCAGTGGGTAAGAGCTCTGACTCGTAATCATTAGGTCCCCCAAACCTGTGGTTCAAGCCTCACTAGGGCCACATATGTAACGCCAACATCTGCAACGGTACGTCAGTTTTTTTTTCTTTGGGTTGTCCGATTTTAGCCTACCTCCGATTAACGATCGGCTCGAAATAAGTGCAATAGTCCTGAAAGGGGCCTCAAAAAAAGGCATTGCAGTGTTATAGCCGGGGACATTTAATAAATCATTTCGAAAATTTAATAAGTCGGCGGTTCGAAAGGATAAACTTACCTGAAATGGATAGAGCAAAGTCTAAACCTTGGCATTCTGGGTGTTGTCACATTAGTAAGTGGGGACAATGTCAGCAAAACGCACCCTTTTGCTAACCACCCGAATTATGTAACAAAAAATGTTCAAAACATAACAATGCTTTTTTCAAAACTTCAGGAAATCCTTCAAAATCTGTTCATGTCCCATAATTTGGAATACATTGAGCCAATGTTCACTGCAGTTTATATCATTTAATACCAAACCATATGCCTTAAAATAATGTCTGAAAATGAACCCTCAGAATGGTAAAAAATACGCATTGTTTTTTCTTAAGGGACATTACCATTGGATTTAAATGATTTTTGCCGTCATATAAAGGGTCTATATATCGGTAATTGACAGTACATTAGGAAAACACGCCTATACAAATGTATTGGAAGATTTTACCACCCCAAAAATGAAAATTTCCAGATAAAAAATGTGATATATTTCTTATTTTTGCTCAAAACATAGATTGCGGGGACTCGATAGAACCGCCTCGACGAGTTTTTGAGCAGAAATGAGAAAAATAATGTTAACCCCTAAAACCCACAGTTTTACTATATAAAAGGGGTCAAAAATATATAGCCGTGTTTTCGTGATGAGAAAAATGGTGCGAATACGTTTGGTAATTCTTTTAAAAATTGAAATTTAGTAAGCATATTCCCATTATTTCATAATTCATTATTGCGTTTTTAAAAGTTTAATTCTTATAGAAATTGAATAAAAGCCTTACTGGTTTCAGTGCCGTGGGTAGCTTGATATATAGCAGATTATGATTATGATGACACACGTCAGCCCTGGCAGTGCCGTGGGTAGCTTGATATATAGCAGATTATGATTATGATGACACGGGTCGGGATATAGTTCTCAGTTTTACCGATTTTTTTTTGTGCCAAAAAAAGTACATTTTCATTGACAATTTAACCATCCTAGTGTCACAAGTAATTTTTGAACGGGCCTTCGTGGCCTAGTGGGTAGGAGCGCTGACTCGTAATCATTAGGTCCCCCAAGGCTGTGGTTCAAGCCTCACTAGGGCCGCATATGAAACGCCAACATCTGCAACGGTACGTCAATTTTTTTTTCTTAGCCTAGCTCTGATTAACGATCGGCTCGAAATAAGTGAAATAGTCTTGAAAGGGACCTAGAAAAAGGCATTACAGTGTTATAGCCGGGGACATATAACTCATTTTCGAAAATTTAATTAGGCGGCGGTTCGAAAGGATAAACTTACCTGAAATGGATAGATCAAAGTCTAAACTTTGGCATTCCGGGTGTTGTAACGTTTGTAAAGGGGTACAAGGGAATGTGTGGCGGCCGTAAACGTCTCCATGTCCTTAGTAGAGTGTATAGTTTATTTTTTCTTGTCTTTTGTTTGGGATCACTGATTTTGAAACATTTGACGGTTACTGATGAGGCCGAATTGGCCGAACCGAGTAAGTCTTATCAAGCAAAACTTACATATACTCCATACTTTTCAGTGTGGTGTATTCCTTGATTGCAAAAGGTAATCCTTTCATAGAACATAGAGAGAATCTTACATGAGTTTTCATGTATTATTGAATTTATTAAACGAGTTGAGGAAAAGGGATAAAATGCGAGGTTTTGCCGAGCATTTTATCCTTTATTCCTCAACGAGTTTAATAAATTCAATAATACATGAGCACGAATGCAAGCTTCTATTTATCATATGACATTTAAAATGCATTTAATTCTCGATTGTTTACAAAAATATCATTATTCCGCCATTAGTAAACGCGACGTCGTTAAGGAGGTCGTACATGTAACGTTACAGGACGTATCTAGCTAATTTGCATATTTAATCCACTAGTGGATAATCGAAAATATTACATGGCGTTATTACACTCTCAGACTTGACGTCATATGATAAATTGAAATACGTATTACAATTTTTAGTGTTTTGTGTGGATGAGTTTTATCGAATTAATTATGGTGCTGAAAAATGAAGTCGTTACATGAGGTTTTATGGCAAACCCTGTTTCAAATTACAATAACACACCCGTGCCACGCATAGTGCATTTCTTTTCACATCTCCAAAATGGCTACTTTTCTGAGGAAAGTGCGTAATATATGTCTTATTTATACTTTAAATATAGGTTGTGTGTGCTCGTTAGAACCGCCTCGTTGAGGCGTTCTAACGAGTACCCACAACCGATATCTTGAAATATGAAATATATGAAATATGAAAAATAATACATATACCCCCGTAAACACCAGTTTTCTCTATATGAAGTGAGGGTTTAGGGGTCTTCATTCGCGTGATGAATTTAAAGGGCCTGTCTTGTTGATAGTTTTCTAAGAAAAAAGGGCTCTTTATAGCTGCTTGATAAATAGATAAATCCATAATAAAATAAACCATGGCTAAAATAAACATCCAAAACGGGGCTATGTGGCCTAATGGATAAGAGCGCTGACTCTTAATAATTAGGTCTCTCACCGCTGTGGTTTCGACCCTGGCTGGGGTTACCTGTGAGACGCCAGGTTCTGCAACGGAAGGTCAGGTGGATTTCTCCGGGTACTCCGGCTTTCGCCCACCTCTGAATAACGATCGGCTCGATATGAGTAAAATAATCTTGAAAGGGCCGTAAAAGCAACCCCCCCCCCCCAAAAAAAAAATAAAAATAAAAAAATAAATAATAATAATAAATAAATAAAAAAAATAATAAAAAAAAAAATAAATAAAATAAACATTCAAACAAAGAGCAAAATGCCGTGGCCTTTTTGTTTCCAATACTGATCTACATATAACCTATATTCTGAGGAGATAAATTTTTTAGAGCATTGTGTTCATCCCAAGGCAACCATTCCTTTGTAATGTCTTATGAATTAATTGGCTTTGAATAGTTGATACACGTGTCATTTTGTAGTACATTTATTTCTGTGTACCTTCATGCTAGAGTCGTCCACTTATCGTTACTATAACGCCTCTGTGTACAATAAAAACAAGAAGCAGAGCTGAAACTGACCGCACACGAGTACTGGTAAATCGTTTAGAGGATCTAAGCCTGCCAAGGCAAAGCAGTGCAAGTCCGTCCGTCCATGCTTATAAACCCCATTTGTTTCATTGGGTGACAGGGCTTGAGATGTCATTTCATCTCAATGTCGGGTAAAAGTCCCACAAAATTGGAAGCGTCTCCAAACTGACCTATACAGTGTTGACGGGGACGTTAAACCGCAAATTAAATAAACAAAAACAATCAAAACACTAGCGGTTCGTGTGTGTAAATTTCGGTTTTACGTACCACCAATAGATAAGGTCATATGGAGAAGGGACCTCCGTTTAAGTCTGGAGAAGCCCGAGATCGATCCATCAATCCCTGGTTTATCAGGCGAGTAGCATAACCACTACAATACGGCTGCTTCTGACTGGCGGTTCGCAGAAGCCTCCGTGGTGTAGTGGTTAAGCTACTGGCCTGGTAAACCAGGGGTCGCAGGATCGATCCCGGGCTAATCCCGAACTATAAGAGCGTTATTAATGATAATTGTCTCGATTCCTGATCATTGCTTTCAGTTCTATTTAACAAGGGTATTTTTACACGACTTTGTGAACATGATGATAACAAATATTCTAACACAGCGCGCCTATATAGGCAATGGAAAATAACTGTGTTTTATTCTACAACAAATCACGGCAAGGAAGAGCGTGACGAATGACGTCATTAAAACTGCAAATTTATGACGTCACTAGTCGATTTCTTTGACGTTAGACGGTGTAACGCCATATTCTCGCATCGAAAACGCCAGGAAAGGATATAAATGCATAGGTTTCAGACGATAATTTTAGCGGGGTTTCTTCTAACAATGGCGCAAATTTGTGAGCTTTTGAAGGAAACAACAGCATTATTGCTGACTTTCAGCCTGTTAGAATCGAAAAAGATCAGCTCTAGTTTGTGATTTTTTTGAGCAATAAATCACAGTTTGTCGGTCAGTTGTAAGTAGACAAATCACGCCCGCTACGCGCTCGTGATTTGATCCACTTTGCAACTGACCGCCAAACTGTGATTTATTACTCAACAAATCACAGCTAGAGCTGATCTATTTCTTAAACAAAGGCTGTGTTTCAGGGCTTTTAAAAATGACACTTTATCATTTAAGATGTGTTCTCATTTTTGTCGCACCCGCTATAAGCATGGCGCGATAAAGGACTCCGAATTTCCATTCGTCCATTTCTCCGTTTGTCCAGTCGTCAGTAATTTTCGACCACTCTAGCGATCAGCCTAGTGATCTAGTCTAATTTGAAGAACTGTAAGAGCGTCATTAATGATACTTGCTACAAACTTGCTTCCAGGGATGGCAACTATAATACAAGAGGCTCAATGAGCCTAACCGCTCACCTGAGGAACATTTTAGTTAGATGTTTGACTCATGAACATTGAGCATATTTTTTTTTTTTTTGAAGTTTTTCCCAATGGAACACGGCATTGTCAATATTTGGACCCTTGGGGCAGGTTTGGTAGGATTAATGTAGGGGACCACTTGATATTGCTACATGCTTAATATGTAAGCTCTTGGCCTAGTGGTTTTAGAGAAGAAAATTTTTGAAGTTTTTTTTTTCCATTATAAGTCTATGGGGGCTAAGGGACCCCGGGGCGTGGCCAGTTTAGACCCCAGAGGCATGATTGGCACAATTTATATAGGGGACCACTTGACATTGCTACATGCTTAATATGAAAGCTCTGGGCCTAGTGGTTTCAGAGAAGATTTTTTTAAATTTGTCCCATTGTAAGTCTATGGGAGCTATATGTTGCCATGGCAACTCCAGATTCAATCTGAATTACCCCAAAACATACTGCATCTTCTCCCCCAATCGGATAATGCTTCTCATGAAATTTAATCATGATTGGCCAAGTGGCTTTAAAGATATACTTATTTGAAAATGTGAACGAACGCCGGACATTTGGCATACCAATACCTCACATGAGCCTTCAGCCAAGTGAGCCAGTAATACTAGCGGTTTCAGAGAAGAAGATTTTTTAAGCTTTTTTCCATTACAATGTATAAGTCTATGGGGGCTAAGGGGCCCAGTGGCGTGGCCAGTTTAGATCCCAGGGGCATGATTGGCCCCTAATTTATGTAGGGGACCACTTGACATTGCTACATGCTTAATATGTAAGCCCAGGGCCTATTGGTTTCAGAGAAGAAGATTTTTTTAGCTTTTTTCCATTATAAGTCTATGGGGGCTAAGGGGCCCCGGGGCGTGGCCAGTTTTGACCCCAGGGGCATAATTGGCACAATTTATGTAGAGGACCACTTGACATTGCTACATGCTTAAAATGTAAGCTCTGTGCCTAGCGGTTTCAGAGAAGATTTTTTTTTATCTTTTTTTCCATTATAAGTCTATGGGGGATAAGGGGCCCCAGGCTGTGGCCAGTATAGACCCCAGAGGCATGATTGGCACAATTTATGTAGAGGACCACTTGACATTGCTACATACTTAATATGTAAGCCCTGTGCCTACCGGTTTCAGAGAAGAAGATTTTTTAAGCTTTTATTTCCATTATAAGTCTATGGGGGTTAAGGGACCCAGGGGCGTGGCCAGTTTAGATCCCAGGGGCATGCTTGGCACAATTTATGTAGGGGACCACTTGACATTGCTACATGCTTCATTTGTAAGCTCAGGGCCTATTGGTTTCAGAGAAGAAGATTTTTTTAGCTTTTTTTTCACTATAAGTCTATGGTGGCTTAGGGGCCCCGGGGCGTGGCCAGTTTTGACCCCAGGAGCGTGATTGGCACAATTTGTGTCGAGGACCACTTCACATTGCTACATGCTTAAAATGTAAGCTCTGTGCCTAGCGGTTTCAGAGAAGAAGATTTTTTAAGTTTTTTTTCCATTATAAGTCAATTTGGGCTAAGGGGCCCCAGGGCGTGGCAAGTTTAGATCCCAGGGGCATGATTGGCACAATTTATGTAGGGGGCCATTTGACATTGCTACATGCTTAATATGTAAGCTCTGGGCCTAGTGGTTTCAGAGAAGAAGATGTTTTAAGCTTTTATTTCCATTATAAGTCTATGGGGGTTAAGGGACCCCGGGGCGTGGCCAGTTTAGACCCCAGGGGCATGGTTGGCACAATTTATGTAGGGGACAACTTGATATTGCTACATGCTTCATATGTAAGCTCACGGCCTAGTGGTTTCAGAGAAGATTTTTTTAGCTTTTATTTCCATTATAAGTCTATGGGGGTTAAGGGACCCCGGGGCGGGCCAGTTTAGACCCTAGGGGCATGATTGGCACAATTTATGTAGGGGACCACTTGACATTGCTACATGCTTCATATGTAAGCTCACGGCCTAGTGGTTTCAGGGAAGAAGTTTTTTTTCCCTTTTTTTCCATTATAAGTCTATGGGGGGTAAGGGGCCCCAGGGCGTGGCCAGTTTAGATCCCAGGGGCATGATTGGCACAATATATGTAGGGGACCACTTGACATTGATACATGCTTCATATGTAAGCTCAGGGCCTATTGGTTTCAGAGAAGAAGATTTTTTTAGCTTTTTTCCATTATAAGTCTATGGGGGCTTAGGGGGCCCTGGGGTGTGGCCAGTTTTGACCCCAGGGGCATGATTTGCACAATTTATGTAGAGGACCACTTGACATTGCTACATGCTTAAAATGTAAGCTCTGTGCCTAGCGGTTTCAGAGAAGAAGATTTTTTAAGCTTTTTTCCATTATAAGTCTATTGCGGCTAAGGGGCCCCAGGGCGTGGCAAGTTTAGATCCCAGGGGCATGATTGGCACCATTTATGTAGGGGACTACTTGACATTGCTACATGCTTAATATGTAAGCTCTGGGTCTAGTGGTTTCAGAGAAGAAGATTTTTTAAGCTTTTTTTCCATTATAAGTCTATGGGAGCTAAGGGGCCCCGGGGCGTGGCCAGTTTTGACCCCAGGGGCATGATTGGCACAATTTATGTAGAGGACCACTTGACATTGCTACATGCTTAAGATGTAGGCTCTGTGCCTAGCGGTTTCAGAAAAGAAGATTTTTTAAGCTTTTATTTCCATTATAAGTCTATGGGGGTTAAGGGACCCCGGGGCGTGGCCAGTTTAGACCCCAGGGGCATGATTGGCACAATTTATGTAGGGGACCACTTGACATTGCTACATGTTTCAGGGAAGAAGATTTTTATAGTTTTTTTCCATTATAAGTCTATGGGGGCTAAGGGGCCCTGGGGCGTGGCCAGTTTAGACCCCAGGGGCATGATTGGCACAATTTATGTAGAGGACCACTTGACATTGCTACATGCTTAATATGTAAGCTCTGTGCCTAGCGGTTTCAGAGAAGAAGATTTTTTAAGCTTTAAGTTCTATGGACGGTTAAGGGACCCCGGGGCGTGGCCAGTTTAGACCCCAGGGGCATGATTGGCCCAATTTATGTAGGGGACCACTTGACATTGCTACATGCTTCATATGTTAGCTCTGGGCCTATTGGTTTCAGAGAAGAAGATTTTTTAAGTTTTTCCTATTGTAAGTCTATGGAAGCTATATGTTGCCATGGCAACAAGAGTTTCCATCTGATCTGCCCCAAAACATAATGCATCTTTTCCCCCAACCTGATAATGCTTCTCATGAAATTTAATCATTGGCCAACTGGCTTTAAAGATATACTTAGTTGAAAATGTGAACGGACGACGGATCATTGGCACACAAATACCTCACATGAGCCTTCGGCTCAGGTGAGCTATCAAGCATCCACATTTGACCTTGACATTCATTTCATTGTTCATTGACTGTGAACTATTGCGTCAAACCCAGCGTTTACGCTAATATGCCTTTTCATTTCTCAAGAAATATTAGAGCCTCATTAATGACACTTGTCTAGTTATGGCATTCTATAATGCAAGCATCCATATTTGACCATGACCTACATTTCATGTTTCACTGACTTTGTGATCTTTTCTAACAACCCTTGCATTCATCCTTACGTTCTAGAAGAATGAGAACTTTACTCATGATTCTTGGTAAAAGTTTGCATCAAGGAATGACAACTTTTATGCAAGCATCCATGTTGACCTGCATTTAATGTTTCACTGACGTTGTGCTCCAATAGGCAAGAGATAGCCTTCGACGGAATTCTTATTTGTTTTGTTATACGTCATGTATTTACATTATCAGTGTTATTACAGAATAACGTAATGCTGTTCATACTTGAATGAATAAATTGACTCACGCGACGTCAGTGACGTCAAAATAAACACTGGTTCTCTCGAATATGATTGGGCGATGACGACGTCTTGGCGCCAACAAAGTCATTCTGCTGTCAGTAGGAAAATATGTGCACGAAAAAGTTGTAAATATAAGTAATAAAGATGATTTAAAGTAATTTTAAGTTCATTAAAGTATGTACAACATCAGGCAGCAAACGTATTCGTAAACATATTTGTCTTCTCATGTTCAAAGAGTCAGTTACATCCTTGAAATAACGACATAAACAATTTGATGTCTCTGAACAGCTGCCAGTATGTACTTTTGCCACATGTATAAGTAGAATCAACTTTTTGTCATTCGTGAATATCAAAGACGCATATCTGCCTACAAAAAACGCGTAGTCTGATCAGCAGGTTTGAGCTCGCAGCCTTGTAAGTGCAACATTTAGTTTCATTAAGGGGAATAGGAACATCTTCAGGGGAGGCAACTCCTTCAAAAGTATGTTTTGTCTCCCATTTCATCCTAAGATTTGGGACTCTACCAAATTGAATTGTGTTACTTAGAAGGTGGTCAATTTTTAATACAATAAATATACCAATCAAAGCACTGAGAGTGCTGATGGAGCGTAGCTTTGATAATTTGATTTAGCGTCTGATTGGTATTTTAATTCAGGCTCATATTGATCCAATGAGCATAGCTGTTTGAAGCTATTCTGGGCCAGAAGTCGTGTTAAAGCAACAAGACCTATATTGAAATTAACTCACGCTAAGGTGTAGACCCCGCAACAACCATCACGAAAACACGCCTGTACAAATACATTGTCAATTTGTCGGCAAAAAAAATGGAAATTGTAAGATACAAAATTGTGATATTTTCTTATATCTGCTGAAAACATTGATTGCGGGGACTTGATTGAACCGCCTTGACGAGGCAGTTTTATCAAGTACCCACAATCAATGTTTTTGAGCAATACAGCAACCATGCAGTTCTACAGTTTACTTGAAGATTTCTGCTGAGCTATAGTTCGTGCAATAACTGCGACTTGCGCAATTGTTTATTGTTTGGCGGCTTTAAAGTTAGTTTATGTAATCAGTTTTTTTCTTTTTTTTAAAAATTACCTTGGGGCTGGGGGTGGGGGGGGGGGGGGTATTTATCTTGCATTAGACATTCTCCTTGGTTACGTCTGGATGATGTTTATCTTCATGTGAAACATTATCATAATTTTCCCAGCAGTTTATAAGTTATACATCCGTAATCAGTCTTTGAAAATTGCCGAGGCTGTTTATAAAGCTATCTGGCATTAGACGATATCATTAGCTTGATCATCTCAATTTACAGGTGCATGCAAAACATTATAAAAAATATACCCGTCGGTTTGAAAGTTATACGACCGTGTCAGTGGGTGAATTTTTTACCTGGCCGAGGCTAAAATAAAGAAATTGGGCATTCAGGAATCGCGTTAGTTATATCTGTACATTATTTATCTGTATGCTAACAGTTGTCAAAATATTCCAAGTAGATTAGAAGTTACACTTCGAAATAATTTTTCAGTTTGCCCAGGCGAGGCCGTTTGTAAAGTAATTTAGCATAAGGCAAGTTTGCGGGTTATGTATTGCCAATATCAACCTGTATGCCGAAAATGATCAAAGCCGGGTTCAGATGTTATACTCCTTATTAATTTTTATATTATTTTGCCTCGGCGAGGCCATTCATAAAGTAATCTTGCATAAAACAGCCTCATGGGTTAGGTATTGTCAATATCAATCCGAATGCCAAAAATGATCGGAATATTCAGAGAGGTTTGAACATTATACTCTGTTAACATTTTTCTAAATATATATTGCATCGGTGAGGCCATTTATGAAGTGATCTTGCATACGATAGTTTCTTGGGTTAGTCATTGTCAATATCAATCCATGGGAATATTTGAAGAGGTTTAGACTCCGTTATTATTATATAAAAACAAATTGCCTCGACGAGGCCATTTATGAAATGATCTTGCATTAAGGAAATTTCTTTGGTTAGATATTGTCAATACAGCACAGTGCACAGTCTTTTACCGGAAACCAGCAACTGCCCTTCTTGAATCAGCGAAAGGGATATAATCACCGTGGAACAGATTTCACGATCAGTCTCCTGGAAAGAATGTTGCCGAACCCGGCAGGTATCGAACTTGCGTCTGAGCTGATAATTTGCTTTATTTATGCTCACATGCCTAGGACGCAGACAGGTCGCTTTAAAAAAGGAACATTGCCCCCCCCCCCCCACCCACACACACACACATTAAACCATACTCTGAGTATATGTCTAGCAGCCTTTTTAGGGACAAACATAGCAGACCCAGATCAGACGCTACAACAAGTGGCGTCTCATCTGTGTCTAAACTGCAAAATTTACTGCTTACAATATAAGCCTTGACGTGCACATGTCCAAACTCATTCCAACTGTCTTATTTTGGTGATACATTATCGACCCACACTGCGTACTTTTAACCCAGTTTAAACGAATGGAATCCTCAACACCTTATATCAGTATGGAATGAGTTCATTTTAAAATTAGGGATGTCGGGTTGTGGTTTCCACGAAATATTTGGCAAAAACGGCTGAACCTTTTTGTAAGTATGCAGTGAAGGTCATAATGAGACTCCGCGTTCTGTGGTATCTGATCTGGGTTTGTCCTGTTTGCAAGTTGCAAGGTTTGGGATTTTATGGTACAAATGGGCTGTAATCTGAACTATAAAAAGATTAGACTGCTACACAGTTCATCTATTAAAATATTCATCTATTCCGTTAGAAATAGGTGGTCTTCGTCTGTGAAGCAGTCTATAAGACGATACCGCATGGCGTAATAATCTACTATGTTAACACGGGGTACTATGTTCTCACTGGTGATTGGGTCATTTGCAGTAACACCGAAAGTAGTGCCGAAATCACTTATCATTTCACTGGAGCTACGCTGCAACAGCTACGCTCCAAAAATGATCAGACTTTTATTATCAGACTAGTAGCTAGTCTAGGGTCAACTCTTAAAGGAAAGAATTTGCTCCTCAGGAGCAAATTCTTTCCTTTGAGAGTAGACCCCTTTTTCAGTTGGGCAGGGCTTATAGAAAAGCGAACAGGAAGTCCCGAATGTTATCTCCCTTTGAAAAATGGCGGAAAAATCTGCAAGGTGTTCCCACTCCCCTTACAACACACACACACACACACACACACACACACACACACACACACACACACACACACACACACACACACACACACACACACACACACACACACACACACACGAAAAAAAAACGCGTGGCTAAGTAGGTCGCTTGTACTTTGTCGCAAACCTCGAAGACACGTTTTCTCGCGACAGGATCTCAAATTTGTGCGTCATATAATTCCTTAGAGTAACCAGAAGAAGTAAGCCATGGCTGTCATGCCGCTTTATTAGGATATTTGAAATATGATACTTAAGAGAGATATGCTCTGTTTTCCACCCACTCTCGCGGACAAAACTGTATAGTTATGCGACACCAGTGGTGGTTATATATAGGCTTCTGGGTTTTCCAAGGCCGGCTTTAGAACTCCAGAAGAAACGCACAAAATAAATTATACTGACATTAAAAGAGAATCAGAGAGAGAGAGAGAGAGAGAGAGAGAGAGAGAGAGAGAGAGAGAGAGAGAGAGAGAGAGAGAGAGAGAAGAGAGAGAGAGAGAGAGTATACACTTTTACTCACTTGAACACCTTTGCGTTTTACTTAAGAACTCTTAAATATTGTGTTGGCTGGATGGTATTTGATTTTCAATTTGGGCGAAATGTCTGATGAAAATGTTCAGCGATGTAATTGAACACATAAATCTCCGCCTACCTCTTTAAGAAGTGCATGATCCTGCCCGGAAACGTATTAACGGACACTCGTCGGAAATTAGTTTAGCGCTTAGCACTCTGGGGGCAAATATCAGCAGACGATATTTCAAATTTTTTCTCTAATTGTTCCCAGAAAACAGAATCTGACATTTCATGCGAATTGTCTCCATTGCAAACAATTTGCATGAAATGTAAAAGCCTGTCTAAGGGGGAAAATGTCATACATTTGTCGTCTGCTGGTTGGCACAGGAGTGGTTGGTTGGCACAGGAGTGGTTGGTTGGCACAGGAGTGGTTGGTTGGCACAGGAGTGGTTAAGTTTAACCCGTGTCCTGCTGAGCCCGGATATACCTTATCTTTCAAACAATGTAGATCCAGATCAAATGACTTCTGAAGAAGCCATCTGATCAGGATCTACATTGTTTGTCATTCAGATTGTGAATTTGTTGCAATAATTTGAATCAAGTAATCTTATCTTATCGGTAGTGGGTGTGGCAGATTGAAATATTCAGCAGGACAAGGGTTAAGTAACGCATTTGTGGCAGAATGATTTCCAGTACTGGTTTATATTGTCACCGAGATAGGAAATGCTGAGAGGGATGGCATGCAATTTAGAAGTCTGAAAATAGAGTACTGCTTCATAATTATGTTCTTTACATCACGATAACACGCCCGTATGACATAGTGCATTTTTTCACATCTCCAAAATGGCTACTTTTCTGATGAAAATATGTGATATTTTTCTTATAAATACTACAAACATAGGTTGTGGGTGCTCTTTAGAACCGCCTCATTGAGGCGGTTCTAACGAGTACCCACAACCTATGTCTTGGAGTAAAAATAAGAAAAATAATGTTTACCCCCTTAAACCCCAGTTTCCTCTATATACAGTGGGGTTAGAGGGGTGTTCATTTCACGGACTTGTTCTCGTGATGATTTATGGAGAATGAATGCACTTTCGGGGGAAGCAACTCCTACAAAGTATTTTTTTCTCCCATTCCAACAGAGATCTGCTCTTAAGGGAAATAATTTGCTCCTGAGGAACAAATTCTTCCTTAAAGAGTAGACTCTTTTTTCCGTGGGCCAGATTTTACAGAAACGAGAACAGGAAGTCCCGAAAGTCGTCTCCCTTTGACAAATGACGGAATAATCTGCCAGGTGTACCGATTCCCCTGAAACAGAAAACCTTAGTAGCTGCATCCGTTTTTCGTTTTTGAGGTATAGGCGACACATTGACAGTTTCGGGAAATCAATACGCATGGATAACAAGCGAAGATGCCGACCGGATGCCCACGGCAAATCAGTTCTCTTACCCATGGTTCAAGAATATCCCTTTGTATGACAGTGGCATTTCTTCGTCTCAAAATGCTTTCGCACCCTAGAGTCTATTACATGTCTCCATCTGTCAGTCATTAATTGCTGCATTGGCCTAAATCGTCCACGTTATGGTTGTTTGATTTGAGGTTTAACGTCCCCGTCAACACTGTAAAGGTCATTTTGGAGACGTTGCTTCCAATTTTGTGGGACTTTTACCCGACATCGAGATGAAATGACATCCCAAGCCCTGTCGCCCAATGAAACCAATAGGGTTTATTAGCATGGGCGGTCCGCCTCGCACCGCAGTTCCTGGACAGGCTTAGATCCTCTAAGCGGTTGACCAGTACAAGTGTGCGGGCAGGATTCAGCTCTGCTTGGAAGCATCATGCAGTCCATATATTTCTTCAAGCCCCTATTAAAAAAAAAACATTATTAAGACCACCTAAAATTAAGACTAAATATGCCTTTAAAAGATTATTGAGAAGGTTTCAGTCATACTTTCTTTGTTGTTTTCTACATCCAGTCTCTCCTAATAAGGGACAACCTTTGAGACTGTTCAAAAGTGGTCTTAAGACCACTTTTGAACAGGTCCAAAGGTGGTCTTAAAAGAATTTTACTGTACTGGCCAAATTTTACTGTGTTAGCAAGTTTGATACACACAATTGTGCATACAAAGTAAGCATATAATATACGTCTAATAATCTTTTAATGTTGATTGCAAATTAATCATAACTTATTTTATGTTTTCACATGAAAAATATGCATAGACTTGAAATGTTCTCAATCAAAATAAGGCGCGGCGCGACACACTGCAACCGTTGCCTTTTAGACCATGAAAAATGCTGTCTTAAAACTAAGATGAAAAAATGTGATATTTTTCTTATTTCTGCTCAAAATAAAGATTGCGGGTACTCGTTAGAACCGCCTCATCGAGGCGGTTCTAACGAGTACCCACAATTTATATTTTAGAGCAGAAATAAGAAAAATAAGGTTTAACCCGCGGAAACCCCAGTTTTACTATATAAAAGTGGGGTTCAAGGGGGTCAAAGTTATATGGGCTTGTTTTCGTGATGTTTTTCTCGTTTCCTGATGTAGTTTATCCTTCTATATACAACCGATCAAAAAGTAACTATACCAAGTTCCGGGTAAATTCTAGTAGCTATCCAGTAGCCATTCAGCTAAAGATGGCTGTATACATACGAATCGGACGTTTAACGGCAAAATGCATCAAATTGCATTTGCCCATACTATTCTGCTCAAGGGTTGTCTTCCAATATGTACCTGGAACGGTTTTGCAAGGAATTTCACATTGCGCAAGCGTAGATGATCATTGTATGTCTGAGCCATTGAACATTGAAACTCACTTTACCTTTACAATATCTCATGATATTGCACTACAACCAAGACTTTAATTTGTGAAATTCTCAGATTACCCCCATTTCAATTAAAAATATAGCAATTTTTCAAACTGTTGTTATTTCTTTATCTGTCGTTCAGTTTTTGCAATTTCTTTAAAAAGCGCTTTGTTGCCACCCTTGCTGTTAACTAGGATGAAAAATAATGAAGAGCATTCATGTAGCACTGCCAATGCGATTTTCTATGGCGTTGAAATTGAAAGCAACATTTTGCACACACCTTCAAAGAATCGGAGGCCTATACGTGATCGTCTGTTTCTCTTAGCAAATGGAACTAAAGTCACAAATATTTTGTGTATAGACACACAGGGTATCTTATAAATGGTTACATGTATCAAATTTTAGAAATCGTGTGCTAAGTGTAATTTTAATGGTGTTAAATCTTGGCTTTTGTAATTATTTATTATGCGAAACTGTCGCAGTGACCCCTTGGGTGCTTAAAACAATTTATCATATGACGTCGTGTCTGAGTGTTATGACGCCATGTAATATATTCGATAATCCACTAGTGGATTAAATGTGCAAATTATCTAGATACGTCCCGTAACGTTACATGTACGACGTCCTTAACGACGTCCCGTTTGCTAATGGTGGAATATTGACATTTTTATAAAACAATCGTGAATAAAATGCGTTTTAAATGTCATATGATAAATAGAATCTTGCATTCGTGATCATGTATTATTGAATTTATTAAACTCGTTGAAGAAAAGTGATAAAATGCTCGGCAAAGCCTCGCATTTTATCACTTTCCCTCAACTCGTTTAATAAATTCAATAATACATGACCACTCATGTAAGATCCTCTATATAGCACAGACTGGCGAGTTTAGATAAACAAAAACCATTTGGGCTTTTGCATGGAGAATCGAGTCCTCGAACCAAAACAAAACAGATTTTGTGTATTTTTCATTTGTAGTAACTATGATAACAGAAGCAATTTTATGTAAAGGAACATTTTTGACGGAGTATATATTTGTATTTCATAATAATTTGGCCACACTTATGAAACACTGTCTTCATTTGTAGTGCCAATCATTCTTAAAGCACGCAATCAATAAGATGTTTAACCCGTTTCAGACTGGAAACCCCTAAACGGGTACCGTGGCAAACAGTGCAGGCCAAGATCAGACGTTTGCAAAAAGTTCAGCCAGTTTCCAAATTAATTTTGAAGAAACCACAACCTGACATCCCTTAATTTTGAAATGGACTCCTGCTATATATAAGGAGGAATATTCCATTTGGTACAAAAAGGGTAAAGGGATAATGCATATACATGTACATCATCTAAATCAACAAATATAGTACTTATTGCAGTGTAATCCTCTGCATTAGACACACTTTTATCGTATTTAGCCAACTGAAATTGGAAAAGTTCTTACAAGATAGGAAATTAAGACAGCAAAGATTACGATGCTTCCACGCAGAGCTGATACCGACCGCACATTAGTACTGGTAATCCGCTTAGAAAGACTAAGCCTGTCCAGGAAAACTGCTGCGAGTCGGCCCGTCCATTCTTATAAACCCTATTTGTTTCATTTGGCGATAGGGATTGAGATGTCATTTCATCTCGATGTCGGGTAAAAGTCCCACAAAATTGGAAGCATCGTCTCCAAAATGATCCAAATAGTGTTGGCGGGTACGTTAAACCTAAAAAAAAAAAAAAAACGAATACAAAGCTGCTGGGGATTGAAATGTCAATTATCTTGTATACGTCATCAAATGTACCTTATTTGGACAAACGACGTTACCAGAGACCGTCATGTGAACAAGTCCGTTAAATGAATAACCCTCTGAACCCCACTTTATAAACAGAAAACTTGGGTTTGCCGGAGTATACATTTTCTTATTTCTCCTCCAAGATATAGGTTGTGGGTACTCGTTAAAACCGTCTGAATGAGGCGGTTTTAACGACCATCCACAAGCAATAACAATACCACATCCGTATGACAAAATGTATTCTTTCATATCTCCAATTGGTTACTTGTCTGGTGAAAATTAATGATAATATTCTCGTTTATATTCTAAACATAGATTGTGGGTGCTCGTTAGAACCGCCTCGATGGTTCTAACGAGTACCCACAACCTATATCTCGGGGCAGAAATAAGAAAAAAAAAGATGTATACCCAAGTAAACCCCACACTCCTCTATGTAAGGTGGGGTTCAGGGAATGTTTATTACATGCTGTTGGAACGAAACTGATCTTTCGGCTTCCTGTGTGGGGTGTTTGGATTGTGGAGGCATGGCGTTAAGTGTGTCCTTCTTTCCCTTTGGTTGTTGTATGGATTTCTGATCTGCTTACGAGGGCCTTCCATTCGTGGACATTTTAGTGAATTGTTTGCTTGTTTGATTTGAGGTTTAACGTCCCCGTTAACACTGCATAAGTCATTTTGGAGACGTTGCTTCCGATTTTGTGGGACTGTTACCCGACGTAGAGATGAAATGACATCTCAAGCCGTGACGCCAAATGAAACCAATAGGGTTTATAAGCATGAACGGCCCGAGTCGCACCGCTATGCCTGGACAGGCTTAGATCCTCTAAGCGGTTTACTAATACTCATGTGCGGGTCGGTTTCAGCTCTGCGTGGATGCATCATGCAGCCCTTCTATTTCGTCAATCCCCCGGGAAAGTTGAAGGTAAATGTATTGATTTCTGATTATTGCCTTCCTTTCTGTTAACGAGGGCATTCTCCGCCCCCGCCCATAGGGGCTTGAAGAAATATATGGGCTGCACGATGCTTCCACGCAGAGCTGAATCCGGCCCGCACACTAGTACTGGTTAACCGTTTAGAGGATCTAAGCCTGTCCAGGAACCGCGGTGCGAGGCGGACCGTCCATGCTAATAAACCCTATTGGTTTCATTTGGGCGACAGGGCTTGAGATGTCATTTCATCTCAATATCGGGTAAAAATCCCACAAAATTGGAAGCAACGTCTCCAAAATGGCCTTTACAGTGTTGACGGGGACGTTAAACCTCAAATCAAACAAACAAACAAACGAGGGCATTCCATTCGTGGACATTTTAGCCTGATGGATAAGTAAGAATTGTGTGGCAGTGCATCACATGAACAAGTCCGTGAGATAAAGACCCCCCTAAACCCCACTTTATATAGAGAAAACTGGGGTTTAGGGGGTAAACATTATATTCCTTATTTCTGCTCCAAGACATAGGTTGTTGGTACTCGTTAGAACCGCCTCAATGAGGCGGTTCTAACGAGCATCCAAAGCTCCAAGACATAGGTTGTGGGTACTCGTTAGAACCGCCTCAATGAGGCGGTTCTAACGAGCACCCAAAACCTATGTTTTGAGCACAAATAAGAAAAATATCGCAAATTTTCATCAGAAAAATTTCCTTTTGATGTTGTTGTGCTGCTTGATACTGTCAAGTCGTTTGTTTGTTTGTATTGGAGTTTAACGGCCCATTAAACACTATTATTATAGGTCATTTATGAGCCGGTCAGTTTACCTTTTTTGCACTTCCTGTGCAGGCTTATACGTAAGCGGTTAACCAGTAAAGTGCACATTCTTTCGCCAGAAACTAACAATTTCCCTTCTTATATCAGCGGAAGTGAGAAGAGATTTCATGATCACTCTCCACGCATGAATGTTGCTGACCCCGGCAGAAATCAAACCCGCGTCCTCCTGATCACCAGTCAGACCAAGTACGCTCGTATGTTTCGCTTGACCTCACGAGAACCCGCCTATATAATTTTGACCCCCCTCATACCCCACTTTTATATAGTAAAGTGAGTGAGTGTATAAGTTTTACGTCCCACCAACAGCTAAGGTCATACGGAGACGGGACCTCGGTTGAAAGACTCATTCGAAAGTCTGGAGAAGCCCGGGATCGATCCTGCGATCCCTGGTTTGCAAGGCGTGAAGCGTATCCACTACACCACGGGAGCTTCTTTTATATAGTAAAACTCGGGTTTCAGGGGGTATAAATTATTTGTCTTATTTCTGCTCAAAAACATAGATTGTGGGTACTCGATAGAACCGCCTCAAGGAGGCGGTTCTATCGAGTACCCGCAATCTATATTTTGAGCAGAAATAAGAAAAATATCACAATTTTTCATCTTAAAATTTATAATTTTTGGCCAAAAAATTGGCAATGTATTTGTATAGGCGTATTTTCGTAATGATAGGGCATGATTCTGTTTTAACCCTTATTCCGCTGATCACGACATCCCCTACCTTTGCAAACTTTGTATATCCAGATCAGAAGGACAGGGAGACTTTTTACGGCCGCCACACGTTCCCTTAGAAGTTAAATATGTTCTGTAAAAGGATTATCCTTTGTAAGCAAGGAATACGCCACAGAACTGAAAATGTGTTTGTTTGATTTGAGGTTTAACGTCCCCGTCAACACTGTAAAGGTCATTTTGGAGACGCTGCTTCCAATTTTGTGGGACTTTTACCCGACATGTAGATGAAATGACATCTCAAGCCCTGTCACCCAATGAAACCAATAGGGTTTATTAGCATGGACGGTCCGCCTCGCACCACGGTTCCTGGACAGGCTTAGATCCTCTTAGCGGTTTACCATTACTAGTGTGCGGGCCGGATTCAGCTCTGCGTGGAAGCATCATGCAGCCCATATATTTCTTCAAGCCCCTATGGGCGGGGGCCGACAGAACTGAAAAGGTATAGAGTATGCATGGTTTCACAAATCCATAAATACTCCCATCACAATTTAGACGAGGATTTGTATCATTACAAAATATTTCCGTAGAAACACCCCACGGTCGTTGTTCGCCTCATAAGTGAGACAAATCATTTTTAGCCCTCTTCTCAAATCCTCTTATGACTTAAGTATTGTGTCTTAAAGTTGTTTTTATTACAAAAATTTGTGTTAATGCCAGATCCTAAGTTCTTGAGCATTAATATTTTATCTCGCTAGAGGTACTACTGCTAGAAAGTACAAACATTGTCATTTATCCACAGATTTGTCCCATTTGTTCATAACCCAAATATTCTACCTAATGAGTTTGGAGTGGTCCATTTCCAATTATAGGGGTGTCAGGTTTATTTTGTATGTAGTGAGTTTTAGAAAAATGTTAGAACTTCAAGCAAACAGTGTAGATTCAGTTGTGATCTGTGTCTATCCTAATTGCCAATGTCCCACAAAAGTGCCGCTATAGGCACATATTCCGGCGGTATAAACATCACATCACGTTAACAACACCCCTTTTATACCCCACGTTTGGCCGCCGTCCATCTGGGGAATGAGATTGGGATGAAGAAATTATGAAAAAAAAAAAAAAATAAATAAATAAATAAATAAAAAATATCATTTTAGCAAATGGTTGAATTTGTATCGTAATGATATGGTAAACTCTCTTTCCATTTTCTTATGAGTCCCTGGAAAAATCTTAGGAGATCTAAACTAGTTTAATATCTTCATTTATTTGATTTGCAACAAAGTCATTGGGTTCTTTAGTCTGCAAAAGTAAATCATCTTTCACAGGGGATATCATCCAACCCTCGTATGATTATTAAACATTGAATTAAATCACCTCTTTTGCATCAATGGGCTAAGTTCTTGTTACCGTATTTTCCGTGCCTTCGGACACATATGCCTGAGCAAACAGTGTAGAACGCGGCGTCTGGTCAGGTTCTACACTGTTTGCCACTCCTCCAACTATATTTAGACACAAATTCGCTCCGTAAATTGTACTTTCTCAAATTTTAGATAAAGTAGTAAGGTAAGGTGTCAAGGTGTCCGAATATTTAGGGTAAATACAATTAAATCTTTTTGGAACACCGTCGAGACTATCAAGGCTTCTACGAAAACGTTTCTTAGGAAAAGTCACAATCAAACCACCGAAAAATCAAAGCAGATCAGAGTCCTGTGGTGCAGTGGTAAAAGCATCGGATCTGAGATCGAGAGGTAGCCGGTTCGATCCACGCAAGCGCCACGTGTTGTTTCCTTGAGCAAGAAACTTTATCCACATTGCTTAGTACTCATCTGGTTTCTTCCCAGGAAAACATTACGATAACACAGCCGTGCGACATAGTGCATTTTTCACATCTCCAAAATGGCTAATTTTCTGATGAAAATCCGTGATATTTTTCTGATATATGCTCAAAACATAGGTTGTGGGTGCTCGTTAGAACCGCCTCAACGATCGAGGCGGTTCTAACGAGTACCCACAGCCTATGGAACAGAAATAAGAATAATAATGTTTATCCCCGTAAACCCAAGTTTTCTCTATATAATGTGGGGCTTAGTGTGTGTGGTGTGTGTGTGTGTGTGTGGGGGGGGGCTATTTCACGGGCTTGTTCACGTGATGAAATCAAAGCAGATCAGAGTCCATAGCAACATATAAGTTAATTATTTTGTGATACTTGAAGGATAATTTTTGCTAATTCTTCATACAACCGACTTTGTGGGTATTCATTAGAACCGCCTTGGCGAGGCGGTTATAATGCATACCCACAACATAGCTTGATATGGAAAATAAGCAAAACTATACCAACCTTATCTGGGCCCCGTCAAGCAATTTTGGTACATATCGCCTATGCGAGCAGCGAAGGTTCAGGCGAGCCTGCGCATCCGCGCAGTCTCGCCAGAACCTTCGCTGCTCGCTCATACAAGCAGTGAATCAAGGGAAACCTTCAAACAGAAAGCAATACTTGTATCTCTGGCCACTCTGAATGGCTGGGCTTGCGCAGTTAAAATTTGTCATGACGGAATGCTCGAAGACACAAATTTGCTTGGCGGGGCTTATCTATTGCTATGACTAACTGCATCGGTAGGTTGATTGTCGCTGTGTGTAGGCCCAAAACAGTCCTGAACCTTGACTGTATATTCAGCAAACAGTGAAGATGTTGTGTGTCATCTGATCTGGGTCTAACCTATTTGACAATTTCCAAGTTTCTTATCCTAGACGTTTTCAATACGTGCATACCTCAGATAAACCTATTTCCATTTTACATAAGTCCATGCCTTTTTTTTGCTTAGCACACCGACTACGCTGTGACAGGAATAGCGCATGTATATATAACCATAAGCATTATCCCTGGGTTAGGACAGACGCAATTTGCATCGTTAGTGATAGTCACGTGGACAATGCCGCCCCGCCCATCGGGGCTTGGAGAAATAGATTGGACTGCATGACGCTTCCACGCAGAGCTGAAACCAACCGAACACGAGTTCTGTTAAACCGCTTAGGAGGTCAAAGCCTGCCCCGGTAAAGTGCTAGTTTGACCGTCTATGCTTATTAAACCCTATTGGGTGGCAGGGCTTGAGATGTCATGTCAACTCAATGATGGGTAAAAGTCCCACGAAATTGTAAGCAATGTCTCCGAAATTAGCTCAGTATTGTTGGCGGGGACGTTATACCTGAAACCAAACAAGCAAATAATGAGAGCAATAGCAATATAGCTCGGATACATAAGCATCCTTAGATCTATCTGGGTCGACACAATCTGGAATTGCAAAAGAATGACGTCCTCGGACGACAGTAGTAACAAACTACTGGTGATGGCAGTTTAAGTTGCTACCATGTGCATCACGAAAACACGCCTATATAATTTTGAACCCCACCCCCCCCCCCCCCCCCACCTTGAACCCCACTTTTATAAAGTAAAACTGGGGTTTACAGGGGAAAACCTTATTCTTCTTATTTCTGCTCTAAAATATAGATTTTGGGTACTCGTTAGAACCGCCTCGATGAGGCGGTTCTAACGAGTACCCAAAATCTATATTTTGAGCAGAAATAAGAAAAATATCACAATTTTTCATCATAAAATTTTCATATTTTCGGCGATAAAGGTGGCAATGTATTTGTATAGGCGTGTTTGCGTAATGCTAAGGATCTTGACCATTACTTGATCATATCCCATGAATGACATACAGGGAAACACCAATTAATACAACACGGCTTGCTCGTTATTCATGGCTAATATTCCCTCAGAAGTCCCTATAGGTAATTCCTTACATAGCCCAAACTGTCCATTTATTTAGGATGGTATATAAAAGGAATATTGTTTGTACTCATTAGGATCGACTCAATGAGGCGATTCTATTATACTATTTCAGAGTCTAAGCCTACCTAGGTACATGTAAGTTGTGCAAGTTGGACAATCCCTAGAAGCCTCCGTGGTCGAGTGGTTACGCTACTCGCCTTGTAAACCAGGGGTCGCAGGTTCGATCCCGGGCTTCTCCAGACTTTCGGATGAGTCTTTAAACCGAGGTCCCGTCTCCGTATGACCTTGGCTGTTGGTGGGACGTAAAACTGAAACACTCACTCACTCACTGGACAATCCCTACAAATAAACCAATTTTTGTTAGGCTAAAATGGCTTTTGTCATATCTCCAGAAAAAGCATTTTTCACATGGAAACTTCTGATAATTTTCCTATTTCTGCTCCAAACATAGATTATGAGTGCTCGTTGGAAAAGCCTCAGTACCCATCGTTGAGGCGGTTCTAACGAGTACAACAATATATGTGTTTGAGCAAAAATAACAAAAAATATGTTTACCAGTGTAAACCCAAGTTTTCTTTATATAATGTGGGGTTTAGGAGAGTGTTCATTACACGGACTTGTTAACATAATGAACCAGCACTGGTTGGAACTCAACGTCTCGAACTATTTGAATGTCCCCAAATGTGAGCCATTGACGTTGCACTGTAGTTGTCAAAACATCACGTGAACAAGTCCGTGAAATGAAAACCCCCTAAACCCCAATTTATAGAGAGAAAACTGGGGTTTACGGGGGTATTCATTATTTTTCTTATTTCTGCTCCAAGACATAGATTGTGGGTACTCGTAAGAACCGCCTCAATGAGGCGGTTCTCACGAGCACCCACAATCTATGTTTGCAGTATTTATAAAAAAACAAATTATGACGGATTTTCCTCAGAAGAGTAGCCATTAAAGAGATGTGAAAAAATGCACTATGTCGCACGTTTTTTGTTTGTTTTTTTAGGGGGGGGGGGGGGGTTGGTTTTAAGGCCCTTTCAAAATTATTTCACTCATATCGAGCCGATCTTTAATCAGAGGTTGATGAAAACCGGAGTACCCGGAGAAAAACCACCTGGCCTTCCGTTGCAGAACTTGGCGTCTCACATGTGACCCGAGCGAGGCTCGAACCAAAGGGGTGAGAGACATAGTGATTAAGAGTCAGCGCTCTTTACCACTAGGCCACGTTATGTCGCACGGGTGTGTTATCGTAATGAATTCAACCCTTAACAGAGCAGTACACTCAAGTATGATACATGTTTCTTACATGCTTTTCAATGAATGATAGAGATTTATCAGTGAAATATAAATCGATATTTTCACTGTTTCAAACAGTGAAAATACGATTTTTTATTTTTCACTGTTTGGGACTACTTTTTTCTTCAAATCTAACTCTAATTTCAATTTTATCTGTGTCAGATAACTGAACAATACTGAAATGTGTTCTAATTGACTTATAGCCCGTTCATGTGTGACGGGGATGTTACTGACGTCATTTATGACGCTGACGTCACATCTTTTGTCGCGCGACGTTAGACTTGCCAGCAACTTCTTTGGAAAACTACTCTCTCAATTATTTCATTAATCATTCATAATAATACCATCCCAGGCCATTTCTCAGGTGCAAACTTTCAGTTTACACCCAATAGTATACCCACTTAACACGATGGACACCACTAAATTGACGCGAAACGAACAGGAACAAAGATAATTTTCTCCGAATGTGAGCGACACCATTAAAGACGTTAAATATTGCCTTTTGAAGCATGTAAGAAACAGAAAATTTGATTTTTTTCAGTGCAAGATAAAATTTTATTTCACTCATGAACACCAAAACTGCTATTTTCACTCGTGGCCACGCCACTCGTGAAAATAACAGTTTTGGTGTTCATTCGATGAAATAAAATTCGATCTTACACTGAAAAAATCAAATATCCTCTATATCTAAGGGATGGTGTGTATCATGATATATGGGTTTTGAAAAGAACAACAAAGGCAATCATACTATTACCATATCTTTGTACAATGTAGCACCAGAAGATGTATATCAGCCGGAATACAAATACATAAACATTGATTAACCACGAATCAAATTACTTGACGTTACCGACCCCGATAGCTCAGTTGGTAGATTGTCCGCTCCGGGGAACGGAAGGTCACGGGTTCGACCCCGGGCCGCGACATACCAAAGTCGTTAAAAATGGTACTAGCTGTTCCTTGCTTGGAACTCAGATTTACGGGGTAGAGCTAGGCCTGGTCGATCCAGTGTCAGGATAATGTGAATGGGTGTGGTATTATGTAATGTGTCTGGGACATGATACTTCAGTGAGGCTGCACTATAAAAGTGAGCATTGCGGAACTCACTGTCGCAACCAGACACCGTCGTGATATGACTGAAAAATTGTAGAAAGCGACTGTAACCCGAATTCACACACACATCCACACACACACACACACACACACACAAACACACACAATTACTTGACGTTATGTCTTCGTTCAATTCATAAACTGCATGAGAAACAGTGTCGAACCTGATCAGATGGCTTATCCAGAAGATGGCTTTTCCAGAAGCCATCTGATCAGGATCTACACTGTTTGAAAAAATAGAGGTTGTCGTGTTAAGCAGAATTAGGGTTAAATCACATGTACTATATTGTTGTCCGGCTGGATTGTCAGATTGAAAGAGCTGTGGAAAGCACACAGCATTAGGAAAACACATATATACAAATACATGGTTAACTTTATCGAGGAAAAAAGGAAAATTTAAGATGAAAAAATGTGATATTTTTCTCATTTCTGCTCTAAAATATAGATTGTGGGTACTCGTTAGAACCGCCTCATCGAGGCGGTTCTAACGAGTATCCACAAGCTATATTTTAGAGCACAAATAAGAAAAATAAGGTATACCCCCGGAAACCCCAGCTTTACTTTAGAAAAGTGGGGTTCAAGGGGGTCAAAATTATACAGGCCTGTTTTCATGATAAAATTAAGGATTCTCATCCACAAGCTATATTTTAGAGCAGAAATAAGAAAAATAAGGTATACCCCCGGAAACCCCAGTTTTACTATATAAAAGTGGGGTTCAAGGGGGTCAAAACTATAAAGGCCTGTTTTCGTGATGTCGTGTTAAGTAGGATTAGGGTTAATCACATTTACTGTATTGTTGTCCGGCTGGATTGTCAGATTGAAAGAGCTGTGGAAAGCACACAGCATTAGGAAAACACGCCTATACAAATACATTGTTAACTTTATCGCCGAAAAAATAAAAAATTAAGATGAAAAATTGTGATATTTTTCTTATTTCTGCTCTAAAATATAGATTGTGGGTACTCGTTAGAACCGACTAATTGAGGCGGTTCTAACGAGTACCAACAATCTTTATTTTAGAAATAGAAATAAGAAAACTAAGATTTCCCCATGTAAACCCCAGTTTTTCTATATAAAAGTGGGGTTCCAGGGGGTCAAAATTATACAGGCCTGTTTTCGTGATGAAGTCACGGAATCTCATCCGAAAAGTAGCCATTTTGGAGATGCGAAAAATCCACTATATCGGATGGGTGTGTTAATGTAATGAAATCAACAACAACAACAACACCAAAAAAAAAAAAAAAAAACAACAAGTTTTGCTGGATCACAAACATTTACAGTTCATTATTTTATAAAACAATCATATGATTCCGACACGTCACAACAGTAAGTCCGTGAAATGAACACCCCATTAGGAAGACATGTCCGTAAGAAATAATGGCGTCCAACATGGTGTCAGAAAATGATAAACATTAGGTAAAAATAATAACATCTTAATTATTTCTGCTTTCAACATAGCTTGTTGGTGCTCGTTAGAACCGCCTCGCTGAGGCGGTTCTAACGAGTACCCACAATCTATGTTTTGGAGCAAAAATAAGGCAGAAAATGTATACCCCCGGAAACCCCACTTTTCTCTATATAAAGTGGGGTTTAGGGGGTCTTCGTTTCACGGACTTGTTATCGTGATGCACTGGACCCCACGTTATATAGAAATAACTGGGGTTTACGGGGGTACATATTTGCTCCAAAACATAGGTTGTGGGTACTCATTAGAATCGCCTGTATAAGGCGGTTCTAACGACCACGCACAACCCATGTTTGCAGTATAAATAAGAAAAAAAATCACGGCTTTTCATCCGAGAGGTGTGAAAATATGCACTATGTCACACGAGTGTGTTATCGTAATGTGTTTTTTTTTTTTTTTCTTATTTTTTTATCCAAAACATAGGTTGTGGGTACTTGTTAGAACCGCCTCAATGAGTGGGTTCCAGCGAGCACCAACAACCTCTGTTAGCAGTATCAATACGAAAGGTCACGGCCTTTCATCTGAAAGTAGCCATTTTAGAGATGTTAAAACATGCACTATGTCACACGGGTGTGTTACATGTATCGTAATACTTTTGTTTTTCTTATTTCTGATCCAAAAATAGGTTGTGGGTACTCGTTAGAACCGCCTCGATGAGGCGGTTCTAACAAGCACTCACAACCTTCGTTGCAGTATCAATACGAAAAATATTACGGATTTTCATCAGAAATGTAGCCATTTTAGAGATGAGAAAACATGCGCTATGTCACATGGGTGTGTTATCGAAATCTTTTGTTTTTCTTATTTCTGATCCTAAATAGGTTGTGGGTACTTGTTACAACCGCCTCAATGAGGCGGTTCTAACGAGCACACACAACCTATGTTTGCAGTATCAATAAGAAAAATATCACGGATTTTCATCAGAAAATTAGCCATTTTATAGATGTGAAAAATGCGCTCTATCACACGGGTGTGTTTATGTATTGTAATGCTTGTCGTAATGCTTTTGGTTTTCTTATTTCTGATCCAAAACATAGGTTGTGGGTACTCATTAGAATCGTCTCTATGAGGCGGTTCTAACGAACACGCACAACCCAGGTTTGTAGTATAAATAAGAAAAAAAATCACGGCTTTTCATCCGAGAGGTGTGAAAATATGCACTATGTCACACGAGTGTGTTATCGTAATGTGTTTTTTTTTTTTTCTTATTTTTTTATCCAAAACATAGGTTGTGGGTACTTGTTAGAACCGCCTCAATGAGTGGGTTCCAGCGAGCACCAACAACCTCTGTTAGCAGTATCAATACGAAAGGTCACGGCCTTTCATCTGAAAGTAGCCATTTTAGAGATGTTAAAACATGCACTATGTCACACGGGTGTGTTACATGTATCGTAATACTTTTGTTTTTCTTATTTCTGATCCAAAAATAGGTTGTGGGTACTCGTTAGAACCGCCTCGATGAGGCGGTTCTAACAAGCACTCACAACCTATGTTTGCAGTATCAATACGAAAAATATTACGGATTTTCATCAGAAATGTAGCCATTTTAGAGATGAGAAAACATGCGCTATGTCACATGGGTGTGTTATCGAAATCTTTTGTTTTTCTTATTTCTGATCCTAAATAGGTTGTGGGTACTTGTTACAACCGCCTCAATGAGGCGGTTCTAACGAGCACACACAACCTATGTTTGCAGTATCAATAAGAAAAATATCACGGATTTTCATCAGAAAATTAGCCATTTTATAGATGTGAAAAATGCGCTCTATCACACGGGTGTGTTTATGTATTGTAATGCTTGTCGTAATGCTTTTGGTTTTCTTATTTCTGATCCAAAACATAGGTTGTGGGTACTCATTAGAATCGTCTCTATGAGGCGGTTCTAACGAACACGCACAACCCAGGTTTGTAGTATAAATAAGAAAAAAAATCACGGCTTTTCATCCGAGAGGTGTGAAAATATGCACTATGTCACACGAGTGTGTTATCGTAATGTGTTTTTTTTTTTTTTCTTATTTTTTTATCCAAAACATAGGTTGTGGGTACTTGTTAGAACCGCCTCAATGAGTGGGTTCCAGCGAGCACCAACAACCTCTGTTAGCAGTATCAATAGGAAAGGTCACGGCCTTTCATCTGAAAGTAGCCATTTTAGAGATGTTAAAACATGCACTATGTCACACGGGTGTGTTACATGTATCGTAATACTTTTGTTTTTCTTATTTCTGATCCAAAAATAGGTTGTGGGTACTCGTTAGAACCGCCTCGATGAGGCGGTTCTAACAAGCACTCACAACCTATGTTTGCAGTATCAATACGAAAAATATTACGGATTTTCATCAGAAATGTAGCCATTTTAGAGATGAGAAAACATGCGCTATGTCACATGGGTGTGTTATCGAAATCTTTTGTTTTTCTTATTTCTGATCCTAAATAGGTTGTGGGTACTTGTTACAACCGCCTCAATGAGGCGGTTCTAACGAGCACACACAACCTATGTTTGCAGTATCAATAAGAAAAATATCACGGATTTTCATCAGAAAATTAGCCATTTTATAGATGTGAAAAATGCGCTCTATCACACGGGTGTGTTTATGTATTGTAATGCTTGTCGTAATGCTTTTGGTTTTCTTATTTCTGATCCAAAACATAGGTTGTGGGTACTCATTAGAATCGTCTCTATGAGGCGGTTCTAACGAACACGCACAACCCAGGTTTGTAGTATAAATAAGAAAAAACATCACGGATTTTCATCCGAAAGTAGCCATTTTAGAGATGTGAAAACACGCACTATGTCACACGGGTGTGTTATCGTAATGCTTTTGTTTTTTCTTATTTCTGATCCAAAACTTAGGATGTGGGTACTCGTTTGATCTGCCACAATGAGGCGGTTCTAACGAGCACTCACAACCTATGTTTGCAGTATCTATAAGAAAAATATCACGGATTTTCATCAGAAAAGTAGCCATTTTATAGATGTAAAAAATGCGCTCTGTCACACGGGTGTGATTATGTATTGTAATGCTTATCGTACATGCAATGCTTTTGTTTTTCTTATTTCTGATCCAAAACAAAGGTTGTGGTACTACTTAGAACCGCCTCAACGAGGCGGTTCTAACGAGCACTCACAACCTATGTTTGCAGTATCAATAAGAAAAATATCACGTATTTTCATCAGAAAAGTAGCCATTTTATAGATGTGAAAAATGCGCTCTATCACACGGGTGTGTTTATGTATTGTAATGCTTATCTTTATGCTGTTGTTTTTCTTATTTCTGCTCCAAAACATAGGTTGTGGGTACTCGTTAGAACCGCCCCAATGAGGCGGTTCTAACGAGCACTCACAACCTATGTTTGCAGTTTAAATAAGAAAAATAAGGACTTTCATCAGAAAATTAGCCATTTAAGAGATGTGAAAAAACGCACCATGTCTCACGGGTGGGTTAACGTAATGCTTCCTGGTCATTGTTATTTGTGTTAAGTAATAATGCATTGGTTGAAAATAGCAGAAACTGGACAAATTCCCCGTGTATCATGTCAGGTGGGTTGGTTCAAGCACTGTACTTAAAGTAGATGTGCAATAAGAGAATTATAAAATGTATTTTCTCTAAGTATTATGTGTCAGCGACACGTTTTGTTTCTTTGGAACATATGTACGGAACCCGGGAAGGGACATGATTTTTTTTATTTTATAAGCTGTGCGCACAAGATATTATCGTGTGCGGACAACATACTATCTTGTCCACAAAAATATTGTGTGCACAAGATAATTATTATCTTGTGCGGACAACATATTATCTTGTGCAGACAAGATATTAAGTTGTGCGAACAAGATATTATCTTGTCCGCACAAGATAGTATCTTGTCTGCACAACATAGATCTTGTGTGGACAAGACATTATCTTGTTCGCACAACTTAATATCCTGTGCCCGCACAAGATAATATCTTGTTCGCACAACTTCCCAAGATCTGTGTTGTGCAAACAAGATATTATGTTGTGCGAACAAGATATTAATTTGTGCGCACAAGATAATATGTTGACCGCACAGGATAAATTATGTTGTCCGCACAAGATAATATCTTGTGTGCACAACATAATATCTTGTTCGTACAAGATGATATCTTGTTCGCACAACTCAATATCTTGTTCGCACAACATATTAAAAAAAATTCATGTCCCTTCCCGGGTTCCGCACATATGACTATGATCTTTTACGCGAATGTTACTAGCCACTGGTTTCGTAACGATATTGCAGTTTTATCATCAGAAAATAAACATATCATGTCTAGACGTCCAATAAATATTTTATGAAGCAATCAAATAATGTCGCAAATGGTACAGAGTTAAAAATGGTAAGAGGACGATTAGAGTCACGTTGTTAAGTCGCATTGATATCAGCCTGATGTTGCCGATACTGCAACACATTTACTTTTTGCTGCGTGTAGAAAACACTGACAGCGTTTGTAGATAGATATTCTCTGAGTGTTGCCTAGGAACATGGTCACGAACAGATACGTATTTCGTTAAAATAGAAGTGGAGGAAATGATCAGGAATCGATACAATTAATCCACACCTCCCATCAGAGACACCACAGAGATAGAAACACAAACATTAATAACTAAATCAATAGCGGACATCCCAAAGGACACTTATTTTCCCACCAAATGGCTATTAAACCCCTCAAATTCCTGTATATTAAACATTCAGTGTAGGCCCATATAAGACGCCGGTTTCTGTGGCGTCTGATCTGGTTTTGAACTGTTTACATGTACCAATGTCACAACACATGAGCCAAATCTAGGTTTTACAAACTGATCTCAACATTCACACTGACGTCACAACAACAAGCAAAGCACGGCCATATTAAAGTACATGTAACCATCATGAAAACGCTTTTATATACATTTGACCCCCTTAAACCCTAGTTGTTTTTATAGTAAAACTGGGGCTTGCAGGGAGACACTTTTTTCCTTGTTTCCGCTCAAAAACATAGATTGTGGGAATCGTTAGTTTGTTATGTCCCCTTCAAGACAATTTAGGTCATTTTGGATATGTTGCTTCCAATTGTGTGGGACTTTTACCTGATATTGAGATGAAATGGCATCCCAAGCCCTACCGCCACTGAATCTAATAGCGTTTTTATGCATGGAAGGTCCGACTCGCACCACTTTGTCTGGACAGGCTTAGACCCTCTATTACTACAAGTAATCATGTGCGCATAACGCAAACAAGCCTATACAAATACATTACCACCTTTAACGCCGAAAAAATGAAAATTTTATGATGAAAAATTGTGATATTTTTCTTAATTCTGCTCAAAATATAGATTGTGAGCACGCTTTAGAACCGCCTCATCGAGGCGGTTCTATCGAGTACCCACAATCTATATTTTAGAGCAGAAATAAGAAAAATAAGTTATACCCCCGTAAACCCCAGTTTTACTTTATAAAAGTGGGGTTCAAGGTTGTCAAAATTATATAGGCGTGTTTTCGTGATGGGTCCGTTTCAAATCTACGTGGAAGCACCTAGCAGCTCGATCTATTCCACCAAGCACCGATCGGCGCTGGGACCACTCTCATGGGTCGGTTCAAGCACTATGATTAAAGTAGCTTTGCAATAAGACAATAATAAAATGTAGTTTCACTAATTTTTATGTGTCTACGACACGTTTTGTTTCTCTAGAACGAATGCCTGTGAACTTTTACGCGAATGTTACTAGCAATTGGCTTCTTAACCATATTGCGGTTTTATCAACAGAACATAAACAGATCATGTCTGGACGTCCAATAAATATTTTATGAAGCAACCAAATAATGTCGCGAATGGTGCAGAGTTAAAAATGGTTAGAGAACGATTAGTGCCACATTGTTACGTCATATTGATATGATACCATGTCAGGATATCTAACATTTTCCCAGTTTCGTGTTTGCTGTGTGCAGCATTGGTTGTGTTGGCGGGGAAAATAGCCATGAACAGAGACGTATTTCGTTAAACCCTCAAATTCCTGTATATTAAACATTCAGTGTAGGCCCCGATAAGACGCCGGTTTCTGTGGCGTCTGATCTGGTCTAAACTATTGACCAATGCTCCGGCACATTAGCCAAATTCTGGTTTTACAAACAGATCAAAACATTGTACTCTTAAGTCACAACGACAAGCAAGCAAAGCATGGCCATAAGCAACTATCACGAAAATGTGCCTTCACAATTTCGACCCACCTTAAACCCCAGGTTTTTATAGTAAAACTGGGGTTTACGGGGAGACAAATTTGTTCTTGTTTCAAATCAAAATCATAGATTGTGGACTCGTAAGAACCGCCTCGCCGAGGCGGTTCCAACGAGTTTCCACAATCTATGTCTCGTTCGACCCGCCTCCCAGAGGCGGTTCTAACGAGTACTCACAATCTATTTTTTGAGCAGGAATTTGAAAAAATATCAGACTTTTTTCTGAAAAGTTTCAATATTTGTAGTGACATTTTCAATACATTTGCCTGAATTCCGAACACCCGCTTTTGTGCGGTTAAACTTGGTCAGTGAAAGTTACGTGTACAACAGACATATATATGGTAACTTTGTATCGATTTAAAAACAATCGACACAACTTGACGAAAACACGCCTATATAATTTTAACCCCCTTCAACCCCACTCTTAAAAGTAAAAATGGGGTTTCCAGAGGTAAATCCCATTTTATTATTTCTGTTCTCAAATATGGATTGTGGATATTCATTAGAACCGCCTCGATGTGGCGGTTCTAACTAGTACCCAAAATCCATATTTTGAGCAGAAAGATGAAAAATATCACAATTTTTCATCTTAACATTTTCATTTTTTCGGCGATAAAGCTTACAATGTATTTGTACAGGCGTGCTTTCGTGATTAATGACAAGTATATACCCAACAAAATGGCGAAAAAATCACAGCAGTCAGTATAGGAAATGATTTTTCCCAGTTTTGGCACTGAGTAAAGTGAACATTGTCACTAGCAAAGATTGTCGTCGGACAGGGTACCTCGCCTGCGCTTAACGTTTATAAACATAGTCCATGCCTTTGATCTTACGGTGTGTGTCTTTGTTTGGGACAGGGCTACAATATCATTTAAAACTTATACTTAAACCATGCTAGAGTTAAAGATAAAGTTGACAGTTTTGCGGATGATGACTCCGCCGTCAACGCCGACGTGGTAGACAGTGCAAAAACAAAACTGTTTTTCTTATCTTTTGACTGACCGTCTTGAGCTAAAATGACACGTACATGTACTAAATATGAAAAAAGTTTCAAACAACAAAACGAAAAAAGAAGCCATTATCATTGTAAACTAGCAACAAGGATTCCATCCCGTGAACAAGAACGTGATATGAATACCCCAATTCATATAGAGAAAACTGGGGTTGAAGGGGTTATACATTATTTTTCTTACTTCTGCTCCAAGACATAGTTTGTCGGTACTCGTTAGAACCGCCTCAATGATGCGGTTCTAACGAGCACCCACAACCTATGTTTGCAGTATAAATAAGAAAAATATCACGGATTGTCATAAAAAGTAACCATTTTGGAGATGCGAAAATGCTCTATGTCGCACGGGTGTGTTATTGTAAAGAGTGGAACACTATGTCGCTAATGCACGGATCGATTCTGACGGACAGTTCTTGAAAAATGGATTCCTATATTGCATGGCTGAAAGCAAACACTGCGATATAAACACGACTAGCATGACGCGACTAGGCATCAAACATCATGCATACAGGACATAATACATGTATGGCTCCCGAGTCAAAAAAGATAAGATGTGTTTGTGAAACACGAACATGTACCCGGGCATGGTCAGTTTTTATTCAAAGTTGCTCACAGTTCAAGATTTTTGTTTGTGTGGGAAGCCCTTGGCACAAGAAACTTACATGCCAAATATGAAAGCTCTATCTTAAACGGTTCAAAAGTTATGAACAATAATATTTTTTTCTTTAAAGTAGGTCAAGGTCACAGGTGAAAAAAAATTGCATGAATGTAAAGCTCTTGTCATAAGGAACCTACATGCCAAATATTAAGGCTCTATCTTAAACGGTTCAAAAGTTATGAGCAATTTTATTTTTTCTTTTAAGTAGGTCAATGGTCAAGGTCATGGTCCAAACATTTTGTATGAATGAAATGCTCTAATCACAGGGAACCTACATGCCAAATATGAAAGCTCTATCCCAAACGGTTCGAAAGTTATGACAAAAAAATAGTTATTTTTTTAAGTAGGTCAAAGTCACTGGTCAAAATTTTTGCATGACTGTAAAGCGTTTGTCACAAGGAACCTACATGCTAAATATGAAGGCTGTATCTCAAACGGTTCAAAAGTTATGAATAATGTTAACTTTTTCTTTTATGTAGGTCAAAGGTCAAGGTCACAGGTCAAATTTTTTGTGTGAATGTAAAGCACTTGTCACAAGGAACCTACATGCAAAATATGAAGGCTCTATTTCAAACCGTTAAAAAGTTATGACCAAAATGTTATTTTTTATTTTAAGTAGGTCAAAGGTCAAGGTCAAGGTCACAGGTCAAAGTTTTTTGCATGAATGTAAAGCTTTTGTCACAAGGAACATACATGCTAAATATGAAGGCTGTATCTCAAGTGGTTCAAAAGTTATGACCAATGTTATTTTTTTTCTTTTAAGTAGGTCAAAGGTCAAAGTCAAGGTCACAGGTCAAGGTCACAGGTCAAATTTTTTTGCATGAATGTGAAGGTCTTGTCACAAGGAACCTACACGCAAAATATGAAGGCTCTATTTCAAACCGTTAAAAAGTTATGACCAAAATGTTATTTTTTTATTTTAAGTAGGTCCAAGGTCAAGGTCAAGGTCACAGGTCATTTTTTTTCCATGAATGTAAAGCTTTTGTCACAAGGAACATACATGCTAAATATGAAGGCTGTATCTCAAGTGGTTCAAAAGTTATGACCAATGTTATTTTTTTCTTTTAAGTAGGTCAAAGGTCAAGGTCAAGGTCACAGGTCAAATTTTTTGCATGAATGTGAAGGTCTTGTCACAAGGAACCTTCAGGCCAAATATGAAAGCTCTATCCCAAACGGTTCAAAAGTTATGGCCAACGTTAAAGTTGTCCACGTACAAACCAAGAAACCAACAAACCTACAAACCAACAAACAAACAAACAAACAGACAGGGCAAAAACAATATGTCCTCGCTATCGCTACCGGGGACATAAAAAAAAAAAGAATGGCTCCCGAGTCAAGAGTAAACTTGTCTTCGGGGTTCTTTTTATATCGAGTCGATCGTTAATCAGAAGTGGGCTCAAACCGGAGTACTGGAGAAAAAACACCTGCCCTTCCGTTGCAGAACTTTTCGTTTCATCAAATGTGATCCGAGCGAGGCGCAAACCCACAGGGGTGAGAGACCTTCTGATTAAGATTCCACATTCTTGCCAACTAGGCCACGGAGGTCCGTCTTCGGGGTTTGCAGCCAGAAAAGACACAAACCGACCGGCAGCGACACATACTTTGTTTGTTTGTTTGTTTGAATTGCGGTTTTACGTCCCCATCAACACTATATAGGTTATTTTGGTGACGTAAGCGGCTTATACATAAGGTGTTAAACAGTGCAGTGAACATTATTTTGCCAGAAACTTTCCATTGCCCTTCTTGAATAAGCGAAATGGATAATACACCTTAGAGAAATAGCGTGAATAGTCTCCATGGAAGAATTTTGCCGACCCGGCAGGTATCGAGCCCGCCGGACTGAGCTATCGAGGCAGGCCCCTGCCTGGGGTGATTCAACCAAGTACCTAAAGCATACGTTTCTACACGTACCAAGTATTACATTGTACATCAGGTTGACAAACCCTGTCATGAGAGAAGCGGGGTTTATAGTGTTTTGTTTATTTTCCATATTTTTGCTTTAAAACACAGAGTATGTGTGCTCTTTAGAACCGCCTAATTCTACCTAGCATTACGAAAACACGCCTATACAAATACATTGTAACCTTTATCGCCGAAAAAAATAATGAAAATTCTAAGATGAAAAATTTTGATATTTTTTATTTCTGCTCATAATATAGGTTGTGGGTACTCGTTAGAACTGTTCTAACGAGTACCCTTAATCTATATTTCAGAGCAGAAATAAGAAAAATAAGGTTTACCCCTGTAAACCCAATTTTACTATATAAAAGTTGGGTTCAACGGGGTCAAAACGATATAGGCGTGTTTTTGTGATAGTACGCACAGTCTATATTGTAACTAGAAATTAGAAAATTTTCAATACTTTCGTCTGAAAAAAATGCTATTACTAGTAATGAGAAATAAGAAAAACTATGATCTCTGTAAAATATCACGTAAATACGCCTATATAATGTTGACCCCCTTGAACCCCACTTTTATATAGTAAAACTGGGGTTTCTGGGGGTATACCTTATTTTTCTTATTTTTGCTCTAAAATATAGATTTTGGGTACGCGTTTGAACCGCCTCGCGTTAGAACCGCCTCGAGGAGGCGGTTCTAACGAGTGCCCACAATCTATATTTTTAGCAGAAATAAGAAAAATATAACAATTTTTCATCATAAAATTTTCATTTTTTTCGGCGATAAAGGTGGCAATGTATTTGTATAGGCCTGTTTGCGTAATGAATTGTGTAAATCATCCCTACTGTGTTAGCACCATTTCCACTTGACCTTTGTCGCTTGCTAAATATGGTCTTTCCAGAAAAAATTTGGCTTGTCATTAAATGTGAACCGTCTGTACAGCAGACTAAGTCTATCCTAATTTTCTCGGAAAATAAATAAATAAATATACAATTCTCATCATGAAAACATACCTATATATATGTAATTCTGATCGCCTTGAACCCCACTTTTAAATAGTAAAACTGGGGTCTACAGGAGTAAAGCTTATTTTTCTTATTTCTGCTCTAAAATATAGATTGTGGGTACTCGTTAGAACCGCCTCGATGAGGCGGTTCTAACGTGAACGCACAACTTATATATTAACCAGAAATAAGAAAAATATCCCATTTTTTCTTCTTCAAATTTTCGTTTCAAACCGGTAAATTTTACAAACCTTTGAAAAAGCTTATTTTCAAGACTGCATTAAATCTTTCTTTCTGTGTTTTCTGTCGACAGTGTCCTCTGGTCAGTGGCCACCTTTGGGGACTGTTCAAAAGTGGTCTTCAAGACCACTATTGAACAGTCCGAAAGGTGGTCTTAATATAGGAATTTTACTGTATTTGTATAGGCGTGTTTTGTAATGGCTCTTAGCATTTCTGTGGCACCTTAAGAGTTATCATACACGGCTTCTCGGCCAATTGTCAGACAAACTGAGGTAAATCCATTGTCGATCCTGATGCTGACGTACAACTTTTCTTTGTTACTCTCTTCAGCAGTCGCCTTACATTTATTCGAAATTGTCTGTTCAGTGACCAGTACATGGCCGGATTAATGGCGCTGTGCGCATGCCCTAACCACAAAACAAACGGCAATGCCTTGATTATAGTCGCATCGTCCGATAAGTCCGCTAATGCTGATATGATGTTGTAAGGCAGCCAACACACCATGAATGCACAAACTAACAGAATAACCATCCTTGCGGCCTTTTGTCTGTAAATTAATCTCTGAGTGCTCCCATCGGAGCCTACTCGCCGAATTTCGGGCACAAATAAGGCTTTGCCAATGTGTCCATAACAAACCCCAATCGTAAAGGCAGGAATTATGAAAACGACAAACAAGAGAAAAACGCCATACGCTTGTCTGTCCCTGTCATGGGGCCACTTTTCGATACAGAAAGGCAAAGGCGGTAGAAAGGGAACATCTAAGGGAATATCAATGTCACGGATATATATCAAGGGTCCCATAAAAAGTCCGGCCACGACCCACATACTGACAATAAGTACACATGCTTGATTTGGCGTCGAGATGCGGTGATAGGCTGCAGGATGCTGTAGGGAAATGTAACGATCCACTGCCATGGCCGTCATAGTGAAGATGCTTACGGCAACGGCAACACCTGGAAATAAACATGGTCATGTTCTAGTATATCGATCAACCATTGTTTTCCATGCATTAACATTTGTCGGATCACGAGGGATCCGGCAAATGTTAATGTAATGAAATAACCATGGATGATCGTTGTTCTTGCATAACTTACGATTCTGACAGCAAATTTTGACGAAAACTCTTCAACTGGGACCGGCAAACCGACATGGCGGCTGTTTGCAATGATGTGTTACGCAGTAACCCTCTGCCGTCATCATGGAACTCTAAACCGCTACGTTCAGGGCGAGAACGTTACCTCGCTCAATGTAACGTAGCGAAAGCAAAGCACATCTTGTCATTTCAAAAGAATGAACCTGTGAATATAAGGAAACGTCTGATTAGATAACGTCAACACTTTGCGACAGTATATACATCTTTCTTCTTGATTTGTGCCTTCTCGTTGAATTCGTGCCTTTTAAGAGCGCGTGAAAAGCACATGTGCACTTCTGCCTTACTTGTCCCGATTTATTTCAACAACATTAGAGGTCAAGGACGTCCTCTATGTCGCTTGGATACGATGTTGTTGTTGTTGATGTTTATTTTGCTGTCTGCACCCACTAGGATTTTTCATCGTAAGTTCTGACCATTTTTAACAATTACAAGTCTAAGTGACTTACAGCAGTAAGTTGGCTCTACCATGTTTATACAGACATCAGAAAACGTTTGTTCAGATGAGAGAGAGTTATTCCTTTCATGGTAAAGTCCAGTCAAAGGGAAACAATCCAAACAGGCTTTTCAAAAGGACACGAAATTAAAGGAGAAAGTTTCTGGGTGATCATAATCGATATAGTGACGCCATTACAGACATGCTATTTATAGAAACTGTCATGTTTTGTCGTCTTTCTGATTTTAAAATTAAAGTTGATAATTTGGAGTAAATTCTGATTATTTGTGAAATAATGAAGGTTTGTTTACCGTGCGCAGCTCGTATGCTAAACAATTAAGGGGCACGAATCAGGAAGAAAACAGTATAACTATTCACCTTATTTGCATTATCTGCTGGTTCCTAGTCTGAAGGTTATCGGTGTTGGAAAAACAGGTAACCAGACCCCCCTGCGAAGAAAACCAATTGCCCTCACCTTTGAAGATAGCCCCGTCCATCGGGGCTTGGAGAAATAGATTTGGCTGCATGGTTTACCAGTACACGTGGCGGTCGCATCCAGCTCTACGTGGAGACGTTGCCTTGCAAATAAGGTTGGACACTCGTTTTAAATTTGCGCATCCCTAATATTTTACAGTGAAAGTCCCCAAAACGATCACACCCGTGTGCCAAAAGGCGTCATTCACAAACCCAGAACTAGCATTTTTCAGATGCAAAGTTTTGATAATTTTCTTCTTCATATTCCAAATATGGGTTGTGGGTACTCGTAAGAACCGCCTCATTTAGGCGGTTCTAGCGGTACCCACAACCTATGTCTTAGAGCAGAAAAAGGGCAAAATAATGTATGCCCATGTAAAACCCAGTTTTCGCTGAATAAAGTGGGATTTAGAGGATTGTTCATAACGAAAACACGCCTATACAAATACATTGTAAACGTAACCGCCGAAGAAACGAAACTTTTAAGGTGAAAAATGGTGATATTTTTCTTATTTCTGTTCATATATACATTGTTGGTACTCGTTAGAACCGCCTCATCGAGGCAGTTCTAACCAGTGCCCACAATCTGTTCAAAATATAGATTGTGGGTACTCGTTAGAACCGCCTCATCGAGGCGGTTCTAACCAGTACTCACAATCTAAAATATAGAGGCAGTTCTAACCAGTGCCCACAATCTGTTCAAAATATAGATTGTGGGTACTCGTTAGAACCGCCTCATCGAGGCGGTTCTAACCAGTACCCACAATCTATATTTTGAACAGAAAAATGAAAAATAAGGTTTACCACTGTATACCCCAGTTTCACTATATAAAAGTGGGGTTCAAGGGGTCAAAATTATACAGTTTTCGTGATGCATCTCACACACTTTATGACATGATGCAAAGGTATGTTATGTGTACTTAGTAGAATCGCCTAAAGAAGGCGATTCTATTAGGTATACACAGAATACCTTCAGTTAACAGAAGACACAAACCTATCCTTAATTCAGCCCTTTTAACCCTTGGTAGTTTGAACTACCCCTATCACCACCACATTTTCATGGTCCAGTGGTATTCGATTTAGTCAAGTTCGACTGAATGTGGTTCTGCCGCAAAACCACCATAAAAGCTTGGTGATTTCAAAGCATACCCACGACCTTTAATATTAGAATTCTAACACAGCGTGCCTGTCTAGGCAATAGAAAGGCTGCAACAAATAACTATTCCAAAGAGAGTGGCGTAATAAAAGCTACTTTTCATTACGTTAATTGTTAGACGGTGAAACGTTATTGTCACGCACAAAAAAAAAAAAAAACAAAGGAAAAATGTGTGTTGTACAGTTAATAATGCTGGTTGGATTTCTTCTAACAATTGCGGATCGGAGAACATTACGAAAACACGCCTATACTAATTCATTGTAAACTTTTCCGCCGAAATAAAAGGAAAATTTTAAGCTGAAAAATTGTGATATTTTTCATATTTTTGCTCGAAAGACAGATTGTGGGTACTCGCTAGAACTGCCTCGACGAGGCGGTTCTAACGAGCACCCATAATCTATATTTTAGAGCAGAAATAAGAAAAATAAGGTTTACTATATAAAAGTGGGGTTTAATGAGGTCAAAATTATATAGACGTGTTTTTGCGATGATTTGAAGGAAACATCAAAATTAATGTCGATTTTAGAAGAGTTAGAATCGAAATAGATCAGCTCTTGTGTGTGATCTGTTGAGTAATAAATCACAGTTTGCCGGTCAGTTGTAAGTATAAAAGTCACTCGCGCTACGCGCTCGTTACTTGACCTACTTCACAAATGACCTCCAGACTGTGATTTATTGCTAAACAAATCACTGCTAGAGCTGATCTATTTCTTAAATAAAACAGCAGGACCATGTGGTCCTCATCGCTCCACTGAGCTCTGAACACAATTTGGTCAATATTCTCCCCATCTGAGAGCCCAGGCTTTACTTTTGGTACCACATGTGCCATGTATAAACAGATAAAGATCCGTGTACTCTCTCAGCCAGTTGTTGTGTCTAATTTGGCAGTCTGACAACATATGTTCATGTTTTACCTACTTTATATCATAGGCGACAATATATTTGGACATATGATTTACCTTTTCCCATACAAAAACAAACTAAATTGACCTGGACCATTCGAACAATATGTCTTCCATTGCCAGAGGGCTGCCACTGATAAATAATTGATATTATTTATTTTTTTTTTCCCATTCTGAAACCTAAGGGACCAAATTTAACCTGGTCGTAAAATAGCTTCAGGTCAACCTATATCAAACCTTTCTATCATTTCAAAATCATTTGAAGTGCTCGGTCGACTGATGCTACATTGCATCACGAAAACAAGCCTATATAATTTGACCGCCTCAAACCCCTCTTTTATATAGTAAAACTGGGGTTTAAAGGAGTATATATTACTTTTCCTATTTCTGCTCAAAACATAGATTGATTATTAATCAATGCCGCAGAGCTGAAACCGACCGCACATGAGTAGTGGTAAACCGCTTAGATAGGTGTGGGTCCGAGCTTATAAACCCTATTGGTTTCATTGGGCGACAGGGCTTGAGATGTCATTTAATCTCAATGTCGGGTAAAAGTTCCAGCAACGTCTGCAAAATGACATTTACAGTATTGACGGGGACCTTAAACCTCCAGTCAAACAAATCCTATAAGATCATTGGTTTTTTATTAGACAAATGTGACCTTTCTCATTTATTTTATGATTGTCAACTATACAATGTTTAACTGCTCACTTTTGTTTAATATGCCGCGTGCGAGTAGCCTGGGATAAACGTTTCGAGATAAAAATTCCTGTTCTATTCAGTTCTGCAGAGACGACGGAATTCTTTCTTTCAGTAGACAGCAATCACGCAAAACAACCGTCTGTTAACCATGCTCATTTTGAAATAAAAGTACTAGCAGCGTGTTCTTAGGTGTTTAATTAAACATTGTTGGGGTATCAAATTGGGTATGCCGACTGTAAATTTAATAAGTCAATAGGAAGGTAACACCTGACAAAACGGAAAAGGCAATGATCAGGAATAGATACATTGTACTAAGAACAACCTTAACAAAATGATAACATCATAAGCGGAACGACATAAGGACAGTTACTTTCCCCCAAACAATGCCAAAACTGTTATCCAAAATGAAAAGTTGTTAGCAATACATACCTTCAAACACGAACTATAACAATAATAAACCACAACAGAAGAACCGCATTGGAACGGTCTGTAAAAATGTTCATACTTCGGGAAAGGGAGAGGCTTAAGGGGACTGGGAACTACTTTATGGGAGGCAACTCCTGCAAAAGTATTTTGTCTCCCATGCCAATAGGGGTCAACTCTTAAAGGAAAGAATTCGCTTCTGAGGAGTAGACCCCTTTTTCAGTGGGCCAGGTCTTATAGAAAAGCGAACAGGAAGTCCCGAAAGTTGTCTCCCTTTGAAACATGGCGGAAAAATCTGTCCCCTTCAATTGATTGTATATAGTAACACTCCTCTCCCTTGTTTCTCTTTCGAGGCGTAGACAAATAAGTTGTTAAGTCTGCATGAAGGATTTCAAACACACTAGTGCAAGATCTCCGAGAACATAAAATATAGCGAATACAGACATGACTCGACAGCATGAAATAACTGAAAAACGGAGCAAAAGGAAACCGACCGTTGGACTCCGGTGGGCTCGACCAGAGACAGAGCACCAGACACCAACCGACATAACTAAAATGAATTTAAGTAAGTCTTAAAGACGTAGCCGTCATGGAGTCTGAGGCCCAGCCCACCGGTGTGCAATTGAACAGGGATGCAAAGGTTCAACATTGATTGGTGTACATGTAACTACTCCGCATGCAGTCTGTCGTATAACATCGAAGAACGATTTTACGAAATAAGGTACTGACATCATTACTAGCATATATTTTTCTGAATTTACATACTAAATCATCATAAAATTCAACTTCCGATATTTAGTCCAACATTGAATTTTGAAACTTAATCAAAATGACGTAACTTTCTAAAACTTAGAAAAGGCTTTGCGAAATTTATGATAAGATACCACGGATAAAGAATTTTAGCAGTTATTAATTTAATCGAGTGTTGATGTTTAATTATATGATTATACACTCTGGCAAACGACTAAAATTGCCAAGTATAGACACCGTAGGTAACCGCACGAGGACCATCACCATCTAAGAAATGAAAATTGACAATTTAAAATCAAAAGTATCGCGTTTATCATACATTTTGAATGAAGCTATCCCATCTAAAATAGAGCCACGTATACCCAAAAACGGGGCTTCCGTATCAAAAGAATTTGCTCTGTCAACGGAAGATTGAACTAATCAAACCATCGAAATAGTTGTTGTCAATATTTAATAAATCATCTAAATATTAATTCTTCACATTTACTGCTGGGGAGCTTATATTATGGTAGACCTCCATCGTCCGTCAATCTACCATTTTCAAACATGTACGACGTTCTTAACGACGTCGCGTTTAATAATGGCTGAATATCGAAATTTTTGTAAAACAATCGTGAATAAAATGCGTTTTAAATGTCATATGATAAATAGAATCTTGCATTTGTGCTCGTGTTGAGGAAACGAGTTGAGGAAAAGCAATAAAATGCGAGGCTTTGCCGAGCATTTTATCCCTTTTCCTCAACGAGTTTAATAAATTCAATAATACACGAACACTCGTGTTAGATATTTCATACGCAGTATCCTGACAATGGAGGAACCAAAGTTTGTTCAAATGATAAAGGGAGCTCCGTAGCCAAGTGAATAAAAGCGCTGAAAGGGTGTCTTCGAAACCTGAACTGTAAAAGAGAAGTGAAGGCAATGATCAGGAATCGATACAATTAACCCACAGCTTCCACTAGAGAAGACAAAGGGAAAGAAACAAAAGCATGGAATAACTAAACCCTAATCCAAATATCAATAGCGGAAAGCCTAGAGGACAGTTACTTTCTCACAAAATGGCCAGTTGTTATCCAAAATAAATGTATATATTAAGCGATATACACACTCAAATACAAATCATAACAAAAATAAACCACAACAGAACCCTATGTGTGTGTTTCTTTTTTTAATCTCAATTTTAAACATCGATAAAACACCTTTTCAAGGATCGTTGTCATTTCCGCGTTTGACATTCCAGTAAACATGTAAATTTGCGTTGTCATTTCTGCGTTGTCATTTCTCCGTCTTTGGTCGGACCCCTCGGAGTCTAACTGTTGGTTTTCTTTTGCTCCAGCAATTCTGTTGTTGTATGCTGTCGAGTCCTCAACCTTGTTTCATCCTTGTACTTTTTTATTTGTATGTTCTCGGAGATGTTACACTGATGAGTTAGGAAGCCTTCATGCGGGCTAAACAAAATTAGTGTATACCGCGACAGAGGTAAGGGCGAGGATTATGGCCATGTAAAATCGATTTAAGCTCCCCAGTGGAATTCTTTCCACTGACCGTTCCAAGGCGGTTCTTCTGTGGCGGTTTATATTTTTTTATTGTTTGTTACTTACTGTGTGTACATGTATCACTTGTGTCTTTTTATTTTGGATGGCAATTTGGCCAATTTTGTGGGAAAGTAACTGTCCTTATGGCCTTTCCATTATGGTCTGGTCGCTTCATGTTTGTGTTTCTTTCCCTTTGGTGTCTTTGGTGGGTGGTGTAAGTTAATTGTATCGATTCCTGATCTTTGTTTTACTTCTACTTTGTTTGTTTATTTATTTATTTATTTATTTATTTATTTAATTACGTGTTCATTCTGGAGCACAAATGCTATAATACGACATAGGTATCAAAGCATAAACTTGTTTATGCAAACACTCGCAAATTTACATGTTTACTGGAAATTTTCAAGCATGGCTACACATCCACAGTAAGACTGTTTAGACTTAAAAAAAAAAGTGCTTATTCCGAATTGTTATCCTTGGGTGAAATTACATGTTATACAGTGGTGCGTCTTTGAAACAGAAGTGAAGGCAATGATCAGGAATCGATAAATTAACCCACACCTCCTATCAGATACATTAAAGGGAAAGAAACACAACGTTAACATTAAATAACTATACCCTAATGGGAACATCATTTGAGCCCCGACAAGCGAATTTGGGTCTTCGAGCATTCCGTCATGACACGTTTTAACTGCGCATGCCCAGCCATTCAGAGGGGCCAGGGATATGGCTTTCTGACTGAAGGTTCCTCTTGATGCACTGTTTGTATAAGCGAGCAGCGAAGGTTCTGGCGAGACTGCGCGGATGCGCAGGCTCGCCTGAACCTTCGCTGCTCGCATAGGCGATAAGTACCAAAATCGCTTGACGGGGCCCATTTAAAGTACCTAAGTATATTACACCAGTCCCAAATAGCAAATGAATATTCTCCGGTGGGAATTTTGATGGACCCAGTGTCTAAGGAATTATAAATGATGTTCAATAATAGCCGAGCCTGAAGCAAGACTGGCGCAATTATTTAAGTTGTATTTGTTTGTCTATTACGTCTGACATCCTCATCAGTAAACCGGGCCTAGCCAGATACATCCAACCTTATGTCAAGTTTCCTTAGATATACATATAGCGGTTTTACTCTGACGCTTGCTTTTTTTGGTTGTATTAGAGTTTAACGGCCCAGTCAACACGTTGTTATGTCATTTTGAGCCGGTCAGTTTACCTATCCACACTTTTCCTAGGCAGGCTTACAGCTGGTGTCTGGGAATGTGTGGCGGCCGCAAACAATCTCCCTGCTCTACATCATAGTGTAGTTTATATTTTCTTTGATTCCAATGTGGAATTTTGAAAATATTTTAGGGTCACTGATGATACCTAATTGGCCGAAACTAGCTAGCCTGGCCAAGAAAACATGTACACTGCATATTTTAAGTCCTGTGGCGTTTTCCTTGCTTCCAAAGGATAACCCTTTCATAGAACATATTATACGTAAGCGGTTAACCAGTACAGCGCTCATTCTTTCGCCAGAAACTGACAACTGCCCTTCTTGAAACAGCGGAAAGGGGAGATTGACCGTAGCAAAGATTTCATGATCAATCTCCACGAATGAATTTTGCCTACCCTGGCATTTATCGAACCCGCGTCCTCCTGACCACCAGTCAGACGCGCATCCGACTGGGCTACCGAGGCCGGCTAACGCTTGTTTTCACCCGTAGCCGGAAATTACTCTAACACTTGCAACGGTAAAATAAGCATGATATCCCCTGTTTTGTAATTGTCCAGTATGAATGTATTGCATGTCTGGACCTCAATAACCCCTACCTTTGCAAACAGTAATGATCTAGATCAGAATTGTTTCTGAAGACCAGGATCTAACGAGTACCACTGTTTGACATGTATTCAGTTCGAGTACATACATCAGTTTAAATAATTGGATAGCCGGGCATCACAAAAACACGCCTATATAATTTTGACCCCCTTGAACCCCACATTTATATAGTAAAACTGGGGTTTCTGGGGGTATACCTTATTTTTCTTATTTCTGCTCTAAAATATAGAGTGTGGGTACTCGTACTCGATGAGGCGGTTCTAACGAGTGCCCACAATCTATATTTGGAGCAGAAATAAGAAAAATATCACATAATTTCATCATAAAATTTACATTTTTTTCGGCGATAAAGTTGGCAATGTATTTGTATAGGCGTGTTTGCGTAATGAGTGTGGCAAGTAGGATAAGGGATAAAGAAATTGCATTTCAAGTGAAACTGAACGAACATACATGTATTATCTATTTGTTGGACACAACATTATCATTCTTAACCCATCCATCACGTTAGCAAGTCCTTGAATTGAACACCCATGTTAAACCATTTTATATGGAGAAAACTGGGATTTATAGGGGCATACACTATTTTCTTCATATAAGCTCAAAACACAGAGATTGTTTGTCCTCGTTAGAACCGTCTCATTGAAGCGGTTCTAACGAACACCAACATTCTATTCATATGTTTGGAATAGAAATAAGGAAACTGAATAAACGTTTTGAAACAAAATCTAGCTCTACAGATATATATATATATATATATATATATATATATATATATATATATATATATATATATATATATATATATATATATATATATATATATATATATATATATATATATATATCCTGTACGAAAAGTTGCAGCTGGAATCCAGGTGTATTTTTACACATGGAATCTTATAAATTACTGGTGGATTTTTTTCTCCTTCATAATGAGCTGGAATGCATGTGGAAAGCTATTTTAAGTAACAAATTAGGGTGAAATATGCAAATTTTTCTGCCTGGATTTTTTTCCCAGGCGAAATTTCACCAAAAATCCATATGCAATTGCAGCTAAACTCCACCCAAAATTCCAATAAATTTCCATCCCGAATTCCAGCTGTAGAAATTATCCAGGTGGCTGCAATTTTTCCACCTGGATTTTTTCTCCCAGGCTGCAATTTTTCCACCTGGATTTTTTTTCTTCAGCTGGAATGCTGGATGGAAATTTATGAGTGGCTGCAATTTTTCCACCTGGATTTTTTCTCCAGCTGGAATTTGGGATGGAAATTTATGAGCCTTCATCTCATTTTTGTTTCTAAATATAGCTTTCCATCTGTAAAATTAAAAATCCAGCTGGATTTTTCCCTCCTGTCTGGAAATAATCCAGCTGGAATTCCAAGGAATTTTTTCACCTGGAAAAATGGGTACAGAATAAAGAGTAGAAACTTCAAAATGCAATGGCATTTAAACCTTTTTTAAAGAACCATCTCTGTAAATTGTCACCATATTTTAAAGAAAACCAGAGCACCGCATGCGGTGCTAGCGATTGGCTGTAAAAAATCTGTCGAAAAAGGGACATAACTGTGCAAAAATTGAGGGTTACCTCACCTCTTGGTATGAGTTCCCCTTTTCATAATGAACAACTAGTCAGAGTTTCAAGTAAATATGTTCAGCAATGACAGAGACATTACAAAATGAGTTTTTGCACAATGACGATGCAGATAACCTCACAGACGACGTCGACAGAGCTATGACAATACCTCGTCGTTTTCTTTGAAAACAGGCAAAAAATGGGGTTTACAAGAGCATACTCTTTATATTCATACTTCATAAACAGATTTTTGGCTAATTAGATTTGATTGTGATTGATTTGAGGTTTAACATCCTAGTCATCACTAGGTCATTTTAGTTGCTTCCAATTTTGTGGGACTTTTACTGACATTAAGATGAAATGACATCACAGTCCCTGCCAACCAATACAACCAATAATGTTTAAACGCATGGACTCGCACGACTTTGTTTGGACAGGCTTAGACCTTAATGGTTCGCTAGTACTCTTCGGCCCCCGCCCATAGGGGCTTGAAGAGATATATGGACAGCATGATGCTTCCACGCAGGGCTGAATCCATGCCCGCACACGATTACTGGTAAACCGCTTAGAGGATCTAAGGCTGCCAAGGCAAAGCGGTGGGCATTTTTCGGACCGTCCATGCTTATAAACACTATTGGTTCCATTGGGCGTCACCAAAATGACCTATACTGTGTTGATGGGGACATGATTTGTTTGTTTGATTTGATGTTTAACTTTCTCGTCAACACTGTTAAGGTCATTTTGGAGACTTGCTTCCAATTTTGTGGGACTTTTACCCGACACTGAGATGAAATGACATCTCAAGCCCTGTTGCCAAATAAAACCAATAGGGTTTATTAGCATGGACAGTCCGCCTCGCGCCGCGGTTCCTGGACAGGCTTAGATCCTCTAAGCGGTTTACCAGTACTAGTGTGCAGGCCGGATTCAGCTCTGCGTGGAAGCATCATGCAGCCCATATATTTCTTCAAGCCCTATGGCCGAGGGCTTTGATGGTGATGTTAAACCTCAAATCAAACAAACAAAAAATTTACTATTACTCGTGTGGTCAGTTTCAGCTCTGCGTGGAAGCATCATGCAGGCAAATCTATTTCTCCAAGCCTTGGCTAATTAGAACAACCTCAGTAAGGCATGTCTAATGTATCCATACATATAAATATAAATAAGACTTTTGTAAAAAAACAAACAAACAAAAAGTGGATTAATTACCGTATAATAAATTAGCCTTATCCCTAAATATGTCTTTTTAATAAAACATGTCGCTGCCAATCAGAGCTAGGAGAAAAAGCTTTCACTGTGCTTACAAGCACAGCTGAAATCTGAGAACTGGCTTAGGTTTAAGCCTGCACTGGAAAGTGGTACAAGTGAGACCGCTCCTTAAACCCTCGCAGTTTCTTTGGTCAGTAAGTCATTTTATGTCAGACCCAACATCATGAGAATAAGAGACAAGTTTATATCATATAACTCCATTTATTTTTTTCCTTGAATTTTCTTTCTTGCATAATGAATCTGTTGTGTGACAGCTGAATTCATCTCTTTATCGTCTGGAGGACCACACCCATGTTTGTTCGTCCACTTGATTACATAATCTGAAAAATTTAAAAATAACAAAAAAATGAGCTTCAAAATTCTATAAGCTCCAAAATATTTGATGAGGGCTGGATGAGGCAAAGGTTATGTGCAGCTTACATTACAGGGGTGTCCAACTGATATTGGCTTACAGCTGGACAAGGCTTTGAACTTGACATCTCATTTACATGAGGCCCGAACCAGGCCAGAACCACAGTGGTGTGAGGCCTAACGATCAAGAATCATCACTTTAGGCCGTCAGGTCCTGAGCAATGATATTTAAATAAAAGACAGGTTTCATTTCTCTGACCTTAAAAGAAGCCCCTGTGGTATACTGCTTAAGCTACAACCCTTGTGAGTCAGGGGTTGAGTCCGAGCCGAGGTTTATCCATTTATTATAGTCTAGTCCTTTGGAATCGATGATTCTCAGGCCTTATATCTCAGAACAAACAGTTCAGATCCCCACTCCTAAACCATATATTTCTTGATCCTTTTGATAAGATACATTGAATAATCTTGGTAGTGGTCTAAAAGGTGGAGCTTCATACTAATTATCAAAGACCGGAGTCTTCTGGTTTCAGACAAGAAGATTTTTAAAGGTTTTCCTTATGTAAGTTTATACAAGCTAAATGTTGACGATGCAAGTCGCATGATGCACGACGCACTTACGACAGACAAAAGGTGATAACAAAAGCTCACCTTGAGCGTTGCTCAGGTGAGCTAAAAATTGCAGTCTCTAGAGTGAAAACAAGGTTTATCTATGATTTGACCTACTTTTTGACCCCACATGACCCATATTCGTACTTGGCTTATAATTGTAGAGATGATCATTCTGAGCAAGTTTGGTGATGATTGGACCAAAACTTTGGCCTCTAGAGTCTTAACAAGGTTTTTCAATGATTTAACCTACTGACCTACTTTTTGATCCCACATGACCCATATTCGAACTTGACCGTGATATTGTCAGGATGATCATTCTTAGCAAATTTGAGGGTGGTTGGACCAAAACTATAGCCTCTAGAGAGTTAAAGTTTTTCAATGGTTTGAACTACTGACCTACTTTTTGATCCCACATGACCCATATTCGAAAGTCACCGAGATATTGTCAGGATGATCATGCTGAGCAAGTTTGAGGATGATTGGACCAAAACTGTAGGCCTCTGTAGTGTTAACAAGTTTTTTCTATAATTTGACCTGCTGACCTACTTTTTGACCCGACATGACCCATATTCGTACATCACCAAGATATTGCCAGGATGATCATTCCGAGCAAGTTTGAGGATGATTGGACCAAAACTGTGGCCTCTAGAGTCTTAACATTTTTTTTTTCTATGATTTGACCTACTAACCTACTTTTTGAACCGACATTACCCGTATTCGAATTTGACTGAGATATAATCAGGATGATCATTCTGAGCAAATTTTAGTATGATTGGACCAAAACTGCGGCCTCTAGAGTGTTATTGGTTTTCTATGGTTTGACCTACTGACCTACTTTTTGATCCCACATGACCCATATTCGAACTTGACCTAGATATTGCCAAAATGAGCATTCTGAGCAAGTTTAAGGATGATTGGACCAAAACTGTGGGCCCTAGAGTGTTAACAAGGTTTTTCTATGATTTGACTTGCTGACCTACTTTTTGACCCAACATGACCCATATTCATATATGACCAAGATATTGTCAGGATGATCATTCCGAGCAAGTTTGAGGATGATTGGACCAAAACTATGGCCTCTAGAGTCTTAACAAGGTTTTTTCTATGATTTGACCTACTGACCGACTTTTTGACCTGACATGACCCATATTCGAACTTGACCCCGGATATCATCAAGACAACCATTCTGGCATAGTTTCATGAAGATTGAAGCAAAATTGTGGTCTCTAGAGTCTTAACAAGGTAAATGTTGACGACGCACGATGCACATACGACAGACAAAAGGTGATCACAAAAGCTCACATTCAGCTTTGCTCAGGTGAGCTAAAAATTCAAGTGCTAAAAACAAATTAAAATTACCTTTTAAAGTCTGCATTTTGCTCTCGTCAAGGCCAAGTCGCATATCCCCATCTTTAGCTGGAGCAAGGCCTTGTCCCCTGGACATGGCCAATTCTCTTGAGCTGAATACACCTGGTAAAAGATCATAAAGTGAATAAAATTAAATGCTTCACATCACAAATGCGCACACAACATAAAAGTAAATGTGCAAATGATAATTTTTGATTGACTGATTTGTCTCTTCATTTTAGCATTGCTCATATCTTGTTATTTTGGTTTTCGACTAGGCCATTTTGTGGAAAAGTATGGTCCTTTTGGCTTTCCGCCTTTGACATTTTTATCATAGTGATGTTAGTTATCCCAACGCTTTAAATAGGGGATATTGAATGCTCCATCTGCCCGTCTGTCTGTCTGTCCGTTATGCTTTCTCTTAAACCCTTAATCTGAATCCGTCCAAATTTATCGTGTGGGTTGCATAGGTATATGAGTGGCGTGTGCAAGAGCACATTTATTTTGAGTCCCACCCCCAGAGGCCCTGGGGAGTGGTCAAAAGATCAAATATCAATAAAATTCAATAAAAAGGTCAATTTTATAGATTTTGATGCCCGATTCTGTTTCATGTTTGTGTTTTCTTGGATTGGAAGCGTGAGGTATATATAATTATTCCTGATCATTGCCTTCACTTCTATATTTCAACTTATTACAAAATGTAAAATAACTTTGACCTTAATTAAACAGAAATTTGTATAGTAGGGAGTGACAATGAAATAAAAACAGACCGACCCAGGTACTCAACTTTCACATGTGTGGTTGCATATATATATTTCAACTTCCATTGCAAGTAAAACATGGTAGACCTTCGTTATAAGCATGCACAGAGTATAAATCCTACAAGCAACTCCAACCCCTATATACCCAATTCCATACTGTGTGCACCTGTTTTAGCCACAAGGTGATGCAAATCATGTATGCAAGTGTAAAAACTAAAGCATCTTAACCCTTATCTTGCTATTCACAACAACGCCTATCTTTGCAAACAGTGTAGATCCAGATCAGATGGCTTCTAATCAGGATCTTAACTGTTTGGCATCCAGTTTATGAATTTGAAACAGTAAATTACATCAAGTAATTTGATTGGTTTATAGACAGAAATGGGTGTGGCTTAAATGAATATTCAGCAAGATAAGGGTTAAAATTTAAATGCCTTTATTCTGTTCTGCTCTGCTCTTTGCATAAATTTATGTCTTAAATTGTTTGTTTGATTTGAGGTTTAATGTCCCCGTCAACACAGTATAGGTCATTTTGGAGATGTTGCTTCCAATTTTGTGGGACTTTTACCCGACATTGAGATGACATGACATCTCAAGCCCTGACGCCCAAATGAAACCAATAGGGTTTATTAGCATGGACAGTCCGACTCGCACCGCATCTCCTGGACAGGCTTAGGTCCTCTAAGTCGTTTACCAGTTCTAGTGTGCGGACGGTTTCAGCTCTGCGTGAAAGCATCATGCAGCCCATCTATTTCTTCAAGCCCCGATGAGTGGGGGCGGTTATGTCTTAAATAAATACTATTTCAGACCATGATGCAATTAAGAATGAGAATTATGTCTTCACAGACAAAACACCTTTAGAGAGAGAAGCGGGATTTAGAAAAGATTTTTTATTGTAGAACAGTTTGTTTTGTTTTTGTTTTTACAGCCCTTTCAAGATTACTTCACTCATATTGAGCCGATGGCTAATCAGAGGTTGTCGAAAACCGGAGTGCCCGAAAAAAAAAACTACCTGACCTTCCGTTGCAGAACTTTGCATCTCACATGACCAGTGCAGAACTTGGCATCTCACAAGACCAGAGCTAGACTCGAACCCAAAGGCGTGTGGGAGTCAGCACTCTCATCCACTAGGCCAAGGAGGCCCGTTTGTGAATAAGAGTTTGGCGCTTGAAAAAGATTTCGAAGTAGTTGGATACTAACCTCTCGTGATTGCCCTTCCTTCATTTATAACCCCTTTTGGTTTGAAGTGTACATCTTATATATTTCAACTTCCATTGCAAGTAAAACATGGTAGACCTTCGTTATAAGCATGCACAGAGTATAAATCCTACAAGCAACTCCAACCCCTATATACCCAATTCCATACTGTGTGCACCTGTTTTAGCCACAAGGTGATGCAAATCATGTATGCAAGTGTAAAAACTAAAGCATCTTAACCCTTATCTTGCTATTCACAACAACGCCTATCTTTGCAAACAGTGTAGATCCAGATCAGATGGCTTCTAATCAGGATCTTAACTGTTTGGCATCCAGTTTATGAATTTGAAACAGTAAATTACATCAAGTAATTTGATTGGTTTATAGACAGAAATGGGTGTGGCTTAAATGAATATTCAGCAAGATAAGGGTTAAAATTTAAATGCCTTTATTCTGTTCTGCTCTGCTCTTTGCATAAATTTATGTCTTAAATTGTTTGTTTGATTTGAGGTTTAATGTCCCCGTCAACACAGTATAGGTCATTTTGGAGATGTTGCTTCCAATTTTGTGGGACTTTTACCCGACATTGAGATGACATGACATCTCAAGCCCTGACGCCCAAATGAAACCAATAGGGTTTATTAGCATGGACAGTCCGACTCGCACCGCATCTCCTGGACAGGCTTAGGTCCTCTAAGTCGTTTACCAGTTCTAGTGTGCGGACGGTTTCAGCTCTGCGTGAAAGCATCATGCAGCCCATCTATTTCTTCAAGCCCCGATGAGTGGGGGCGGTTATGTCTTAAATAAATACTATTTCAGACCATGATGCAATTAAGAATGAGAATTATGTCTTCACAGACAAAACACCTTTAGAGAGAGAAGCGGGATTTAGAAAAGATTTTTTATTGTAGAACAGTTTGTTTTGTTTTTGTTTTTACAGCCCTTTCAAGATTACTTCACTCATATTGAGCCGATGGCTAATCAGAGGTTGTCGAAAACCGGAGTGCCCGAAAAAAAAAACTACCTGACCTTCCGTTGCAGAACTTTGCATCTCACATGACCAGTGCAGAACTTGGCATCTCACAAGACCAGAGCTAGACTCGAACCCAAAGGCGTGTGGGAGTCAGCACTCTCATCCACTAGGCCAAGGAGGCCCGTTTGTGAATAAGAGTTTGGCGCTTGAAAAAGATTTCGAAGTAGTTGGATACTAACCTCTCGTGATTGCCCTTCCTTCATTTATAACCCCTTTTGGTTTGAAGTGTACATCTTGCAAAATTTATTGATAGCAGAGCATTGTTTGTAAGCTCCAATACAGTTCCACAGAGAAATATAAGTCTTCTGCACATTGTTTGAAAATTACCATGTGATATACTTACATGGCAGTAGCTTTGCCATCAATGTGTATGCCTTCTTGGGATGCTTCAGTGCTGCAGAACAAGCTTTTCTTAGAGCAGCCCTTTTAATCCAAATGTCTGTATTGTCAACAAGTCTGACCATCTGAAATACATGTAAACTAATGAGCTGGATGACATTAAAAGTCCAAAAAAAAAAAAAAAAAAGAAATAAAAAAAAAAAAATATGTAAATTATAAATGTAATGATGAGTATTTGTAGTTCGTTTGTAGCAGTGTGAAGTTCTGAGTAGCATTTCTCTGATGCTAAAAAACAGATGTCATTAAAGGCATCAGAAATGCCTCCCTCATTCACTATCCTGCTGAATAAATGCATTTAGCAACTCCCTTTCTGACTAATCAACCAGTAAAATTACTTAAATAAAAAGTTTTCATTAACCCTTTTTGTACCAAATGGAATGTATACCAGGAGTCCATTTCAAAATTATAGGGTGTCAGTCAAAATTTATTTGGAAAATGGCTGAACTTTTTGCAAACAGTGTAGGTCCTGATCAAAGGCTTTTGATCTGGGACTGCACTGTTTGCCAAAGTACCCGTTTTGGGGGTTCTGGTACAAAATGGGTTAAATTCACTTAACAGAATGAACAACAGTGTAGGTCCTTGTTAAAATGCTTCTTCAGATCACTGCAGTATTTAAAAAGGTAGTTCAGCAGGATAAGGGTCGATGATAAAATTTTGTCACCTCTATCATAACTGCTCTGTGTAAATGAACAAGCCAAAGAAAAGGTTTATTTGGAATAAAACAGCCTATTATCACTAATTAAGTGCTATTGAGCCGGTCAGTTTTCCTACTTAAGTGCACATTCTTTTGACAGAAATGACAACTGCCATTCTTGAAGTCATTAAGGGAGAGAACAGCCATAGAAAAACAGGAATGTGAATGATGATCATTGATCTACATGTACTTCTCCAGAGGAGAACAATTTTTCTGAGCATTTCAGATCAAAAAGTCCAAAAGAGGAATTTCTCTGATAAGAGGAAGAAACACACCCCTGAGTTCATGATCAATCTCCAGGAAAGAATCAAGCCAACCCTACAGTTATGGAGGCTATAACTCAGACACCCATTGTAATGAGTACCAAGGCAGAAGATTCATTTCGTTTTCATTTTTGGAACAACATAATACCTCACTATTCCCTGGACTTCTGTCAGTCCCTGGACTCCTGGTAGGGCTGTCGATATCAAGGCTGTGAAGTGTGTGTGTGGCTCTGGCAGGTGTCCTGGGCTGTGAAGGTGGTGGAGTGTAAGTCGAAGATGTGTGCGTGTTGAATGGTTGAGCCTCAGCATTTGAACTGGGTGCAAGTGTTGTTGTTGCACCATGTAGCAGCAGTGCTGTCGGTGGTAGAGGTGCTGGTGCACTTTGTGGCAGTTGTGCTCTAAAAGTTGGTGCTAGTGGTGCTGATGCTAGTGGTGCTGGTGGCTGTGATGCTGGTGATAGTGGTGCTGGTGGTAGTGGTGCTGATGCTGGTGGTGCTGATGCTAGTGGTGCTGGTGGTAAAGGTGCTGGTGGTAAAGGTGCTGGTGGTAGTGGTGCTGATGCTAGTGGTGCAGGTGGTTGTGGTGCTGGTGGTAGTGGTGCTGATGCTAGTGGTGCTGGTGGTAGTGGTGCTGGTGGATGTGGTGCTGGTGGTAGTGGTGCTGGTGGATGTGGTGCTGGTGGTAGTGGTGCTGATTCTAAGTGTTCTGGCGCTAGTGGTGCTGGTGGTAGTGGTGCTGGTGCTGGTGGTAGTAGTGCTGATGCTAGTGGTTCTGAGACAAGTGGTGCTGATACAAGTGGTGCTCGTATAAGTGGTGCTGGTGGTAGTGGTGCTGATTCTAGTGGTGCTGGTGGTAGTGGTGCTCGTACAAGTGGTGCTGGTGGTAGTGGTGCTGATGCTAGTAATGCTGGTAGTAGTGGTGCTGATGCTAGTGGTAGTGGTGCTGATGCTAGTGGTGCTGGTACAAGCGGTGCTGGTGGAAGTGGTGTTGCTGTTGGTGCTTGTGATGCTGTGATGGTTGTGTTAATTTGACAAAGCTCTTCATGGAAAGGGCTGTAGGCCAGATACTCTGGCTGCTGTACCGGCAGACAGGAAATTGGTGGCAGTTGTGGTTGCGAGGCATCCATATTTATAAATGTTCTGGAGTCCTGAAAAAAGTACAATGTCATAATGCCAGTCCACTAAAACGAGTACTGCTTAACTGCTTAGAGGATCTAAGCCTGCCCATGTGAAGCGGTGCAAGTTGGAATGCCCATGGTTATAAACCCTATTGGTTTCATTTGGCAACAGGGCTTAAGATGTCATTTCTTATCAACGTCGGGTAAAAGTCCCACAAAATTGAAAGCAAAGTCTCAAAAATGACCTATATAGTGTTGACAGGGACATTAAACATCAAATCAAACAACCAAAAACTAAAACAAGCTTCAACCAATAGAATGTAAACTAGGAGTTAGCCGGAAATACACTATCAAAAATTTTTTAACATATACTGTAAAATCTTAAAACTTTGAACACCTTGGTAACCTGCTGTAATCCTCCTTATATAAACAAATTTGTTTCAAGAACCAGCAAACAGCTCAAAACGTGTAGATTGGACTGCCAACAGTGAAGACCCTGGTTAGGAGAGTCTGATCTGGATCTGCACTATTTGCTTAAAACTATCTTGTATGTTTGATTTGAAGTTTAACCTCCCCGTCAACACTGTAAAAGTCATTTTGGAGACATTGCTTCCAATTTTGTGGGACTTTTACCCAACACTGAGATGACATCGACATCTCAAGCCCTGCTGCCCAATGAACACAAAAGAGTTTAAGAGGATGGACGGACCGACTCGCACCGCATTGCCTGGGCAGGCTTAGATCCTCTTAGTGGTTTAACAGTACTCATGTGCAAAGTTCCAGTTCTGCATGGAAGCATCATGCAGCCCATTTATTTCTTCAAGCCCCGATGGGCGGGGGCTATTAAAACTATCTTCCCCAATACTTAGGATCATTATGCTAGGGTTCCATTTTACAATGGAAACAGTATAATTTTTAAATGTGTATAGCATATATCTAAATTTGGATATTAAATAGCTGAATTTCTAGTCCCCGCCCATTAGGCTTGGAGAAATAGTTTGGGTAGTGTGATGACTACACGCAGAGATGATTTTGATTGTTTGATTTGAGGTTTAACATCCCCGTCAACACTGTAAAGGTCATTTTGGAGACATTGCTTCCAATTTTGTGGGACTTTTACCCGACATTGAGATGAAATGACATCTCAAGCCCTGCGCCCAATGAAACCAATAGGGTTTATTAGCATGGACGGTCCGCCTCAAACGTGGTTCCTGGACAAGCTGAGATCCTCTAAGCGGTTTACCAGTACTAGTGTGCGGGCCGGATTCAGCTCTGCGTGGAAGCATCGTGCAGCCCATATATTTCTTCAAGCCCCAATGGGCGGAGGCGGCACACGCAGAGATGAACTGACCACACATGAGAAATGGTAAACAGTGCCTGCCCAGGCAAAGTGGTGTGAGTCAGACTGTCCAATGCATATAAGCCTTTTGGTTTTATTGGGCGGCAGGGCTTGACACGTCATTCATCTCAATGGGAGCAACGTCTCAAAAAGGACCTCGTGTTGATGGAGACTTAAACCTCAATTCAACCAAACAAAACAAATAGCTGTTTTTTTTTCACGTAAATATTGGTTTGTTTGTTTGATTTGAGGTTTAACATCCCCGTCAACACTGTAAAGGTCATTTTGGTGATGTTGCTTCCAATTTTGTGGGACTTTTACCCGACATTGAGATGAAATGACATCTCAAGCCCTGTCACCCAATGAAACCAATAAACCAGCATGGAAGGTCCGCCTCGCACGGCAGTTCCTGGACAGGCTAAGCGGTTTACCAGTTCTAGTGTGCGGGCCGGATTCAGCTCTGCGTGGAAGCATCATGCAGCCCATATAATTCTTCAAGCCCCTATGGGCGGGGGCCGACGTAAATATGGGATCTTTATTTATCATGTTCATAGCAAATAAGCTCAAGTAAATGAGAGATCTTCATTAAATTAATGGATAACCTTATCTTGTTAAGAATATGTAAATTAAAATCAGGTTGTTGTATCCCCATCATTAAAGTATGCATATTGTCTTATGATGTAAGGTTTTACCCATCAAAAGAAGAAGAAAAAAACTCACCAAAGAACCCTGGGACTCCAGAGCATATATTAATTTTCGACATTCATCCTGAAATTCTGGGGATGTCAACTGTTTCAGAATGTTAATGGTGTTTTCTGAAACCCTGAAGCCGGTATCTCTAACAGGAGGCTGTGGAGCAGACACTTCATCTGAAATATATGGATATTATATAAATGCATGTATATTAAAATAACATATAACTGACTCTTTGGGACCAGTTCCTGTTTCTTTAACTCTACTTAGTAGAGACCTTAAACAGCTTGTCTTGCATAAAATACCTATGAACATAGCTGTGTGAAGAGGAGAAGATGTTTAAAAGTGTTGACGCAGACGACGAACAACTGCCTTTCGTATAAGCTCCGCCCTAGCCTTCGGCTCTGGTGGGCTAAAAACAAGACTGTTGACGGACAGATAAAAGGGCATAAGTCAATTTCTATTTAAGCTAGTAGTTGCCATTTGCTACATGTGTGTATTGTTACTGTCAACAACTACAGCAAGTTTCATTTGAATACCTATAACGGTTTTGAAATTATGAATTTTTGGAAAAAAAAACTGCAGTGTAACAAAATGATAATTGTTACGCTCAACGTCAAGGCAAGGCCAAATATCACTTTCAGGCGGGGAATGTGATTCCATGTTCCCTGTCAAGAATCAAAACAAGAGCTGTCACATGACAGCATAGCTCGCCTGTTTCGCGCCTTCAAGATATAGGGAAAAAAAATAAACCATGAAATATAGGTCACACTCACCTAGATATATTTTGAGATCAATAATCAGGTCACATGGAACATATATTCCAGATATTACATTTCAGAATCAAATTCTGTCTGATTTATCAGGCAAAATCATTGAACCATGAAAATAGATCACAAAGACCTAGATATATTTCTGTGTCAATCATTGGGTCACATGGAACTAATAATCCCGGAATGACATTTCTCAGTCAAACAGTATTCAAGATAATAGGTAAAATCACTGACCCATGAAATATAGGTCACAATAACCTAGATATATCTTGAGGTCAATAATGGAGTCGGAAGGAAATAATAACCTAGGTATGACATTTCTCCATAGAATTCAAGATAATTGGCAAAATCACTGGACCGTGAAATGTAGGTCATCATGACCTAGATATATTTTGTGGTCAATTATCGGGTAACATGGAACTAATAATCCAGGTATGACATTTCTCCATCAAATAGTATTCGAGATAATAGGCAAAATCACTGAACCATAAAATATAGGTCACAGTGACCTAGATATATTTTGAGGTCAATCATGGTGTCACATGGAACTAATATTCCAGGTATGACATTCCTCCAATAAATAGTCATCAAGATATAAAGCAAAATCACTGAACTGTGAAATATAGGTCACCATGATCTTCACCCTTTAAGTTTTACACTTGAACCAATATCACTTGATTGGCTGATGTAAAACCAATTGTTTCTATAAATTGTTAGCGTAATGGAAAGGTATACAACAAATTACAAAGGTGCCCTAGATTTTGACCCCTAGCCCAACCCCATCCCCACTCCCAGGCATGAACCCAGGGGTGTGTTGTCTTGGAATCTCAGAAGACACTCCGAGGTATCCAAGTTGTAAATATGAAGGCTTGTGATGAGTGACTGTTGAGATTTCATTTCAAAAACTTTAAAACAGAATTACATAGGTGTTCTAGTTTTTGACACCTAGCCCTAACCCGGGGCATGAACCCAGGGGTCTGTTCTCTTTGAACATCAGAAGACCCTCCCAGGTAATAAAGTTCCAAATATGAGTGGTCTGTAAAGAGCGACTGTTGAGATATAAGCATTTGAAAAACTTAAAACACAGTGTGACGAGAATGCAAACGCGCACGCATACAACTGAGGTGACAACAATAGCACTCAATGTACTTCGTACAGGCGAGCTAATAATAATGAATTTGGCTTATCTAATGTATTCAGCAGGATATGTGTTAAAGATTTAAAGTAACCAGAGTAGGAGAGCTCATTACTGTCATTTACAGAAGGTAGTCACCTGACTCTTGATTTATCAGCCTCCAAGTCTCTGTTAAGGAGGTTTCTCCCAAATCCAGGTCGGTATATGACACCGCTCTTTTCGGTGTCTCTACCACTTTCTTTCTTTTTGGCACTGCTGCATCTGCTCTTTTCTCCTCTTTTCTTTTCTTAGTCTGGATCTGGCCCTCTTCCTTCTGAATATATTCCCGAAGCAGTGGTACAGGGTCATTTGTGGCTTGATGCAAGACATCCTTTACCAGCCTGTCCCCAAGTTTCTTCAGTTTTGCTTCTTTTTCTGCAAATAATGATATTATGATATAGAATGATGTAGTAGTGATTGGTGTAAACATACACTTGTAAAAATATGCTTTTATAGTGACACAGTAGAGTTGGCCTGTCACTCTAGCACGACGCGGTAAAGGTGATTAGCATTTTTTTCACCGGTTACATTTGCTTTTAAAACCTTTTTTTTACCATATAGAATCTTCCTCCTTATACGGGGCAGGAGTACATTTCGAAATTTATGGGTGTCATGTTGTGTTTTCATCAAAATATTTTTGGAAAATTACTGAACTTTTAGCAACCAGAGGAGGCCCTGATCAAAGGCCTCGTTCTGCAATGTCTGATCTGGGTCTGCAATGTCTGATCTGGGTCTGCACTGTTTTCCAGGATACCCGTTTTGGGGTTTCTGGTACAAAATAGGTTAATTCAACCAGGTTTTAAAGATGTCTGTTTGGAGTTGAATATCCCAGTCAACACTATCCAGATCATATCAACATGATCAAGCTTGCCAGTTTACCTTGCGTGGAAGCATCATGTCGCACATCTGTTTCTTCAAGCCACCGGCCCTGATAGCTCAGTTGGTAGTGTCCGCTCCGGGGAACAGGAGGTCACAGGTTCGATCCCGGGCCGCGACATACTTAAGTCATTAGCAATGGTAATAGCTGCTCCTCGCTTGGTACTCAGATTTACGGGGTACAGCTAGGACTGCTCGACCCAGTGTCAGGATAATGTGACTGGGTGTGGTATCATGTAATGTGTCTGGGACATGATACTTCAGTGAGGCAGCACAATAAAAGTGAGCATTTAGCTCCCTGTCGCAACCAGACACTGTCGTGATATGACTGAAAAATTGTTGAGAGCGATGTTAAACCCGAATTCACACACACACATTTCTTCAAGTCCTGATGGGCGGACCGGGCTGCGGTAATAAAATTGTGGTGTCAGAACATGCCCAACTGGCACAAAGTACATCTTGCTTCGGATCGGGGCATTAAATGAGCCCCCAGGTCTGTGCGGGTAAAAACAATCCCTACCGTAATAAGATGATTACTGTGTAGGCTTTCATCTGCAAACTTGAGGATTGTACACACGCATTCCGGGTTTGCAGGAATAAAGCCTACATTCATGGCACTCTGTGTGTGTGTGTGGAGGGGGAGGGGGGGGGGGTATGCAGGTAGATAGATATGAATCAGTTATAGCCATAAGGGGATTCTAAAAAACTATGCCTAATCTTCTGACAAAATATAAAATAGTGCTATCTATATATGTATCCCTACATGTTGTACACCTGCGAGTAATGGTCAAATGCAACCGATTGCAATATATCTATCTACTTACATACTGTGGTCGGTTACATTTGACCACTAACTTGCAGGTGTACTTATACTATGATTGGTTACATCTGACCGTTACTCGCAGGTGTACAGTAAGTATACACCAAGTTTGCAGAATGAAAGCTTACACATAATCATATAATTATGCACCAGTCATTTGTAACCACTGCATCCCACCCTCACCTACGGGGATAGCGGGGCCAATGACTTCTCACTTTTCACAGCCCTGCTAGAAGCCCTGCACTGTGGGGAACCTCGAGAAGGTCACAGCCCCGCTGTTTATAATAGTTCATTCCACTGGGGGTATATTTGCATAATATCAAAACCCCCGTATTAACCCTGCACTGTGGGGGAACACAGAGGGTAACTACCCCGCACATAACAGGGCAGTTTCTGCCTGTTCAGCAGGGCCGAAATTCGGCCCCATTCCCAATGCGAAATAGTCTAATTTTTTCCCAATTTCATCATATTTTTCCCCCAAAAAATGAAAAAATAAAAGCTACAAAAGGAACAGAGAAAACAATACTTAAAGTCAGAGGTTAACACTGGATAGTCAAGGTGAAAATTCACCACAGTGAAGCTACAGCTGTATTGCACTGCTTAACTATCAAATTCATAAGACTATCATGAGCAAAATTTAACATTGTGCTCCCAGTTTTGGTTTTTGTCAGTATTATTTTCCCAATGTTGCCCAGGAGCCTTTTCCCAAAATACCTGGATAAAGCCCTGCATAAGCCCCACTATCCCCGTAGGTGTGTGTGTGTGGGGGGGGGGGGGTGGGGGTTACAAATGAGTAGTGCATAACAGTAGGGTTCTTTAACCTCCGAAGGGCGGTGCACTGTTTGACATACATCCCTGCAAATTATGCCAATGGAGCATGTTCGGAAACACCCAAACTAATCACCGCCATCATGGGATCAAACACGGGGCCTCTAGTATCATCACAGATATCTCTGTGCAGATTGTCCAATTTTTTAATGGTAACGAGTTATTTTTTAAAAAAAAGGACCAATCAGTCATTTTATTAAACAACCATAAATTGTTGTTTATCTACAAAGCATTTCATCACTGCTATAATCACCAGATGCTTTATCGATAATTAAAACAATATCTATCTGCCTGTATTATTTGCAATGTAGGCTCAGTGGTTACCGGTTAGTGCACTTGCCTCTGGTGCTAGAGGTCCAGGCTCAATCTCCGGCAGCGGTGGATAAAATTTTGGTGCCGAACACCTCCATAGGCATAATTTGCAGGGATGAATGTCATAAAGTGTAATGTCCTTCAGATCGTGAACTTAACAGGAGGCCCCCTGTGCAGGGAGTCATGCCCTGTGCAGGTTAAAAACCCTACCGTAATTACATGATTACCGTGTAGGCTTTTACCCTGCAAACCTGGTGTTTGTTTGTTTGATGTTTAACGTCCCTGTCAACACTGTAAAGGTCATTTTGGAGACGTTGCTTCCAATTTTGTGAGACTTTTACCCAACATTGAGATGAAATGACATCTCAAGCCGTCGTCCAATTAAACCAATAGGGTTTATTAGCATGGACGGTCCGCCTCGCACCGCGGTTCCTGGACAGGCTTAGATCCTGTAAGCGGTTTACCGGTACTAGTGTGCGGGCCGGATTCAGCTCTGGAAGCATCATGCAGCCCATATATTTCTTCAAGCCCCTATGGGCGGGGGCGCAACAAACCTGGTGTGTATGCAGTGGAAACTTGCGAGTAATGGTCAGATGTGACCGATCGCAGTATACGTATTTGACCCCTGCAACAGTGTCAATCCGGACAACCGGGACAAGGGCATCAAGAGCAAATATTCACAGTATCTTGGGTACCAGTCCTATAGTGATGCCCTAAAAAACTGTTTCCCTAGAACCATTCCTCAGTGGAATAGTCTTCCATCTTCTGCGGTGAATGCCAAGACTGTAGAGGAGTTCAAAGCCCGCACAGTATAAGTTTAAGACTCAGAGGTATGCGTTTTAGGATACCTCTGTGCTTGGATTGTAAATAGTTTTAAAGACTCATCCAGAGATGATTTTTTTTTTGTGTGTGTGCTAAATTCTAAATTTAGCCACCCACCCAACTGAGGTAATGGCCAAATATGACCGACTCAGTATGAGAAGATAGATAGATAGATAAGTAGAAAGAAAGAAAACCAAGCTGTGTATCGATACTGTCCGAATATATGTTACATGGTTCGTTTGTCCGGCAGCCGGAGAAAATCATAGCTAGCATATATCTACATTCTATCTATCTATCTTCTTATACTGAGTCGGTCATATTTGGCCATTACCTCAGTTGGGTGCGTAGCTAAATTTAGAATTTAGCTGAAAAAAAAAAAAAAAGAGAAGTCACTGGATGAGTCCTTAAAACTATTTACAATCTGAATAACAGAGGTATACTAAAACGCATACCTCTGAGTCTCAATCTTACACTGTATGGGCTTTGAACTCCTCTGCAGTCTTAGCATTCACCACAGAAGAGGGAAGACTATTCCAATGGGGAATAGTCCTAGGGAAGAAGGAATTTTTCAGGGCATCACTGTAGGACTGGTACCTGTGATACTGTGAGTTGTTTACTTTTGATGCCCTTGTTCGAGTTGAAACTGTCACAGGGGTCAAGTATTTATCTTTATTAACGGCCACTGTACCTGAATGTATCTTATAGAAGAAGGTTAAAGAGGACTGCTCACGACGGGCCTCTAGGGACGGCCATTCTAGCTCGTTAAGCATGTCACCGACGCTGCTTCTATTGCGCCATCGTCGGCAGGTCCATCGAGCAGCTGTCCTCTGCACCTTCTCCACCTGCTGAATCTGAGTTTTAACATAGGGATGCCAAATGGGTGATGCATATTCTAGCTGAGGGCGAACCAATGTTTTATATGCAACATCCTTTGTCTGCCTAGGTGCAAAAGCCAAGTTTCGTCTAAGAAATCCTAAAGTCCTAGTTGCTTTTGATGTAATTTCAGAAACGTGTTGACCCCAATCAAGATCATCAGTGATGGTGATACCAAGATATTTGGCGGATTGAACCTATCCATCTATTTATACTGCAGCAACACAGTCAAGAGAATATCTTCAATATATTTGCGTAAAATCTATCTATCTCAGCCCCACAGAAATAATAATAAAGATTTAAAGCGTTTCTGTATAGACACATCCAAAGTCTACGTCACACAAGGTCAAAGGTCATTAGCCTCGTTTTATCTGGTGGGCAAAAAAACTTCCGGTTCCATACTTACCGTTGATGAAGCACGAATTATTTTCTGTAATAACCTTTGTTAAATCGGCTTTCTATCAAAACTGTTTGCCACAAACCATTTTTGACATTAAACTGCTTCTTTTTCGTATAAAATTGGATAGAAAATATACATGCTTGAATCTTATTTCCATTAGTTAAATAAAGCGCATCGACCACGTTTTGGCATGATGGTGGGTAGTTTTATAACGCTTTCTAGGCAACAAAATGTGCGAAAAAAGTCAGAAGAGACTGGTTCTATATCATTTATTACTTCAAAAACACAAACTGACAAGGATCAGTTAATTTTTTGGAAAAGAAATGAGTTTAATCACACGATAAATATTCGAAATTCTCATTAACACTGTACGGCAACAGTCATGTTTTGCCAACCAGATAAAAGAGTACCTCGGCAGGGGAGGTAATTGGCGCATGCGCATTGAAATGTAAACAAGGTCACATGTCAAAACATTGGATCTGTCTATTATTTTGCCGAACGCGTTGTGTTTGTTTGCATTGGTATCGACGAACCGGGCACTGGTCAATTCGTCCCAAGTCAGGGTCGGGTATAAAAGCCAAGGCCGCGCCAGGCCGGGCCGAGCCGCCGAGCCAAAAAATGCCGATCCAAAAATTTTATATTTCGTCTCTTGGCACATTGAAGCTATATATTGAAGTCGGTTTGGTATAAAATTATTATGAATAACATATTTGATAACTGCACGAAGTTTCATCTCTCTACATTGTTTTATTTTCTTGTAATAACAATTTTTCCGAAATCGAAGGGTATAAAAGCCAAGGCCGGGAAAATGGCAATATTTCTTAATTTCTTACGATTTTATCGGTTAAAGAAATTCTTTTTGCCCTGATTTTATTTAAATTTGATAATTTTTATCATGTGTACATAGAAAATACAATAAACATATCGAAATCACCTAAAATAATCTTATTTCTTATTTTCTTATGGTTTCTATTTTTAGATTAACTTTACTAAAGGAAACGACCGAAATGTACCGAAAAGGTAAAAAAAAAGTATTGTTACTGCTAGCTGGAATTAAAGAAATATAAAAATTGATTGTTATATATGCTAACATGTATGTGTATATTAAAATGATAAAGAAAAAATTGCTATTTTTTATTTTTCTTTAATTCCAGCTAGCAGTAAACAAAACTTTCTTCCCTTTCGGTCCTTTTCCGTTGTTTTCTTTAATTAAGTCAATCTAAAAATAGAAACAGTTAAAAAGTAAGAAAATTGATAATTTAAGGTAGTCTTATATGTTTGTTTTATTTTTCTATGGACAAGTGATGACAATAATCAAGTTCAAATATTTTCAGGATAAAAAAGAATTACTTTAACCTGTAGATTTGCAAGAAATTAAGAAATATAATCATTTTCCCCGGCCCTTGCTTTTATACCCCTCGATTTCGGAAAAACGGTTATTTCAAGAAAATGAAACAATGTAGAGAGATAAACCTTCGTGCAATTATCAAATATGTTATTTATAATAATTTGATACCAAACTGAGCTAGATATATATCTTAATTATAACAAGAGACGAAATATAAAATCTTCAGATCGGCATTTTTGGCTCGGCGGCTCGGCCCGGCCCGGCGCGGCCTTGGCTTTTATACCCGACCCCAAGTCAGTTCGTACCCGTACCGAAACGGGTACCCATTAAGTCTGTTACATCCTACCGAATTTAAAAAAAAAATGCCAATGTTTTGTATTTAATTGAAAAATTTAAAGGCTACTTACAATTTCTGTGACATTTTACTTAATGACAACAGAATTTTCCGTTATTTCGAGGGCATACCAGTAAGCAACATCGACAATTTATCCGCCAACAACCGTGTATCTTGTACAACTTCAGTAATGTCGTGACATTCAACACGATGAGCGGGGCACAAAAATAGTTCAAAACTATTTAGAATAGAACGCTATGTGGCCGTTTTCAGTCTTTCACAGTAATCTGCATCATAGTTCGAAGCATAAACAGACAAGCTAAAAAGCACATATTAATAACTTAGTAAGCCTTCTCGAAGAACACAGTCCAATAAATAATTTCAGTACACAAAGGAAGCATGCCACTTTACTTACCGCTCACAGCGAGAATAAGACCTTCGAATTCATCATCACCCCATTTCATAATGCAGCTTCCATCTGCCTCAAAATGATCACACTTTAGATCTCTGTGTCCCTTCCTTGTCACACTTATTGTATTGTCCTTCGCGAAGTAAATACAGGCAAACATGATTCTGATTCTGATGTGGCACTCTCAAACTTCTCAAACAAAATGGCCGATTGTAAAAAGCTTTGGTTCCAATTTCCCGGGAACATTTACCAGAGCTATCAAATTACTAATGGGGTCGAAAGGGGGTGAATAGGTCAGCAAGATTATTTTTCCATGTATCTTCCTATACTGAGTCGGTCACATTTGGCCAATACCAATTTAAAAAAAAAAAAAAGTTTAAATGAGAATTAGAAGCTGTAGGCCCTAATCTCATATCTGTATTTTCGTTTTCATTTGTGGATAGATCTATGGCGTTGCCAAGAATCACTGCATGTTACCCTTAAAAAGTACCCCTTGCTACCAATCCCGAGAGTCAAAGCTTCTGGGGCTCTTTTGGGTTATATTTTCTCCTTTTTATTTATTTATTATTTTTTTTTTTAAATAAAAAAAAGATCCGTCGACGAATAAAACAAAGGAAAAAAACTGAGATGGAATATATATATATAACATGGCATCAGAATCAGGCATTCCAACCCACAGAGGCGGAATTTGCACTGTCTTAAAACGAGCTTACCAAATATAACCCATTTGGATCCCCGTCGGCAATCTATTTTTCAAGGTGGATGTTAGAATAGAAACAGGAAGTGCGGGATTAAGATGGCTAAAGAAGGGATGCGACGTGGTCCGTACGGGAAAAGACATTATGTAAATGACGTCACGGGAGATGGCGAGTCTCATGAAACTGTAATACGAAAATTAAGAAACAGTTTGTTGGAAAAGAGAAACGCAGACATAGGTCCGAGCCAACACGATTCAGGAGTACCACAACGACGGACACCACAGCCTATGGTAAGATTGTTGAATTTAGCCTGTCTGCGCTTTTCTTTATACCCGACATATCTGTGCGGAGCGTGCTAGATCACTGGTTAGTGCACTTAAATCTGACGACAGAGGCCCTTGGTTCGATTCCCAGCGGCGGGGATTATTTCGGTGTCCGGATATGCTCCATTGACATCATGTGCAGGACACACGTCAAGTCAATGTATCTTAGTAGGCCATCTTGCCCCATCTGTCTTTAACATAAAGACGAGAAAAGAAACATTGTTAGCTACTTATATTCGTAGGCAGCATACATGTCGGGTCTAAAACTAGGTTAATTTAAAACATTATTCCATCACGTGAACAAGTCCGTGAAATGAAGACACCCTACTAAACCCCACTTTATGTAGAGAAAACTGGGGTTTACGGGGGTATTCATTATTTTTCTTATTTCTGCTCCAAGACATAGGCTGTGGGTACTCGTTAGAACCACCTCAATGAGGCGGTTCTAACGAGCACCCACATCCTATGTTTTGAGCATTTATAAGAAAAATATCAAGGATTTTCATCAGAAATGTAGCCATTTTTGAGATGTGAAAATGCACCATGTCGTACGGGTGTGTTATCGTAATGACCACTTTGCTTCATTTTTCCTTTGTCAAGTTCGAATATGGGTCATGCAAAATGAAGAAAAAAAAATGTTTCCTTTAATCATGCTGTCTTTCTATCTATAATGAGTCGGCCACATTCGTCAGTACCTCAGGAAGGAGAATAAATATTCCATTTTCAAAACATAGTCATCAGTAAACAAGCAAACAGCTGACCCTATATTACCCGAAAGATCATTAATAATAAATACTAAGAAAAAGACCTGTTCAAGAACTGAACCTTGGCGGATACCAGATCTATATAAAGGGACTGGATTAATTGGACCCTGGGTCATCAAGTAAATGAACAGGAACGAAGATTATTAATGAATTACCAATGAAAGGACCCGCCCAAGTACCGAACCTTGTGGGGGGGGGGGGGGGGGCTGCCAGATTTTGTTTGTTTGATTTGAGGTTTAACGCCCCCCGTCAACACTGTATAGGTCATTTTGGAGACATTGCTTCCAATGTTTTGGACTTTTACCCGACATTGAGATGAAATGACATCTCAAGCCCTGTCGCCCAATGAAACCAATGGAGTTTATGGCTTTCCGCTGTTGGTGTTTCCGTTGGGGTGTGTCGCTTCATGTTTGTGTTTCTTTCCCTTTGGTGTCTCTGATGGGAGCCGTGGGTTAATTGTATCGATTCCTGATCATTGCCTCTACTTCTATCTTATAAGCATGGGCGGTCAGACTCGCACCGCTTTGCCTGGGCATGCTTTGATCCTCTAAACGGTTTACCGCAGTACTCGTGTGCAGTCCGTTTCAGCTCTGCGTGGAAGCATCATGCAGCCCATCTATTTCTTCAAGCCTAGAAGGGCGGGGGCCTGGGACCTGCCAGAGCATTCATACTTAAGGTTTCATCTCGCCATATACCCTACCCCTAAAATATATATATTCTTGTTCCTGATGATATGATGCATTCAGAGATGCCAGTCTGGGAGAGTCCCAGGCTGCGCCAGGGCTATGGCAACCCCCTTCCAGTTCAAATGAAGGCCATAATAATATATTTCAGAAACCATTGAGATTTCCACCCCTAAACCAAACACACTCCTGTTCTTTATGATAGCACATATTTAGTGATACCAACTCTTGGGAGCGGGAGCGGGGGGGGGGGGGGCACCACCCCTCCACTTCATAAAAGCCAATATATAATATCTGAGATACCTTTCAGGTCCCCACCCTAAAACCATATATATCCTTGCTCCTTATGATAAGATGCATTCGGTGACACCAACCTGAGGGTCTCTGTTGTATGCCGGGGCCATACCCCATCTCTGGGATATGCGGGGAGTGATGGGGGGCCCATCCCGCCATTTCTTAAAAGGCCATATATCTGTGAACTGCACAGAGTGAGTGAGTGTTTGACTTTTAAGTCCCACCAACAGCTAAGGTCATACGGAGTCGCGACCTTGGTTTTTTAAGACTCATCCGAAAGTATGGGGAAGCCCGGGATCGATCCTGCGACCCCTGGTTTACAAGGCGAGTAGCGTAACCACTAGATCATAGAGGCTTCTAGAAACTGCTCAGAGTCCCAGCCCAAAACATATACATGTATATTCATGTTCCATTCAGTCACACCAAAATCAGAGGCGGGCTATAACTGGTGTTCTAGGAGAAAAAGCTCCTTACCTTTACGTCTAGCATGTGCCACAGCGAGGCAAGAGCCACAGTGGCTGAGAAACCTAATGTTTCGAGAGCACGCTGCTATCCATTAGGCCACGGGAAATAGAAGTGGAGGCAATGATCAGGAATCGATACAATCAACCCACAGCTCCCATCAGAGACACCAAAAGGAAAGAAGCACAAACATGAAACAACAGACATAGTTGTACATCAATAGCGGAAAGCCAAAAGGACAGAACACTTTCCCACAAAATGGCCAATAGGCTATCCAAAATAAAATGATATAAGCGACACAAACACCCAAAGACAAACTATAACAAAAATAGCCTGTTAAACATATGAATCTGAATGGTGATTACTGAGTACATCGGGAACATAAATTTGCCTGGGGGCATACAGACTATTGAACTTTATGTGTAAAGTCAATAAATTACAAATAAGAAAGTCCACTTTTAAGAACTGATCTATAGTTTTTCCAGCCCCATATTCGCCCCTTAAGCACCCGCGGCGCTTAGAAAATTGTCACGACTGGGCGCGGAAATTCATATTTTTTACTAAAACTATATTTCTTCTGTTTTGTCATTGCAGGATAATGAGAAAAACACAGGCTACCAGTTGCTATCTGATGATATCTTGCAAGATCTTGAACTCAGGAGACAGAGAGAGGAAAATGATATGAATGAGGAGTTCGAATTGGAGGCTGTAGATGACTTGTTTTTTGAAGCAGTTGAAGATGATCTGTTTTATGATGTAACTGTAGAAGACGAAGTCACATCAGTTGGGGGTGATAAAAACTGTGGATTTGACGATCAACCTTTATATACAGATTCACATGTTAGTGTTGGAGCCTTTATGCTGCTTATTGCACTTTTTATAACAAAACATAATTTGGTTAGTGATGCAGTGCAGCAGTTGTTGAATATTTTTGCATATATTCTTCCGCCTGAAAATAAAGTGTGTAGCACTATTTATTCATATAAAATGTACTTTAAAGATTTAAAGAATCCTCTACGGTATCATTATTATTGTCCCTACTGTTTGGGTCGTGTTGCTGAGAAAACAGCAGCCGAATGTTCATATATTTTTTGTAGGAAGTCTTTCAGAGGTGTCAAATTACCATACTTTTTGGAAATGTCTATAATAGAACAAATACAATCCTTTTTCCTACAAAAAGGCTTTTTCAGTTCTCTTCAGGGTAGATTTAAAAGAATGAAAAATGTGAAGGCATATGAAGACATATACGATGGAGAGTTATATGCAAACCTGTTTGACAATAATGGACCTTTAAGTAAGCCAGAAAACATATCGTTCGTTTTGAATACTGATGGGGCACCGGTGTTTAAAAGCAGTAACGTTTCAATATGGCCCTTAATGATGACGATAAACGAACTGGATTTGAACAAAAGAATGAAACCGGAAAATATGCTTCTCGCAGGTTTGTGGTTTGGCACTGGTAAACCAGCCATGTGTACTTATTTAAAACCAATAGTAGACACAATGAAACGATTTGCTAAAGGAATAGAATGCACATCGCCTGAACGAGGAATCTTTACTTGCCAAGCTTTCCTTATGTCTGCAACAGCAGATCTTCCAGCAAGAGCATTACTATGTAACAGTGTCCAGTACAATGGCTCATTTGGATGTTGGAAATGCTTACAGAAATGAGAAACTGCTGCCAGAGGTCGTGGTCACACTCATATCTTTCCTTTTCAAAGAAATGATCCTAAGGGCCCTTTACGAAATATTGAAAATGTTTTAGGCAGTGCCCAGAGTGTTATTGATTCTGGTAAAATCAATTATTCTGTAAATGGTATCAAGGGTCCATCCTGGCTATCCTTTTGTCCAAAATTTGATATTGTTAATGGAGTTTCAATCGATTACATGCATGGTGTCTTGCTTGGAGTTCAAAAACTTCTATTACGTCTTTGGTTTGCAAAGGAGTTTGCATCAAAACCTTTCAGTTTCTTTTCAAAACTTAGCATTATAGACAGTCGTTTGTTGAAGATTCGACCAACACTTGATATAACTAGGATTCCCCGTTCCATTGAGAAAGAACTGAAATATTGGAAAGCATCAGAATTCCAGAATTTCTTGCTGTTCTATGCTCTTCCGGTGCTCAGAGACATTTTAGACAGAGAAAGATTTCTCCACTACGCCTTGTTCGCCCAGGCTATTTTCATTTTGCTCAAATCTGGTTCTGGAAAATCTGATCTTGATAAAGCTGATAAAATGCTCCTACATTTCTGTGACAAATTTCAATCTTTGTATGATAAAAGTTTTATTACTTTGAATATACATCAGCTGGTTCATTTAGTTGATACTGTTAGAAAACTGGGACCTCTGTATGCACACAGCTGTTTCCCTTTTGAAGATAAAAATGGTCTGTTGTTAAAAATGATAAGGGGAACTCAAAATATTGACCAGCAGATTGTAACTGGTATTTCTTTTATTCAAAAGCTTCCCGAACTAAAACTTAGCTGTGTTGAAAAGGGTTCAAGAATGGACTTTTTGTGTGACATGATAGAGCACCCAAATGTTTTGAAGAGAGGTAAACAGCTTGGAGAAGGGACATAGATTTTGGGAGGACTGAAATCTAGAGTTCTGAAAGCTGATGAATTACAAGCTTTGGGTGAAGTCCCTAGTGTAACTAATTTAATGTCTGATACATTTCAAACATTTAACAGAATTGAAATACGCAATAATATCATCTATGGAACAGAATATGCAAGGATGTTGAAGAGAGATAACAGCACTATTTGTTTCCAATCTAGGACAAACAAAGAATATGGGAAAGTAAGGTTTTTTCTGCTTCTAAATGAATATGATAGAGAGTTGGCTCTAGCAGCTGTAGAGTGTTTTGACTGTAAAACCAGTGACTTACAAGTAAGTCATATATTTCCAGTGAAACCCACAGGGAAGTTGAAATTTGTATGTATAGAGCAGATTGAATGTATGTGTGTGATGATAGACTTTCAAGAAGAAAATGTATTTGTTTGTGAATTTCCAAACAAGATACCCAACTTGTAAACATGTTAACCAACTTTGTTATAGTCATAATGAGTGAGTGAGTGTTTGGGTTTTATGTCTCACCAGCAGCAAAGGTCAATTATAATTATTATTATTAGAGAGAAGGGACCTTAGGATTAGAGACTCATCCGAAAGTCTTGAGAAGCCCCGGCTCGATCCTGCGACCCCATGGTTTACATGGCGAGTAACATAATCACTACACCACGGATGCTTCTCTAGGGATTACTGAATAAACAAGTAGTAAGCAGGTTAACCTATGTTGTACCAGAAACTCTAAAACAGGTAATCCGCAAACATGGCAGACCTAGATCAGATGCCATATAATGTGGCATCTGACCAGGGCCTACACTCTTCAAAATTTTTAGTTCGGCCATTTACAAAAAAGTGAAGTATACACAACATTTAAATTTATTTTGCTATATATAAAGTGGAAGATTCAGTTCAGTACAAAATAGGTTATAATTTTAGATATTGTCAAATTATCATGTATGTAGCAATGTGGCAATTCTTGTAAAATATCATTCAAAAGTGGTAATCTAAATAAATACATGTAACTTGCAAGTTTGGATTTTGCTCTGTTGAACTAATATACATGCATACGATATCATTTGCGAAAACACAGCTGACAACATATTTACACAGCCATTTTGAAAAGGAAACATCTACATCTTAGGATGGCTGTAATTTATAAATTCCCACATCCTTATCACTGTGGTGTTGCTGTCTTGTTAAATGTGGAAAAGTTGTTCACTCATCCTTCTATCAACTTTGCTAATTGTGACCTCGTTGTTTACCGAGTTGATTCACTAATGAGTTAGAAAATCGTCACGAGGACGAAACAAATACTTGTTTGTACCCCCGTGAAAATGAGGGTGAGGAATTGGATCCCATAAAGATAACTTTTACACACCAGTAATTTTTACTAACCATTCCAAGCCGTTGCTTTTGCTGTGGTTCCTTCATATGTTTTGTGCTGGTGTTCTGATGCTTTCTCTCATCATATATGTACGTGTCGTTACATTGATTTTTCTGATTCTTCCCCCGTTTTGGTTGTTCATTTTTAGTTACGTTTCTTCTTCTCGCCCCCGCCAATCGGGGCTTGAAGAAATAGATGGGCTGCATGAAGCTTCCACGCAGAGCTGAAACCGATCCGCACACAAGTATTGGTAAACTGCTTACATGATCTAAATAGAAGTGAAGGCAATGATCAGGAATCGATACAATCAACCCACAGCTCCCATCAGAGATACCAAAGGGAAGAAATACAAACATGAAACAACAGACCCTATTGGAAACACCAAGAGCGGAAAGCCAAAAGGACATTTACTTTCCCTCAAAATGGCCAATAGGCTATCCAAAATAAAATAATATAAGCGACACAAAAAGCCAAAGACAAACCAAGTGACAAAAATAAACCGCGACATAGATCCGCCTTGGAACGGTCAGTGGAAACGAATTCCACTGGGGGTGGGGGGGGGGGTTAAATCGATTTTACGTGGCCACAATCCTCGCCCTTACTTCCGTCTCGATTTTTCTAAGCCTGCCAAGGAAAACCAGTGAGAGTCGGACCGTCCATGCTTATTTATATTGGTTTCATTGGGCTGCAGGGCTTGAGGTGTCATTTCATCTCAATGTCGGTTAAAAGCCCCACAAAATCGGAAGCATAAGTACATCTGCAAAATGACATTTACAGTGTTGACGGGGACGTTAAACCTCAAATCAAATCAAACAAACAAACAAAACGTTTGTCCTTCCAGTTTAATGTTTGTCAAGTTGGTGATACTAATTCTTCCCCGTTGTGACACAATTACTTAAATCACTCTAAAATTGTTCAGTGTTAATGTTATGAAAGAAACACTCATTTTGTTAAAATGAAGCAGAAATAAAGTGATCAGCAGTATATAGCTGATGTGTCTTGAAATAAGTTCTGACCGAAGATATGATATCCACTGGTATTAAACTTGCTTCTTTATATGTTAATATTTTCAAGATTTTCTTTGCAAAAATTCTAAGTCCAAAATATCCTGATTATGTGGAAATGTTAAGGAAAAAATTTCCATGTGGGAACTGGAAACTGATTAAATGAAATTTTGTAAGTCAAAAAACTCCTTGTCCTAAGAGTTTCCATGTGGATTTTGATACTGATGTTATGAAAAATTCCATGTGGAGAACAATGTTATTGAAAGGAAGAAATTTTAAGTAAGAAATTTCCTTGTGCTTGAAAGTTTCCACCTGGAATTAGTTAATAAACTGCTGGATTCCACATGGATTTTTTTCAGTTATTCCACCCGGATTCTTCAAGAATTCCATGTCCCTGTCAATTCCAGCTGGGAAATTGGAATTCCATGTCTGTTTTGCCCGGAATCCACCTGTAATTTGGGTGAATTTTGGTTGGAATTTTCGTACAGGATATATATATATATATATATATATATATATATATATATATATATATATATATATATATATATATATATATATATATATATATATATATATACCGGCCCCGATAGCTCAGTTGGTAGAGTGTCCGCTCCGGGGAACGGGAGGTCACGGGTTCCATCCCGGGCCGCGACATACCAAAGTCGTTAAAAATGGTACTAGCTGCTCCTCGCTTGGCACTCAGATTTACGGGGTAGAGTTAGGACTGGTCGATCCAGTGTCAGGATAATGTGACTGGGTGTGGTATCATGTAATGTGTCTGGGACATGATACTTCAGTGAGGCAGCACTATAAACGTGAGCATTGAGCTCCCTGTCGCAACCAGACACCGTCGTGATATGACTGAAAAATTGTTGAAAGCGACGTTAAACCCGAATTCACACACACACACACACACACACACACACACACACACACACACACACACACACACACACACACACAGCTCTACAGATATAAAAGATGCCATTGAACTTTGAACTATATGGCAGTGTGACTGCAATGTATGACAATACAAACTTCCATCTATCAGCTTGGGAACGGCCCAGTTCCAGTTATGGGGATGTCGGGTGTGTTTTGGTGGTTTATATGCGTTTTACAAAAATGCATGCACTTTATGGAAACAGAGCGGGACCAGATCAGACCCCGCGTTCTGTGACGTCTGATCTTGGTCCACACTGGTAGCCAATATCCAAAAAACGAACGCTTGGCATATCTTGGTTAACCGCTGATAGCTGAATTGAAGAGAAAAGATTCCATCGTGTTCATTTTACGTGAAATACATGTATACGAAACTTATCAGTTACCCCCTTTATATATTGCATTGTAACGCGACGACCCGATAAATGTGCTATCTCAGGACAAGTGAGCTTTATCACGTCAGCGTGACATTGCGCTTTTATGAATGAAGCGAACTACCGGCCAAAATGGCTAAAACGTTATAATATACTAGACACATTGGAAAAATTACATTTAAAAAGATTTAAAAAATACAAATAAAAATAAAGGTCAGCTGATAGTAAATATACTGACCCATTATATTCTGCGCCGGAATGTTGGAACGCAATGACTGATCCTAAATTACCCATTTAAGGAGTTTACAAGGGGATAAACTGATAAATAGAATACCAGATTCGTGTCATTTGATATCAAGGTTATCAGGCTCGGCTTCGAGAACGCATGTAGAATCGCTCGGCAAGCCTCGCGATTCTACAAGCGTTCTCGAAGCCTTGCCTGATAAACTTGATATCAAAAGACACGAACCTGGTATTCTCTATATCTCATCTGAGTGTGTTCAATATTGCTAGATATTGTTCGCCAGCACGCTATGACGTCTGGGTAATTATCAGTTTCTGTTCTATCATGATTAAGAAAACATATAACCTATATAAATACATTGTAAACTTTACAAGCGAAAAAAAAAAAAGAAAGTTTTAACATGAAAAATTGTGCTACTTTTCTTATTTCTGCTCAAAATATATATTGTTGGTACTCGTTAGAACCGCCTCATCGAGGCGGTTCTAACGAGTACCCACAATCTATATTTTAGAGCAGAGATAAAAATAATAATTTTTACCCCGGTAAACCCCAGTTTTACTATACAAAAGTGGGGTTCAAGTGGTCAGAATTATATAGGTGTGTTTTCGTGATGACAGACAAAAATACTCAAAGCAGTGACAGCAATGGTGGGTCGATTTCCACTCAGAGAAATGGTCCTTAACTAAGATTTATACTGTTCAATATTGAAACAAACATTCCAGTACTTACAGAGAATGCAGCAATGGGTCTTTTCATGAAGATTGTTAAAACATTCACTAACAAACGCCATTACTAAATAACAACAACAACAACAAAACCTTTGCGATAACAATTGATATTGGGATAATGGGAACACATTGATCATTAATTTACCAAACAAATGGTGGCGTTTTTGCTTGCCTACATAAACTGCATGCCACAGTGCCTGACTGTGAGATTAGTTAAATTCATAAATCGAAACGGAAACAGTTCTGTTTTTCACCGTTCCTTAAATTGATTCTATTTTGGTATGCAAGTATAAAATCGTATATTTCTATGGATTACGTATAGGCGGTTTCAGTCGAACCGGGCATACCGAGGGTTTCCGCTATTGATGTTTCTATGAGGGTCTACTTATTTCATGTTTGTGTTTCTTTCCCTTTGGTGTCACTGATGGGAGCGGTGGGCTAATTGTATCGAATCCTGATCATTGCCTTCACTTCTGTTTTGGAAATGCTAATATCCAGTCCATACTCATAAAAAAACTCTTAAACTTCTACATGCATTTGATCCAGCTCACAAAAAGAGTACTTATTGTATAAGTAACAAGCAAAGGTTTTGGCGAATCTGCGCTTATGCGCAGGTTCGCCAAAGCATTCGCTGTTCTCAGACATATAACGATGACCATGATTTACATAAAGGTGCAAGCAAAACGTCTTGCGCCTAGTCCTTTATTTAAGCTGCGAACGCTCTTTAAGTAAACAACAACAAAAAAAAACAACACACACACAAAAAAAAAAAAAACAAAAAAAAAACATACACACAAAATAAAACTTGAATAGTGGGATGCTAATGGATCCTTTGTCTTATGTCGGCTCACATGTTGCTGTTACATGTATGACTAGTTTAACAGACCTTAAAACGAGGCCATATCGACATACCTTGTATAAAGGCGGAAAACTTGCAGAGAAATCTTCCATAGACCCATAATCTGTAGACACTAGTCCCTATCGAGGTCGGCATACATAGAACAGTCACAGCAAGATCAGACAAGGCAAGATTCACCAGAAAATACAATTTGGCTTTCCTCACTTTGTCCGCTGACACTGACACAATGATGAGTAGATTTCCAAAAAGTCCAATGAGAAATATTGGAATGTAGAGTGTCAATAGAATAACAGTGGTAAACTTGTGTACTGTGACAAGATTGATTTCAAAGTTCTTCACAATTTGTTGTGCCTCCGACAGGTTCAGATGCTGTAAGGACTTGTCAGTGATGTTCTTTAATTCGAAGTAATGTTTGTAATTCAGGAAATCAGGCAGCTGATCCATACCGAACTGAAATGCAGAAATGGACAATAACGTACAGTGACAAGATCACGAGATAGGCGCCCTGTAAATTTCACTCACTTTGTATGGTGTTGATATGGCTTTGAACAATATTTTAAACGGCGTTTTTTTTTTGTACCCCAAAGTAATTGTGTGCAAAATGTAACTACCGGCCTGGCGAAAGGTTTGCAAGGAACACAAGCAGTGTTTTAAAACATAAGCCGAAAACTAACGAATCACAATGTTTGTCTGAAAATATCAGCCAAAAACACTATGCTGAATAGGTCTAAATGCAGCCACTGTACTGTTGCATATTCATTACGAAAACTCGCCTACACAAATACATTGTAACTTTTTCCGCCGAAAAAAAAAAAAAAAAAACACGAACATTTTAAGATGAAAATTTGTGATATTTTTCTTATTTCTGCTCACAATATAGATTGTGGGTACACGTTAGAAGCGCCTCATCGAGGCTGTTCTAACGAGTACCAATAATCTATATTTTAGAGCAGAAATAGGAAAATGAAGGCTAACCCCCATAAACCCCAGTTTTAGTATATAAAAGTGGAGTTGAAGGGGGCCAGAATTATATAGGCGTGTTTTCGCAGTGATATTTCTAATTGCAACATAAACATGTTTATTTTGCATAACTATTTTCCATTGTTTAAATATTATAACCATATGAAAGACTGAAAGAAATATCTCGTATCATTATGCATACGAACAATTGCAATCCTACGCTCTGCAGAACATTTCTACAAGGCATGCTAATGTACGACTGCACAATGTTTGCACATGTAAGTTAAATCCCGATATTATTAAGACCATATAAAATTAAGACAAATTATGCTTTTAAAAGCCTATATAGAAGCTTACCATTACATTTTGTTTGTGTTATCTGAATCCAGTTTGCTCTAGTGGGAGTCCACCTTAGGGACTGTTCTTAAAGACCACTTTTGAAAAGTAATAGAGGTGGTCTTACTAGAGGAATTTTACTGCATATTCATTTCAAAAAGTAACAAAATACCTTTACAAGTTAAGATTCCATACGTTTCTCAAACTGTTAACGCAAACAGAGGCCCCTTTGACAGAATTGAGATACAATGCACACCGCTGTTTATCTTAAAAAGTTTATTATTTCAGTAAATAGTCATAAATGTAAGTATTGATTTCACACTACACCGCAAGCTGCTGACATTCCACAGAAGCAACAGAGATGACAAAATAAGATGAATAGTAATGATTACTATGGTCGAGCAGTGATCTCTTATATTGGCTTTAAGCCTTTTATAGATACTTTGAAATAATTGGTGACGTATAGGCAATTCTAGGAACTTCCAGTCTCCGTGTATCACAGGGCTAAATAGGTTTACACTTAGCGGATACACACGTCATATATTTCGGTTTACATGTATATACAAGGCAGTCAATTTTCGTAACTTCCTACACCAGGCTATTTCGAGAGAAAGACCACTTCTCAAAGAAAAGAATTTGTTACTCGGGTCTAGATTATTTGCTTTGGTCAAGGCAATCTCTACATCAGTACAAATAACTATGCAAATAGTACAGCTGTAGAAGAGAGCGTCTCTTCACGGGATCTATTATGCTTGCCAAAATGTTTTGAAGTACAATTGAAATCCGAACTTTGGGAAATGGTCCTTTCCTCTGAGTGGAAAAGTCCGCTTCATATATTCAATTGAGAAACTGTCAGTGTAAATAAAACTGTCTTCTGTTTAGAAAATATAAACAAGAACAAAACTCGTCATCACAAAAATACGCCCATATGATTCCGACCCCCTTTTATATATTTAAACTGGGGTTTACATGGATAAACGTTATTTTTCTTATATCTGCCTTTTATTTATATTTTGAGCAGAAATAAGAAAAATATCACAATTTTTCATCTGAAAATTATGATTATTTTTTTTTCGTTGGTAACATTAGCAACGTACTTGAATAGACGCATTTTCGTAATAGATAATTGCCTGACAAAAAAAAAAACAACAAAAAAACCCTCGTTAGACTACACAAGAATAGCTGCACACGCTAGTACATAAACTGAAAACACATAGTCGGTTTGTGCATTGCAAAACACGCAAGCCGTTATAAACTTGAATATGAATAATTCAATCATTCTTCCATAGTTTCGTGAGGATTGTTATCTGGTTGATAATAATGAGACAGCTATTATCTAAACAATTATGTTTGTCGAACATTGCTGAAAATATGATAACCATCATGGAAGTTGAAGACAAACACGTTCTGAATAGTTAGATCCTTTGGGAGCATCGAATACACCAAATAAATGAAACTAGCAGACTTGTCTAATTGAGTCAGTTCATAACCAGTATTGAAATGTGCAACGCACTCTAACACCGGCTCAAGCAAAACTCTATTTTCAAAATGATTCAAAATGAACTCAGGAGTATTTATATATCGGAATTAATTGGGCTTGTAAGATTTTCTAGTCATGTAACTGACTTCAACACTTGTAAAAAATAACTGCTACATTTCTTAATCAGGGTTACCTTGCAATAATTTCAGTACGCAATTAGTAAAAGGTTGGGTACAGCATAACATAAATGTTACACGATATGTATGATAGTTAACCTAATCACGGTTGATAACTTTGCACCCCTCTTTAATGGCACTCCGACGGGTTCGGCCTAAAAACTTAATGAAACGTTTTAAGTGATGTCGGTTGGTGTCTGATGCTCTGTCTCTCTGGTCGGGCCCACTGGAGTCCAACTGTTGGTTTTCTTTTGCTCCAGCATTTCAGTTATTCCATGCTGTCGAGTCCACATCGTTTCATCTCTGTATTTGTTTGAGTTTTACGCTTTCGGAGATGTTGCACTAATGAGTCAGAAATCCTTCATGCGGACTGAACAAATTATTTTTTCTAAAACACGACTGAATGTCGAGGACTGTGGCTACGCAATATCAATTTAAGCCCCCCCCCCCCACACACACACACACTCACAAACACCATTTTTACTGACCATTCCAAGGCGACTCTATAGTTGTTGTTTGTTATTTTTATAGTTCGTATTTGCATGATGATTTAAAATATTTTATCTTTTGATCTAAATGTACTTGTCACAAAAGCAAACATAATGTATAAAGTGGTACATGATATGGTTTCGCAATATATTAACCCTTATCTTGCTGTTCACGACAACCCCTATCTTTGCAAACAGTGTAGATCCATACCAGATGGCCATCTGATCAGGATCTACACTGTTTGGCATTCAGTTTATGAATTTGTAGCAAGAAATTACATAAAGTGATTTGATTGGTTGATAGACAAAAATGGGTGGGGCTTAAATGAATATTCAGCAAGATAAGGGTTAAATATATTTTTCAGCTACGAGAAAATACGGTACCTGACCCATTATTACGATCTGTCTCGACTCAGAATTTTTATATCCCCAAACCTAATCTAAGCTTTTTTAAAACAGTTCATCATATTCTGGACCAGTTATTTGGAACTCAATTCAACCACATGTTACATGTAAGATACAGTTTACAAGGAAACTGGTCGAATGGATTGCAAATGAATAACTCATTCTATGCAATCGACATACCTCCACCAGAGATTTGCATTGTAAATTATCATTTTCGTATAATTTCTCCATACAATTTTATCATTGTAAATATCATTTTCATGTAATATACATGTATGCAGCTTTTGTGTAATTCTATTTTTCAATATGTTCTTCTTCTGCCTGTCATTTTGATGTGTTGGTATATGTTGTTCATGCAGATGTTTTTTTTTTTTGTTTAGAAAGACGGCCCATGGAAGACTTGCTGTACCAAATGGGTCACTCCCTCTAATAAAAACATACATACATACATACATACATACTAACTTACTTATCTATTGCTAATATAGTTTTATTTTAGATAGGCGACGCATCACGGTAACGAGTCCGTGTGATGAACACCCCTCTACACACCACTTTATATAGAGACAACTGGAGTTATGATAATTGCCTTCACTTCTATTTTTATCGGGGATGTAATACATTATTTATCTTATTTTCTTATTATTTTTCTTGTTTCTGCTCCAAGACATAGGCTGCGGGTACTCGTGAGAATCGCCTCGAGAGCACACACAATATATGTTTGCAGTATAAATAAGTCTGCTGTCGAGTCCTCACCGTTGTTTCATCTCTGTGATTGTTTGATTTTTTGGTTCTCGGAGATGTTGCACTGATGAGTTAGGATGCCTTCATGCGGACAGAACAAATTATTTGTTTAAATCGCGACGGAAGTAAGGTCGAGGATTGCAGCTGTGTAAAATCTAATTAAGCCCCCAGTGGAATTCGTTTCACTGACCGTTCCAAGGAGGTTCTTCTGTCGCGGTTTAATTTTGTTATGGTTTGTTTTGAGTGTGTGTTTCGCTTAATATAGTATTTTGTTTTGGATAGCCAGTTGGCCATTTTGTGGGAAAGTAACTGTCCTTTTGGCTTTCTACTATTGTTGTTGCATTGTTTCCATTAGGGTCAAGATATTTCATGTTTGTGTGTCTTTCCCTTTGGTGTAACTGCTGGGAGCTGTTGGTTAATTGTATTGATTCCAGATTATTGCCTTCACTTCTTTTTTGTGCTTTGTAAAAGGCATGTTGGAAGAACTCAGACGCGTGCACGGCAGTATGCAGAATTGCAAACAATGTTTGCAGTAAACAGGCACTTTTTCTGAAATATTTTTCAGTTCTTTTCAGATTTTAATGGCCATTCGCTATTCCATGGACTGTATTCAGAAGAATGGTTCTGTGACTACGGTGTATAATGGGTGCGTTCTTACGGTCTATGACGACTGACGAGATGTCCAGTCTTTGGCGTTCTGTGAACAGAAACGTTTCTAAGTGCATATTTGTATGTACGCGTTGATCAGTAAACCGCTAGCATCATCTATAAAATGTGTTATTTTTAGGTTATGTATAAATTAAAAAGAAACAAGAAATGGGTTAAGCGTGTAACGCTAGTTCAAAAGGGTTTGCAGAGGCGTAGGGAGAATAGGCTGATATCCCATTACAATAGAATGATTTATTTTTGTTCGAGGCGAAAGCGAATTAGAACATAAACAATAATAAACCACGCCAGAAGAATCACCTTGGAACGATCAGCAAAAATATTTTACTTGGGTATGAATGGGCGGTAGGGGGAGGTGTGGGGGCGGCCTTAAATCGATTTAATATGGCCATAAAATGTTTTATGTTGATGTTTGTTTTCCTTCGAATGAGTGGTTGGAGTTCATTGTATCAATTCATGACCATTGCCTTCACTACTAGATTACTAGCACCCGTTCTTCTTCATCAGAAGTAGAAGCCTCCGTGATGTAGTGGATATTATAATCGCCTTGAAAATCAGGGGTCGCTGGATCGATCCCTGGCTTCTCCAAACATTCGGATGAGTCTTCAAACCGAGGTCCGATATCCGTGTGACCTTAGCTGTTGGTTAATTTGTTTGATTTGTGATTTAACGTCCCCGTCAACACTGTAAAGGTCATTTTGGAGACGTTGCGACCACTTTTGTGGGACTTTTACCCGACATTGAGATGAAATGACATCTCAAGCCCTGTCGCCAAATGAAACCAATAAGGTTTATAAGCATGGACGGGCCGACTCGTACCGCTTTGCTTGGGCAGGCTTAGATCCTCTAAGCGGTTTACCAGTACTCATGTGGTTTCAGCTCTGCGTGTAAGCATCATGCAGCCCATATATTTCTTCAAGCCCCGATGGGCGGGGTAGCCTTAGTTGTGAGACGTAAAACTTAAACACTCACTCGCTCAATCTTCATCAAAGTCGCATAATTTGGGCATGTCTTTGTGTTATATATCAGTTTAGACAATGGGATAAGGCACCATTTTTTTTACTTTTCCAGAAACTGACCTAATGTATCTGACCGTTTTAGAAAAGCGTACTAGATACCATACCATGGTTACTCATCATAGGATCGCGACGCACTATTGCTGATAGTGTACATTCTTCAGCCCGATGTAACTACTGTCCGTCGAGGAATAGTTGACAGTGACGTCACGACTTGTTTTTGTTCTGAATAATGCAAAGCTTATGGGGCTAACGGTAAAATAGCTCAAATAGTCAGGTACGTCACTGCCAGCTATTTGTTGGCGAACTATACATGTAGTTTAATAACAAGGCTAAATAATATTTCTAAACTGTTAGCGGCTCCGGGGGAGCTTATAGGATAGGCAGTTGTCCGTCGTCATCGTCGTCTGTGTTGTCGTCGTCTGTGGTGTGAGGTCAACGCTTTCAAACGACAGCCTATGGTTTGGAACAGAAATAAGATGTATTCCCCTGTAAATCCAAGTGTTCTCTATATAAAGTGTAGTTTAGAGAGGCATTCATTACACGCGATGTATCTGAAACCGGAAGGACGCGTGGCTGTCCGATCAAGGAGAACTCGTACCAGACTGCTCCTTTGCACCGTTTCTATGCTCAAAGTCATAGATTTTCTTGATTACGACAGGTTCCTAAAAGTTGGCCGAATAAAGATTTTCTCGCATTAAGGCGTCGCATAAAGGTGAAGACGGTTTAACAACAGGTACATGTAAATATAGTCTTATCTTTACAGATGTTGTTTCTTGTAGTATTAAATACAATATAATTGGTAACGCCCCCGCCCATCCGCGCTTGGAGAAATACATTTGGCTGCACGGTGCTTCCACGCAAAGCTGAAACCAACTGCACATGAGTACCGGTAAACAGCTTAGAAGGTCTAAGACTGCCCGTATCGGACCGTTCTATGCACATAAACCCTAAGGGTTTTGGTTTCATTGGGTGGCAGGGCTTGAGATATCATTTAATCTCAATGTCGGAAAAAACCTACAAATTGGAAGCAGCGTCTCCAAAATGATCTGTATAGTGTTGTCGGGGATGTTAAATCCAAAATCAAACAAAAATAGCATATTAAATATCTCCATAAATCCGTCTTATTAATAGCAAGCCATTTATCACGAAAATACGCCAATAAACGTTTGATCCCGTTACACCTCACTTTTATATGGTAAAACTGGGGTTTTCGATGGTAAAATTTATTGTTCTGATTTCTGCTCTAAAATATAGACTGTCGGTACTTGTTAGAACCGCCTCGAGGCTGTTCTTATTTTCTGTTTTAAAATATAAACTGTCGGTACTCATTAGAACCGCCTCGATGAAGCGGTTCTAACGAGAACCTACAATCAATATTTTGAACAGAAATAAGAAAAAATATCGTAATCTTTCATCTTAAAATCTTCGTTCTTCTTTAATTTGTAATGCATTAGTATTGGCATGTTTCCGTTATGTCGTTCCGTTGAAAACGTCACAACGAGGTCTGTGGTTTTAGTACGAAAACACGCCCATATAAATACATTGTAAACTTTACCGCCGAACAAACTAAAATTTAAATATGAACAATTGTGATATTTTTCTTATTTCTGCTCAAAATGTAAATTGAGGGTGCTCGTTAGAACCGCCTCATCGAGGCGGTTCTAACGAGTACCCACAATCTATATTTTAGAGCAGAAAGAAGAAAAAAATCTTATTTCTACTCAAAATATAGATTGAGGGTGCTCGTTTGAACCGCCTCATCGAGGCGGTTCTAACGAGTACGCACAATCTATATATTTTAGAGCAGAAATAAGAACAATAAGGTTTACCACTGTAAACGCCAGTTTTACTATATAAAAGTTAGTTCAAGTGGGTCAAAATTATATAGGCATACTTTCGTGATGTTATGTCGATTGACTGTAAAACACGTGCTTCATGAACACGCGCCTGACAGATACGTCTACGCCTTTTCATATATTGCACAAGTCTAGCTTTATGATCATTGATTGATCCGTATTAATATTATAATAACATACTAGCTTGACTTCATTACAAAGAAAGAGCGTCTGGTACCCAACTGTTTCATCTGTTAATATAAACGTTAATGGAGTTGAAATTATTTCCAGTCTCTTATCTCAGTTCATATTTTTTTTCTGACATACTTCTTCTTTTGGACTGTCTGGAGTTCTCTCTGATTAACGAAGGATGGCAAAATTAATCACACGGCTGGTTTCAAATTACGGAATTGTCCATCTTAGACACAACAGAGCTAAGCCTACTCGTCTTGGGGATACAGTCAAACCTGTCTTAGTGGCCACCTCTGTTAAGCAAGCAACCTGTCTTAAGCAAGCGGGCATTTAGTTCCCGAAAAAGGCAAATGCATTAAAATTCACCTGTATTAAGCAAGCACCTGTCTTAAGCAAGCACATTTTTATTATCCCTGAGGTGCTTGCTTAACACATGTTGGACTGTACTGTAAAATTCGTCTATTAAGACCACCTTTGGGAATGTTCAAAAGTGGTCTTTAAGACCACTTTTGAACAATCCCAATGGTGGTCTCTGGCCAGAGGACACTAATTGCTGAAAACACAAATAAATAAAACGCTAAAAGGTTGCCTTTGGAAGCAAGAACACATAAAAGAACAAAATTCGGAGACTCGGTTTTATTGAGTCTCTTCATATACAGCAATGTAGTTTGCAAGGCTGCATACGCCCCCTAACGCCTATGGAGGTTAATCATTGCCAAAAATACAGACATGTAAAAATTACATTGGTCAACGTTATACATCGTAATGTGTAGTTTGAAACATGGAATGGGGTATAGTTATGAATTGTAAACATTACATTTGTCAAAATACAGACATGTAAATATTACATTTGTCAACGCTAAACATCGTAATGTGTAGTTTGAAACGTGGAATGGGGTATAGTTATGACTTGTAAACATTACAATTGTCAATGCTGAACGTCGTACTGTGTAGTTTGTAGTAGTACTGGAGAGTAGTTATACTAGTAACATGTTGTTTTAACATCTTCTTATACTTCTATCTGTGCATTACTGCAAGTACAAGTTTGTATCATTGACTTTCTACCTTTTGAAGACTTTCTAAACCAACAACGTCATCTTACGTCACGTTAACCGATGCAACGATTCAGAGGACTCGTGTAATTCAAAGCCTTGTATTCTGTAAGATCTACTGTGTTGCGTGTGCTATACATCCAGATGCAAAACGTACGGTTAAATAGGTTCCATCGCTCAATGAACAAGGCGAAAGTATATACTTGTAAAGTTATGGTTTGACATGTACATCTTTATCGAATTTTGCAATGCCCATATATGGTGTTGCCTCCGGAAACTGTCGGTCTTTGTCGAAGTTGTATGGAAAATAAATATTTGAAATAAGGATCGCTCCCTGATACTTCCGGAATGCAAGGGAGACTACTTATCTAGACTATTTAGGTTGGATGAGAGCTGAAACCGACCGCACACGAGTACTGGTAAACCGCTTAGAGAATGAAGTCTGCCCAGGCAAAGCGGTGCGAGTCCATGCTTATAAACCCTATTGGTTTCATTGGGCGAAAGGGCTTGAGATGTCATTTCATCTCAATGTCGGGTAAAAGTCACACAAAATTGGAAGCAACGTCTCCAAAATGACCTTTACAGTCTTGACGGGGACGTTAAACCTTTTGGTTTGGTTTGTATTGGAGTTTAACGGCCCATTCAACATATTTTAGGTCATTTCACCTATCCACACTTTTTCTGGGCAGGCTTATACGTAAGCGATTAACCAGTACAGTGCACATTCTTCAAGTTCGCCAGATACTGACAACTGCCATTCTTGAATCTGCGGGAGGGAGAGAATGACCTTAGAAAAGATTTCATGATCAATCTCCACGAAAGAATGTTGCCGACCCCGGCAGGTATCGAACCCGCGTCCTCTTGATCACCAGTCAGACGCGCATCCGACTGAGCTACCGAGGCCGGCCGGGACGTTAAACTTCAAATCAAACAAACAAAACTTTTTTAAAGCATCAATATTTGACCTTTCATGGTCCATCTACTTTGTCATCCTAATGAAAGAATACATTTCTCAAGAACTAAGAGCTTCATTAATGATATAGCTGGTTAAATTTGACATGAGACTGGCCTTTATGCTAAGAATAAATTAGTAAGTGTTATCGCCTAACGGGTTGGTTCTCGTAAACTTCTCGTGAAGTTTCGGCATCTCGTGAATGGCGACCATTTACTGACCTCTATGTATTGAATAACAATATCGACGTCTAGATAAATATATGCATCCAGTCGGGTATGAAATTATAATAATAGAGGTCACCAGTCTCATGTCAAATTGTTCGAACTATACTTGGTACAAACTTGCATCTGGGGATGGCAAATTTTCCTGGTTCACTGACGTTGTAAACTATTGCGTCAACCCTAGCGTTAGTCCTATTTCTCAAACGTTTTACATGTTTCATTAATAATACTTGGTACGATTTTAACCCTTATCTTGCTGAATATTCATTTAAGCCACACCCTATCTATCTATCTTCATATCTATCTTCATATACTGAGTCGGTCAGACTTGGCCATTACCTCAGTTGGGTGGTGCGCTAAATTTAGAATTTAGCAAAAAAAAAAAAAACACATCCACTGGATGAGTTCTTAAAACTATTTACAATCTGCTTTCAGAGGTGTACTAAAACGCACACCTCTGGATCCCAATCTACACCATGCGGGCTTTGAACTCCTCTGCAGTTTTGGCATTTACCACAGAGGAGGGAAGACTATTCCACTGAGGAATAGTTCTAGGGAAGAAAGAATTCTTCAGGGCATCACTATAGGCCTGGTACCTACGATATTGACTGTTGTTTAGTTTTGATGCCCTTGTTTGAGTTGAAGTAGTCACAGGGGTCAAGTATTTATCTTTATTAAGAGACACTGTGTCAGAGTGTATCTTATAAAAGAAGGTTAAAGAGGACTGCTCGCGACGGGCCTCCAAGGATGGCCACTCCAGCTCATCGAGCATTTCACTAACACTGCTTCTGTTCCGCCATCGCCTGCAGGTCCATCGGGCAGCCGTCCTCTGAACCTTCTCAACCTGTTGAACCTGAGTTTTAACATGGGGATGCCAAACAGGTGATGCATACTCTAATTGAGGTCTAACCAAGGTTTTGTATGCAACATCCTTTGTCTGCCTAGGTGCAAAAGCCAAATTGCGTCTAAGAAACCCTAATGTCCTAGTTGCTTTGGAGGTAATCTCAGAAATATGTTGACCCCAATCAAGATTATCAGTAATGGTGATACCAAGATATTTTGCGGATTGGACATGTTCCAAAGTATGCTGATGTAATGAGTAGTTGAATTTAATCTGCTTGTCTGGAGGGTGCCGTGACACCCTCATTGAATGACATTTGGCCACATTGAACTTCTTTTGCCAATCGGCCTCCCAACGTGCTAGGCTATCCAGGTCATCTTGTAAGATAAGACAGTCAGAAGTAGTATATATGTTCCTATACAAAACACAATCATCAGCAAACAAGCGAACAGATGACCTGATATTATCAGGAAGATCATTGATAAATATCAAGAAGAGGACCGGTCCAAGTACCGAACCTTGTGGGACACCGGACAAAACAGGGACTGGATCCGACGCTTGGCCGTCAAGTACAACTTGTTGAGTGCGTCCAGAGAGCCATGAGCTAACCCACTTAAGTGTGGATCCTCTAATCCCATAATGATCTAGTTTGTACAATAGCCTCCTGTGAGGTACCTTGTCGAAGGCCTTGGCACCCACTTCTGTCTATCAACCAATCAAATTATTCGATGTAATTTATTGCTACAAATTCATAAATTGAATGCCAAACAGTGTAGATCCTGATCAGATGGCTTCTTCAGAAGCCATCTGATCTGGATCTACACTATTTGCAAAGATAGGGGTTGTCGTGAACAGCAAGATAAGGGTTAAACTTGCATCTAGGGAAGGCATTTTTATACAAGCATCCATATTTGACCTTAACCGAGATTGTATGATTCAGTGAATCTATAAACTATTGCGGGAGCGGTTGACGGAGACAAAGGTGACATGTATCTTGCGTATCTATGGCGTCTAACTCCTAGGCAACGCCTGCTCTCCTTGCAGCAAGAGAGAGAGAGAGGCATCTACGTCGGTGCAACGTAATGATGTTGCACCGACGTTGATTTGACGTTGCCACAGTGATCTGCGCATGCTGGGTAGTGTTGCCCTTGTCCGTTCGTCCGTCCGAAACTCAGACGGTCAATAACTTTGTCTGGGTGGGCCTTGAAAATTACTTGGTAGTAATGTTAACCATCATGAGACAATGTGTCGCGCGCAAAACCCAGGTCCGTACCTCACAGGTGAAGGTCGTACTTAGAGGTCAAAGGTAAAAAAAAAAATCCGAAATTTAAACACGGTCAAAAACATTCTTATTTCTGGATGGAATTTGAAATTACTTGGCAGAAATGTTAACCATCATGGTGCGCAAAGACCCAGGTTGGTACCACCAAAGTCACGGTCATACATATATCAGAGGTGCTTAGATGCATCCGAAACTTATACATATTTTCAGGCGGGTGTGTGTGTGTGTGGGGGGGGGGGGGGGGATCTGAACGGTTTCTGAGATATATGGCTTTAATGAAGTAAAGGGTTGGTGCATGGCCCATGGCACCCCCATACTGGTGTATCTGATTGCGTCTTATCATAAGCAACAAGAATATATATGGTTTAGGGGCGGGGCTCTGAACAGTTTCTCAGATATATGGTCTTTTGTGAAGTCAAGGGGTGGAGCATGGCCCGGGCACGCCCTGGGTGACCCCTAGGTTGTGTCACTGAATGTGTCTTATCATAAGGAACAAAAATTTAATATATGGTTTAGTGGTGGGGATCTGTAAGGTTTCTGGAATATTTGGCCTTTTATGAAGTGGAAGGTGTTGGGCATGGCCCCGCTACATCCCGGGGGACCCCCAGGTTGGTGTCACTGAATGCGACTTATCACAAGGAGCGAGAATATATATGGTTTAGGGGTGGGGATCTGTAAAGTTTCTGGGATATTGGGCTTTATATAAAGTGGAGGGGGTGGGGCATGGCCCCGGCGCATCCCAGGGGACCCCCAGGTTGGTGTCACTGAGTGCGGCTTGTCATAAGGAACAAGAATATATATGGTTTAGGGGTGGCGATCTGAATAGTTTCTGAGATAAATGAAGTGAAGTGAAGGGGGTGGGGCATGCCCCCGGCACATCCCGGGGGACCCCCAGGTTGGTGTTACTTAATGCATCTTGTCATAAGGAACAAGAATATATATGGTTTAGGGGTGGGGATCTGTAAGGTTTCTGAGATATAAGGCTTTTTTATGAAGTGGAGGGGGGGGGACGGCCCCGGCACAATTTAGGGGACCCCCAGGTTGACATAAAAGCATATGGCTGAGAGAAGTTTACTCAAGGAACATTTCTATGAAAGTTTTGTCAAAATATCTGCAATGACTAAGCAGTAAATGCCATTTTTTCAATTTCCCCATTTTAAGTCAATGGAAAGACTTAAGTTGCCATAGCAACAAAACTAAAAGTCCAAATTTCATTAAAACAAAAACAAAACAAAACAAAAAAAAAAACCTGCAAAGGCAAATATGGTGAATATTTCCATAAAGTCTCGGCCCCATTGAACATATGGTTTCGGAGGAGATGTTTTTTAAGCATTTTTTTTTTCATTTTTGTTTCCATGGCAACCAGCAAAAAGGGCAGGAAGGCTAAAATCACATGGCAGATAGTAGATTGCATTAGGAACACTTCTATGAAAGTTTTGTCAAAATATCTGCAAAGGCTTGGCAGTTAGTGCCATTTTTCAATTTTCCCCATTATAAGTCTATGTAAACACTAAGTTTCCATAGCAACCAAACTAATGAGCCAAAGGATGCTACACATGAAATTTGGTCTCAATCGGCCCAGTGGCTTTAGAGGAGACGTCATTTGAAAATGTTGACGTCATAGGACAGACGAAGACGCAGACGACGACGACAACAACGACGACGGACAACTTCCATAGAAATATTCTTTAGGCAATTACCTATCTGCCGTAACCGGCCCAGATAGCTCAGTTGGTAGAGTGTCCGCTCCGGGGAACTGGAGGTCACGGATTCGATCCCGGGCCGCGACATACCAAAGTCGTTAAGAATGGTACTAGCTGCTCCTCGCTTGGCACTCAGATTTACGGGGTAGAGCTAGGCCTGGTCGGCCCAGTGTCAGAATAATGTGACTGGGTGTGGCATCATGTAATGTGTCTGGGACATGATACTTCAGTGAAGCAGCACTATAAAAGTGTGCATTGAGCTCCCTGTTGCAACCAGGCACCGTCGTGATATGACGCTTAATATATTAGGGGAATCGATCGGGAAGGGTGTTTTTTTTTTTTTTTTAAATCATCCAACCTAAATAGTCTAGATAAATAGTCTCCCTTGCATTCCGGAAGTATCAGGGAGCGATCCTTATTTCAAATATTTATTTTCCATACAACTTCGACAAAGACCGACAGTTTCCGGAGGCAACACCATATATGGGCATTGCAAAATTCGATAAAGATGTACATGTCAAACCATAACTTTACAAGTATTTACTTTCGCCTTGTTCATTGAGCGATGGAACCTATTTAACCGTACGTTTTGCATCTGGATGTATAGCACACGCAACACAGTAGATCTTACAGAATACAAGGCTTTGAATTACACGAGTCCTCTGAATCGTTGCATCGGTTAACGTGACGTAAGATGACGTTGTTGGTTTAGAAAGTCTTCAAAAGGTAGAAAGTCAATGATACAAACTTGTACTTGCAGTAATGCACAGATAGAAGTATAAGAAGATGTTAAAACAACATGTTACTAGTATAACTACTCTCCAGTACTACTACAAACTACACAGTACGACGTTCAGCATTGACAATTGTAATGTTTACAAGTCATAACTATACCCCATTCCACGTTTCAAACTACACATTACGATGTTTAGCGTTGACAAATGTAATATTTACATGTCTGTATTTTGACAAATGTAATGTTTACAATTCATAACTATACCCCATTCCATGTTTCAAACTACACATTACGATGTATAACGTTGACCAATGTAATGTTTACATGTCTGTATTTTTGGCAATGATTAACCTCCATAAACGCCGGCTTGAACGGTATTCGATTTTCAATGTAGCCTGGATTGGCTAAATGATCCCAAAGGTAAAGAAAATATAATCTAATCTGCATTATGGTGAAGCACGGGGAGACTTTTCACAGCTGCCACACGGCACTTAACATCAGTTGCGCTGAGGTAAAATAAAAAGCTAAAAGGTTGCCTTTCGAAACAAAGAACAAATTAAAGAATAAATGAAATCTACTAAATAAGGTAGATTTGTTTGTTTGATTTGAGGTTTAACGTTCCCGTCAACACTGTAAAGGTCATTTTGGAGACGTTGCTCCCAATTTTGTGGGACTTTTACCCGACACTGAGATGAAATGACATCTCAAGCCCTGTCGCCCAATGAAACCCATAGGGTTTATTAGCATGGACGGTCCGCCTCGCACCGCGGTTCCTGGACAGGCTTAGATCCTCTAAGTGGTTTACCAGTGTTAGTGTGCGGGCCGGATTCAGCTCTGCGTGGAAGCATCATGCAGCCCATAATTATATTTCTTCAAGCCCCAATGGGCGAGGCATCTAAATAAGGTAGAAGCCTCCGTGGTGCAGTGGTTACGCTACTCGCCTTGTAAACCAGGGATCGCAGGATCGATCCCGGGCTTCTCCAGACTTTCGGATGAGTCTTTAAACCGAGGTCCCGTCTCCGTATGACCTTAGCTGTTGGTGGGACTTAAAACTAAAACTCACTCACTCACTAAATAAGGTTTTCAGAGCAGAATTTGTCCCAAGTTTAGGTGATCTTAATTATATGTAAAGCGGAATTTCACTTTATATCATTGTGATAGAATGCTTTCTTGCGTGGCGTTTCAAATGGTATTTTTGTTCTTTCTGCTTCAAATATACCTGTAGGTTGTGGGTGCTCATCAAGACGGTTCTATCGAGTACTCAAAGTATATGCTTTGACGACACTTGTGGGTCGACTGTCTCTGAGTGTAGGTTGGAAAACGAGGACTTAGCTGTTTCGTTTAACCTTTAAATTCATGTACTGTAAGCAAAGAGTGTAGACCCTGATCCGACGCCGCGTTCTGCTGCGGCGTCTGAACTGAGTCTACACTGATAGCCAAACCCAACACATGTATTCAGCCCAGATTCTATAGATAACCCTCTTACGATACTCTGCAACCTTACAGCAATAAGAATAGCGCCGATATTTTCTATGCATAACTGTTATCTGAATTTCAGACAAATCAGTGATAGTCTCGTGAGGTTCAGAAATGAAAAGCTACTGCGCTTATTGATTGTTTCCTTTGTTGGTCATTTTATGACGTATCCAAGCGAAAGGAAGAAAAAGATAGTAGTTTTTTTTAATGGTTTTTGTTTTACGGCCCTTTCAAGATTATTTCACTCACATCGAGCCGATCGTTAATTAGAGGTGGGCGAAAACCGGAGTACCCGGAGAAAATCCACCTGACCTTCCGTTGCAGAATTTGGCATCTCACCTGTGGCCCGAGCGAGGCTCAAACCACAGCGGTGAGAGACCTAATGATCAAGATTCAGCGCTCTTAACCACTAGACCACGGAGGCCCGTAAATAGATAGTAGTGGAGATGAAAGTGAGTGGCAGAGGAGAAAGAAGGAAAATAAAAAGAAGCGAAGAAACAGTACATATAACAAAATTCCGCTACTCCCTACCCGTAACTGCTACAAGGAGACCAGTCTGTGCCCATCACGAAAACACGCCTATATAAATTTGACCCCCTTAAACCCCACTTTTATATAGGAAAGCAGAAGTAAAACAAAGATCAGGGATCGATACAATTAACTTACTCCACCCATCAAAGACGCCAGAGGGAAAGATACATAAACATTAAGCGACCAGACCATAATGGAAACCTAAACAAAGGAAGGCCATAAGGACAGTTACTTTCCAACAAAATGGCCATATGGCCATCCAAAATTAAAAAGACACAAGTGATACACACAGAAAGTAACAAACAATAACATAAATAAACCGCCACAAAACTGTTTTTGTTTGGGGTATACATTATTTTTCTTTTTTCTGCTCAAAAACTTAGATTGTGGGTACTCGTTAGAACCGCCTCGTCGAGGCGGTTCTAACGAGTACCCACAATCTTTGTTTTTGAGAAAAACTTAGTGTGGGTACTCGTTAGAACCGCCTCGTCGAGGCGGTTCTAACGAGTACCCACAATCTTTGTTTTTGAGCAGAAACTTAGATTGTGGGTACTTGTTAGAACCGCCTCGTTGAGGCGGTTCTAACGAGTACCCACAATCTATCTTTTGAGCAGAAATAAGAAAAATATCGAAATTTTTCATCTGGAAATTTTCATTTTTTCTGTGGTAAAATTTACTATAGGGATCAACCATGGTTTTTCATGCATTAACATTTGCCGGGTCCCGAGGAAGCTGTTTGAACATGAGGCCGCTAGGCCGAATGTTAAAATATCTTCCGAGGGATCCGGCAAATGTTAATGCAATGCAATAAACAAGGAAGATCGTTGTTCTTGTTTAACTTACGGTTCCGACCGCAAATTTTTACGAAAACGCCAAAAAGGTCCATATAAACTCCATATAAACTCTTCAAATGCGACCGGCAAGCCAACATGGCGACCAGTTCAGAATGTTTACAATGACGTTGATACGCAGTAACCAGCTGACTTCATCATAGAACCCTCAAACGCTACGTTCAGGGCGATGATGTTACGTCGTTTAACGTTACGTAAACAAAGCAAGGCCCGTCTTGTGATATCAAAAGCTCAAAATCCATGTTCAAACAGCACGCGAATTTCATGATTTGAACATGGTTTTTGCAGCTTGAGCACGGCTTTCTGTCCATTTGACAATGGCTTCAAACAGCCGTGCGCATAGGTATTTATGCAAGAATATGTATTTCTATAGGCGTGATTTCATAATGCGAACTTCAAGTCAATATCAGGGACGCCCCAGTGGCGCAAGATACCCGGCACCTTTCCCAAAACCGACCACCCCAACTGCGCTTCATAACAGTGGGTTCATTGATTCGACCACCAAGCATGAGAAGCATTTACCACTGAAAATCCCACTTCGTTACGCAAACACGCCTATACAAATACACCTGTGGACACAAATCCGTTCAAACTTTGATGAGCTTCATTTCATTTTGGTAAGATGTTTCAGTCAATATTTCCTTACATCCTGTCAGTCAACTACAAGGCCGGGATAAATTCAAAACACAAAGTGTTATATATTTCATTGTAGCCACTGCACTATCAAATCAGAATACACCTCGAATGTCAATCAGATCTAAAAATGGAAAAAAAAGTGCTTGCCACCACAAGACCAATCAATGTATATTGCTTGATCCAGTTTTAGACTACTTTGATGAATACTATTTGCTTGTCAAACTGACTTGATGCAAAGAGATTCATTGAAAGGTACTTCATCAGAGTTTGAAAGCTTTCGTGTCCACAGGTGTACATTGCCACCTTTATCGTCGAATGAATGAAAATTTTAAGATGAAAAATTGTGATATTTTTCTTATTTCTGCTCAAAATATAGATTGTGGGCACTCGTTAGAACTGCGTCATTGAGGCGGTTCTAACGAGTACCCAAATCGATATCGAGGCGGTTCTAACGAGTGCCCACAATCTTTATTTTAGAGCAGAAATAAGAAAAATAAGGTATACCCTCGGAAACCCGCGTTTTACTATATAAAAGTGGGGTTCAAGGGGGTTAAAATTATATAGGCGTGTTTTCTTGATGTTTGCTTTATATGCAATAGGTTAGATGTTTCCATTAGGGTCTAAATATTTCATATTGGGTTTCTTTCCCTTGGGTGTCTCTAATGGGAGGTGATTGTGTCGATTCATCATCATTGCCTTCACTTCTGTTTTACGAGGGTATTCCTTATACAAACGTGTTAAGGTCATCAGGTTCCTGTTATGTAGACATGTACCACTATGAACCAATTTGTATACCAAAAAGTAGTGTTTGCAGGGGCGTACACTTTTAGTTTTTGTATCAAAGCACAGAATGTGTGGATACTCTTAAGTCCCGCTTCACTGAGGCGTCTCTAACGAGCACCATAATAAAAACATAGAATCTGGGTACTCGTTAGAATCGCCCAATTGATGGGTTTCTAACGAGCACCACGATCTATGTTTGATGAGCCATAAGGTAAATATCAAAACTTTTCATCAGACAAATACTAGTTCTACAGCTATGAAAGACACTATTGTAGCGTTCGTTACGGGATTGTTGGCATATTACTTCCTGTCTGGTTTGTATTCGCAAATCACATCAGCGGGGCTACCCATAGAGCGACAATTTAAGAGTAAATAATATGAAATAGGTGACACCTAATCTGCAACCAACCAACTTATTGCAGCTGAAGGCTAGCTATATATTGTTGTAAGAAAATAAACAAAATAAGACAATTTTGAAACCTGAAATATGCTAAAAACTGGATAAGTTGCAATGTTTGTCTGAGTATCTAAATGATAACAACACTAATCACATCTACAGAAAACTTGGTGGAATGCTCACATTCTTTTTAGATAATGAAGAAAATTGCTTGTAAAGAGTGGCTTGAAGGCAGGGTATTTGTCAGTGCTAAACTACAACTATTCTACACATGCATCAACGGCCCCGCCCATCGGGGGTTGCGTGATACTTCCACGCAGAGCTGAAACTAACCACACATGAGTACTGGTAACCCGCTTAGGGGTCTAAGCCTGCAAAGGTGAAGTGGTGTGACTTAGACCGTCCATGTATATAAACCCTATTATTGGGTTCATTCGGTGGCATGGCTTGAGATGTCATTTCATCTCAATGTCGGGTAAACGTTCCACAAAATTGGCAGCAACGTCTCCAAAATGTCCTAAATTGTGTTGACGGGGACGTTAAACCTATAATCAATCAAAACAAACACACGCATCAATTATCAAAAGATATGAACAGAAACGTGGCACACAGGATAGCAGTTACTTCCTTATCTTTCATATTCTGATACTCACCAATGCTACCCAAAGACCTCAAGAACAATATTGAAACGGACAACGGAAAGTTATTTATCGGTGTGTGTGTGGGGGGGGGGGGGGTGTGCTTTAATCGATTTTACGTGACCACAATCCTCGCGCTTTGTTCTGTCATGGTTTTCACATTGTTTAAAGTCCACATTGTATTAACCATGTTATTACAGCTGTGAGACCTCCAGTTACCTACCCTACCCAACCCTACTGTTACTGCGATCTGTCAAATTTGACCATTATTCGCAATTGTACACTCCAGATTTGCAGGATGAAAGCCTGCACAGTAATTGTAATTCTCCATGCACAGAGGGCCTCCAGTTAATTATCCGAAGGACGGTGCACTTCGTGACATTCATCTCTGCAACTGATGCCAATTCAGCATGTTCGGACACCGAAAATGTATCACATGCCGCCCGGGGATCGAATCTGGGACCTCTAGTATTAAAAGCAAGTGCACTGACCATTGAGCTACCATGTTTATGCCCCGAACCGAAATATGGTACCCTTTTAGCATTTATTCCTGCAGATGCTGCAAAATGAGTATTTTCCGACACCCAGATTTTATCACCGCTGCCGGGGATCAAAACGGGACCAATATCATTAGAGGCAAATGCACTAACCACTGAGCTGCAAAGAGAGATTTTGGCTACTCGTATCCGTTTGCCGGAATTTATGGGTAGAAGTTGCGAACGAGGTACTGTTTGTATAGGTCTCGGATGCGCTGCCAATTACGTCACAAATTTAACCTGCTGTGTCGTCACAAATGTCATTTAAAAATACAGTCTTTTTACAATTCAATGACACCTTTCAAGGTACAGATAAGCTTGAGAAGAACTTGACAGCGCACACGCATTTGTTTCGCATTTGTAACGCGCGAGATTCGCACTCGTGATTCACACGTTTCACTTGCGAATGACATTTTAGCCAATCAATTGCTTTTATGAATAACGCGCCATTGCGTGTAAATCGCGATTGTTGACCAGCAAGCCAAACATGAGTGTCGAAAACGCAGATAGTGCACATTCACAGACTGCTTCGCGTTTCAAAAGCAACCAATCAGTGCTACGTAACTATTTCACACTTATCCTTCTTTTTTTTCTATTTCTTCAAATGTTCCTTATTCCAGATTTTTTTTTTCAGTTTGAACATAACAAATCTGGCAGACTAGTCAATTATCCATTTACATTTGCCTGGGTGTAAAGGGTAAAATACAGGTACTGAGTCGTGATTGAAGTTGACTGTCAAAATGCAGGATGTTTATTGACCAAAAGTTTTATGACAACCAGGTGCAACTGGGGAGCTATAAAATATAGCTGTTTTAAACAACATCCACCCATGCAAAGCTCAATTAGGTAGATAAAGCGATAGTTGTAGAATAGTTTCAGAGTAGGAATCCCGTAGAGAGGATAGTATAGGAAAAGAGAGATAAAAACCATGAGATAGAAGAAGCAGAAGAAGAGTTTTTTCCCCAAAAAGCGATTTCAAACATTGTTAACTGTAAATAAGACACATGAATACAAGATCGCATAGGAGCGCTCGACTGCGCACATGCGCCGGCGGACGCGTGTATGCGACCTACATGATTATATGAGTTTGTACTAACTACATTGCTAACGAGATCGGCACACGTTATCTCGGGCCCTCAAACGACCAGGTAGGAATACAATTCCTCCTATGGTGCCTTCCTTCGCGTAGGATGCGATATGGCGACACAGAATGACCCACTTACGGTCCCACAGAATATGATATCCTACGTGGAGGAGGGCACCACATTTTCCTAACTTAATTGTATCAATTCCTGATCTTTGTTTTACTTCTACTTTAAACAAAAAATGCAGAAAAGGGGATTGACCTACTTCCATATTCTCCGCGGGAGGTCCCCTACAAACTAAAATAAACACGAACTTGGGCCCGAGACGGCGGAGGCCGGCACACTTTTCTTTATGTGGTATGTACAGAATAAACAAAAATCACACAATATAATCTACAAGCACAACCTTGCAGGTACAAAAGCTGTCCTACCCAGCAACAGAGAGCGGGTGGGCTTGCCCCAAAACGGACAACACCATCTTTAAAGCACAAGAAAAATAAACAAGACAGGTCCGTTGCGGGGCGAGCACATCCGCCCGCATATATACTCAATAAGCTGGGGGCACAGACAAAATAATGTAAAAAATGTACATACGTTACAAATTTATGCAAAAATCAAATAAAAAAAATAAAAAACAAAAATACAAATATCAAAATTAATACAAAAAGCGTAGACGACATCCATAGACAGGGTGCTGGCGTGATGGTGTAGATGCGGCTGAAGCTACAAGCTAGAAGAAAGAGATGGATGGACTCTACAATTTTGTGGTGCAAAAAAGCACCACAAAATGGCTAAAAACTTTATGTCTCGAATCCCCTGATTGGATATAAGGTGCATAGTATGTAACATGGAAACGTGTGTAGCAATCTTTAGAAACGTCTTCCAAATCGCAATGAAACTTTCAAACAAAATTATCTAATAAACGATCCCCTTAATGATAAGTTAAAACTCGGAGCCTACCCTGTTACACAAAACAACCCACACCCTTTTGCGGCAAACCGCAAAAAACCAAGGCACAGCACTGCTATAACTTAAACGCAGTGCAATCACGTTGCCAAACCTTTAGAATGGAGTTCCAGATTATTACAACCTAACTGTGTTGCACCAAAACAAAGGCTCACATTAGAACTGTGCAACACATCCACAGCCCTTGAAAAATGAAGCACACGTAGCCCAGAAACTCCAACAAATAAAGATGCCCTTTAGCGACAGGACACATGCGCTCCTGAAGCAAACAGGGGGAAAAAATATAAGCCCAACCGAGACCTGGAAAGGTCACGGCACCGTTTCACAAACCTCTCAGAACGGAGCTCGGCGAATGGCTATAGGGCAAGGGGATGCCCGTGGGCTCGGAGACACCTTCGACGTGAGACGACGGACGGACGGGGCTGGAGCCGAGCGATGGTCTCCCTGTTCACCGGCAACGGGGAAAAGGGGTACCACCGAACAGCTACGGTGTAGTGCCAGCATGGATTCGTTCCCTGGGACCCCACAGGGACGACCCGCGACACGGGGAAACTGGAAAACAACAACAACAAAAACATCTCATTATCGTCATTTATTCTTGATGTACGAAATAATCATTGTTCTTTCACTCACAGAAGCTGCCCAATTTTTAAATAATTATTTTTTGTAATTTTCATCTTTTTTGTTTAATTAACTCGGAGAATCAAGTTGCGTTTTCTTCGATATGTATTTGGAAATGCCTGAAACCTTTGCATAAAATGTAGGCCCTGATCAGAGGCCTACGTCTGCTGCGTCTGATCTGGGTTTGCATGTTTTTTGCCGTTTGGCAACAAATGGAATCTTCCACCTTCTTAATAGAGCAAGTCCATTTCAAAATTAAAGAGTATGAAGTTTTGTTTTCTTCAATATGTTTATTTTGGCCAACCGAGTAGGTCCTGATCAGACGCCTACTTATGCTAGGTCTGATCTGGATCTGCACTTTATTTTGCCATTTGGCGTCAACTTGGATCTTTCACCTTGTAAAAAGCACAAGATCGTTTCAAAATTTATGCGTGTGAGGGTGTGTTTTCTTCAAAATTTATTTTGAAAATATCTGAAGCTTTTTTAAACAATGTAGGCCCCGATCAGGTCCCTATTTCTGTTGCGTATGACCTTGGTCTGCACATTTTGCTAATTGGCGGCTAATGGCATCTTCCACTTTGTAAATAGCACAAGACCATTTCGAAATATAAGAGTGTGAGGTTGTCCTTTCTTCAAAATTTCCGAAATAATTGATGTTCCGTCACTCACAGAAGCAGCTCATTTATTTAATTATTTATTGTTGTAATTTTCATTTATTTTGTTTTCATGAACATATTTGTTTTACCATATGGAATTTTCCACCTAACATACATAACGTTAGTCCATTTCAAAATGTAGGAGAATCAGGTTTTTTTTTTTTTTTGTTGTTGTTGTTGTTTTTTTTTTTGTTTTTTTTTCGAAATAACTGAACATTTTGTAATCTGTTATAATCTAGGCCCTGATCACTGAGACGCCTACTTCTGCTGCGCCTGACCTGGATCATTTTTACCATTACCATTTTTTTTTAATTTACAATTTGGAAAAAAAATGCCTGAACTTTTTGCAAACAGTGCAGATCCAGATCAGACGCCTATTTCTGTTGCGTCTGATCAAGGTTAAACTTTGCACCTTTTGCCAATTGGCGCCAAATGGAATCTTCCACCTAGCAAATAGCACTAAACAAATTCAAAATTTAAGAGTGTGAGGTTATGTTGTCTTCACAAATATTATGAAAATGTCTGAAGCTTTTGGAAGCAATGTTGGCCCTGATCAGACGCCTAGTTTTTCTGCGTCTGAACTGGGCCTGCACTGTTTCCCATTTGGCGCTAAACTTTCTGAACTTTAAGAAATGTGCGTATTTCAGCCTTTACCTTTTCCTTATTTTTATTTATGTACTTATTTATTTGTCTTTGCGAAAATACGCCTATATACCATACTATTGATTTTCTTACCACCAAAACTGAACATTTTCCGTTATTTTAATATTTCTGCACAAGACATAGGTTGTTGTACTCGTTAGAACCGACTCGGCGAGGTGGTTCTGACGAGTATCCACAATCTATATTTTGTGCAGAAATAAGAAGAAGAATATATACCCCCTTAAATTTCAATTTTACTATTTAAAAGTGGGGATTAGCGGGGTCAAATATGAATAGGTGTGTTTCAAGATGTGTAAGAAACACCATAAACATCCATTACAAGGCGGTTCTGATGAGCGCCCACAAACAAGTAAATAGACGTGACTTGTCAAACAAATATCCCAGGATAAACGATTACCTATTCGTCCCCTACACCATATGCCTCAGAATACCCCGAGTGTTAATAATCTCTTAACTGCCAGACATTAGGGTGTTATGCAATCCAAAATATGTCTTTAAATGTAAATATTACTGTGTGTGTTTATCACTCACTACTGATAAGAGAGGCCGATACCGCCATTAATTTATGAATGAATAAAAAAATAAAATCAAGAATATTGGTCAAACATACGAGCCAAGAGGATTTTGATTGGTCCGTGCTCTTTCGCATTCATGCGGTATATCTTCACTTATCTGTCTTATTCTTATTGGTTGGAAATCTCTCGCAAAGAAACGCGTATTGAGTTAACCTATCGCGTTACGAATAATCACTTTCATTGGCTGATATTAAATGCGTTTCAATCGCGTATGAACGCGATGAGCCGCGTATAGAAACCAGAAAATTTTACACGCACGCGATGCGCGTGTGTCAAGCGGACAAAACGCGAAAATGGTTAAGTTCTTCTCGAGCTTAACTGTATTTCACTAAATGTTTCATTCTTATATGAAAAGTAGAAGTAAAACAAAGATCAGAAATTGATACAATTTACTAACTCCACCCATAAAAGACATCAAAGGGAAAGAAATACAAACAATAAGCGACCAGACCATAATGGAAACCTAAACAAAGGAAGGTCATAAGGACAGTTACTTTCCCACAAAATGGCCATATGGCCATCCAAAATTAAAAGACACAAGTGATACACACAGTAAGTAACAAACAACAACATAAATAAATCGCCACAGACGAGCCGCCTTGGAACGGTCAGTGGAAGATTTCCACTGGGGGGCTTAAATCGATTTTACGTGGCCACAATCCTCGCCCTTACTTCCGTCGCGATTTAGACAAATAATTTGTTCAGTCCGCATGAAGGCCTCCTAACTCATCAGTGCAACATCTCCGTGAACACAAAAATCAAAGAACCGTAGAGGTGAGACAACGGTGAGGACTCGACAGCAAGAAACCACTGAAATGCTGGAGCAAAAGAAAACCAACAGTTAGACTCCGATGAGCCCGACCAGAGACAGAGCATCAGGCACCAACCAACATTATCTCTCTAATTCTCAATAAGCCTTTACGTTGGAGCCGTCATAGAATCTGAGGCCTGACCCACCGGCGTGCAATTAAAGAGGGAAGCAAAGTTGCCAACCGTGATTGGGTTAACTACCATGCATGCAGTCTGTCGTATAATATCCATGTTGTACCCAATCTTTTTATATCGAATAATGATTTTACGAAATTGGGTGCTGACGTCATTGTAGTTATATATTTTTCTGAATTTATATACTAAGTCACCATAAAATTCGGGTTCCGATAGACCTTGAAGTACATCTTATTTTAAGGGTCTGAGTGACATGCTCCCAGCCAGTGTGAAATACACCCACCCAGGTTGACCTATAATCAGTTCGGTTGCTGTTCATATTGTTCCAAAAAAAAACTGATTAAGCAAGATTTCCCCAAACCTACTTCCCCGCACAAACTTTTACTGAGCCTTTAAGTGAACTGGTATGCCCTGAACAGTTGTGTCAAAGTCAAAAAACCCAATTCTGTGAGTGCATTTTTCTGTGTCATTTTTTTTTTCCTGAGATGTGTGTCATCAAAAGAGGGACACTCAAAATCACAGTGGTGCTGTTGATGGGAATCAAATTCACTCAGTTACCGCCTTGGATAATGTCCTTCGTACTGTAAACTAAAGGGTAAAAGAAACACATTTCAGCACTGCGTTAGCTTTTTTATCAGAAACGGCTGGATTGTGAGACAGTCGATGTAGCCCAGCCATGCTTGTTTAAAAATTTCGAAAAGATGAACGTGTGTCCATGGTAACAAACAGGAAACTGTATATATAGAGAGAGATATGTTTGTAAAATAGAAGTGGAGGCAATGATCAGGAATCGATACAATTAACCCACAGCTCCCATCAGAGTCATCAAAGGAAAAGAAACACAAACACGAAACAATGAGGAAACGAAACGATGAGTGAGGAGGCCTTCATGCGGACTCAACAAATTATTTGTCTTAATCGCGGCGGAAGTAAGGGCGAGTATTGTGGCCACGTAAAATCGATTTAAGACCCCCCCCCCCCCCACACCCCCCCCCCAATGGAATTCGTTTCCGCTGACCGTTACAAGGCGGTTCTTCTGTCGCAGTTTATTTTTTGTTATGGTTTGTCGTTTGGGTGTTTGTGTCGCTTGTGTTGTTTTATTTTGAATAGTCTATTGGCCATTTTGTGGGAAAATAACTGTCCTTTTGGCTTTCCGCTATTGATGTTTCCATTAGGGTCTGTTGTTTCATGTTTGTGTTTCTTTTCCTTTTGTGTCTCTGTTTGGAGCTGTAGGTTAATTTATCGATTCCTGATTATTGCCCCCACTTCTACTTAGTACCACCAAGTTCTTGCTGAAGAGTGTTAACATAGTGAAGCCATGAAGTAACGACCACATTGTTAGTGGACTTATCAGCTGGAGCCAACACAAACTTCTTATGAAATTATTGAATTCCTTGTTTAACCCATATATGCCTAGTGGCCCTTTTTTGGGACGTTGGCAAACAATGTAGACCCAGATCAGACGCCGCATAACGCGGCGTCTGATCTGGGTCTACACTGTTTGCTCAAAGAACATACATTTTTGTACAACTTACATTAAACAAAACAAATCTTACACCCCTATAATTGAAAATGGACAACTCCAAATTTATAAGATGGAAGATTCCATTGTCATATATGGGTTAAGGTGACGTAAAGACGTCTTAGGTTTAGGAGGTAATAAGTTCGTATTTTGCGAATAAAAAGAAATGTTTTGTTCACTAATTTCTGAATGTTAAGTTTTCATTCTTTAAGAGCTTTATGCTCAGCATACGCTCGTTTACACCATCGATTACCAAATTCATTCAAGGCAGCAGCGATTTCACCTCTTCATTAATTGAAATCAATTTAAGAAAGAAATCGATAATTCGGTCCTTTAGAAATTATATTACGTATCCTAGAATCAGGAACAATTTTAAATTGCCAGTAATAATATGACCCGCAGCAGGATAGCAATACTCTGATTTCTTTGCAATTAAATATATCAGGAGTGCTAGTGTCAATATCAATATCAGAAACAAGTTTACTGAAATTAAAATGATAGATCTATCAGGTTTATTGTTTTTATAGCAAATTATGGGTGTTTCAGTTATTGTAATTTGAAAATAAGCAGCAATGGATGAAATAACCGAACTGTCCCGGAAGATAATAGGAAAAATTATAAAATTCAAACCCGTATTCATGAAGGATATTTTGATGTAATGACGTTTGTGATTAATTAAGGCGTAACTATACCAAATTTAGTGACTCAGAGGCCTTTCTGATATTAAATCTTCATCAGTTTGTCTAAACCCCAAAGTTCTGAAACCGAAACGGATGATGGACAAGACCCGGAAAACACAGCACATCCCCCTCCGAGCACACACCTACCGACGTGGCTCATGAGGCAGGTCAACTGGAGGCATCAGGCAAGAGACGCCTACCCGCGGACTTATAGGCGTCCCTTACCGAGCCAACATCAGCAAACATGGCCCACACTCCACGGAAGTCCCGGGCATCAGGAAGGAGATGTCCAAAGTAGCGAGACTAGCAAAATTTAAAACATAACAAAAAGGGGCAACCAAATCCGCTTAGATACATATCTCACCTGACAATTCAGTCTTAGTTTTAGATTTATTCTAAATTTATTCGCCTCGGTATCCAGAATTCGTACTACAGAAATGGGTAATGAACTTAGAACAGCAAGCATTGAGTGGCGTCCATGATTCAATAATATTATGGACAGTCACTTCAGTCTTGTATTGTTTCCTTTAAAAGCACGCAATTTACGTTTATAAATACCATTTCTTCTGGTGCCGTGCGACCTAGTTTTACGCTTTCGACAGCCCAGAAGCGAGAAAATATCAAAGTCGGGCATTTTAGATATATTACCCTCATGATAAATGTTGTTAATAAAGCCAAATGGAAAAGGTGTCTGTAATAATTTAATCCATTTAATTCAGTTTCATGCCGTTTAATAATTTTAAACCTAGATGTAGAATTTACATCATAATAATTTTTTTCCACTGACTGTATAGAATGACCTGTACGTCTGAAATGACGGTACAAGAAAGTGTCAGTGTTTTAGGCTTACTCATTCTACGATACTGTTCGTCAAATGGTGTTTTTAACATGCGATTAGTTTGCCCGACAAACTGCATTTTACAATTTGCAGTATGTCAGGTTATCTCATATATCAAATCCGTACACTTGCATGTCAAATCAGACATGTTACCTACAGAAAAACGTCTACCGTTTGCAGACGAAGAAACGGTAGACGCAGTGCATAAATGTGAACAGTACCTGCACCTCTTAGCATTGTACTTGGAAATACTAGGACATATTCCACTTCTTCTGAAAGAATTGGTATATTTCCGAAGAATGGGCGCTTTGATAGGAAACAATCTAACTCTCAGATTATTTTTAAATAAATTAGTACAAACTGCTCCACTTAATTTAACGGCAGCGTAAAAAAAAACAAATTGATGGACCTCACAAATACCGACGGCAACATGGCACTAAAATTATTAATAGAATGGGGAATCCGTACAGAAGAAGCAGAATGTAACCTAAGGGGGTATTGTAAGTTTGAGTTCATTTGTGATACCCATGTTTGTTTAAAGCGGCGATACCGTCCAAACTAAAGCGATGTTCATACCGGTCATTAAGTTAAACAGTATACGGAAGAACTGTAAATCCTTCCAATAGAAGGCGCTTCAAATAGCAGACGGGTATGACAAAAGCCCACAAAATAGCTATGCCTATAAAAAGCCCATAACTATCAAACAAGCAATTGTTATACAACGAGATACGAACATCGGCCCAACCAAGACCTTCAACAGGTATCAAAAGGATGTCAAATTAAGGAACGATGACACGCAATTGTAAAACCGGATCTGTTGCTGTTTTAGGTTTTGAGTGAGTGGGGTATGTTTCCATAAATAAATACGTGTGTACGTGTTACCGTTAAGCATCCAACTGGTTGGTACCCACAATCTTCATTTTAGAGCAGAAATAAGAAATATAAGGTTTTCCTTGAAAAAAAAAAGTTTTACTATATAAAAGTGAGGTTCAAGGGATTCAAAAGTACATAGGCGTGTTTTCGTGATAAACACAGATGAAGACTGACCATAAGATGCCGGATGGAGAGCGCCGCCTTATTTTATATAAGAGGCAGAATCATCAGTCAAGGATAGGAAATATGGTATCAGCATAAACTGGTATCAGAATGAACTGATAACATTCCAACGCAGAACGTGTAAAAAGGAGGGGGGGGGTCTGACTTGAAACTGTAGCAAGATTTGGCAGACAAAATAATGGTATATCACGTGTAAAGAAAGGTTCACCACATCTGCTCAAGTTCAAATAATCAGTTTGCAAAACTCTTGAACTATCAGACACATTGGCCATCCCGGTAAGCTCAATTTAAAGGAGAAGAGTATGATAGGAGCAAAGCCATGTAACTTTTCAAAACCTGTATCGAGTCTTTGTGATTCCGATTGTAATTATTAATAGGCTCTGATTCCAAATGCAGCTTATTATATCTTTAATTAATGTCACTGGAACTGATGTAAATTGGTATGTGGCGGTGTTAGAACGTCTCCCCGTAAATAATCAAGGTAGTTATATTCTAATTCCTTTAGGAAGGTTGAAACCATTTTAGATTCTTTGAAAATTGAGTTCTGCTCATACATGGTATATATACATATTACAGAGGACATAGCCATTTAACAAACATAAGTGCTGCTTATGAAGTGTTTGCATACAATTGAAACTCCAATTTTCTGTCTCTAATGAGTGTTTTGTTTTCAAAGGCAATTTCTCACACATGGTTCGATTTCTTTGTCACACGCTGCTGTCTTACCCTAGGGTTTATTAGCTGTCTCAGTCTGTTAATGATTGCTTTTTTTGGAATTCATCTTCATTGCAGTGTAACTTTTTTTTCGAAACTGTCTTCAGTTGCATGTTTTGTTACCCATGCAACACTATTTCTCCCTTTGTACATTTTAACAGCCACAATTGTATGTTCTTGATCAACTTTTAATGGAATGGATATTCAGTGTGTCAACAAATTGCTGCCAAGAAAAAACATTCTTGGATGTACATATTGTGTTGTAAATGATTTACCACTAAATATACAGGAACGTATTGAAAATGAATTTGAGCATCTCACTGGGAAAAATAAAAACTTTTTTAAAAGGTATGAGTAATAAAGGCTCTATTTTTTGTCCGGTTACATTTGCGTCAAGAAACAATTTAGCATACTGGTTTTCTGTTTTCTTTGGGCAGTAAGATGGCAATAGCTTTGGAAACATTTTACCACTCACAGCACATCCTTTTAAATAGGTGGGTGAAAAAATTAGCAAAAACGGAATATCTGTTTCTGATCATTGCCTTCACTTCTATTTTTGAGACCTCGACATGAAAATCTCAGGCTCGTTTTCAGCTTATGTTAGTCTAATGATCGGCATTACCTCGCACATGACGAAACTAAATCAAACACTTGCCAACGATTTCCTTGTCGAGGTCTCAGCCACATCATATTAACTTACAGATTTATGTAGCCTTACTGCAGCTAGTATTAAAGCCGATTTGCTTGTGATAGAACATCTCTCCGAACTTCACATCATAGGAAATAGACTCCGATGTCTATCTATACTGTCTTCGTTTTTTTTTAATTCCGAATGCACCTTTTTATAGCATTCTATAAGATGTTTGACAAAGTATGGCATGAAGTTTTACGCACAACTAGGAAACACTACAGCATGAGCAATACCTACATCGCATGAGGCACTGGAAGGCAAAGAGCAGAAATGTTGAATTGCATCACGGGTGACTAAATCACAACTTCATTTGGAATTCAGATTGATCAGTCTGACAATATCTCGGTCAGATTCGAATACGGGTCATATGGGATTAAAAAGTAGGTCAGTAGGTCAAATCATAGAAAAACATTGTTAATACTCTAGAGACCACAGTTCTGGTCCAATCATCCTCAAATTTCCTCAGAATGACCAATATCTCGGTCAAGTTCGAATACGGGTCATTTCGGGTCAAAAAGTAGGTCATTAGGTCAAATCATAAAAAACGTTGTTAAGACTCTAGAGGCCACATTTTTGGTCCAATCATCCTCAATCTTGCTCAGAATGATTGTCCTGTCAATATTTTTTTCTTGAATTATGGCCCTATGACCTTTTGGGCATTTAAAGCTTGTAAGCAAGATATCTAAAAAAAATTTTAGCTATTGTCTTTACACTTTACAGACTGATGGGGAATTGGAAGAAGATGAACTGTTTACCTTTTGAAATAAATCCGTTTTTTTTTAGTTATGGCCCTTTGAAACTTTGGGCATTTTAAGCTTGTAAAGTAGAAGTAAAACAAAGATCAGGAATTGATACAATTAACTAACTCCACCCATAAAAGCTAGATATCTCAAAAACTATTTGAACTATCGTCCTGAAACTTTACAGACTGGTTGGGTATGATGGGTAGATGAACCGATTAACTTTTGAAAAAAAAAAAATGACCTTTTTTTTAGTAATGTCCCTGTGAAACTTTGGACGTTTTTAACTTGTAAGCAAGATACGAGAACCGCTAAGGCTTGGCTTATAAAACTCTGCAAGCTGGTTGGAACTAATGTGAAGATGGTCTGGTTAAATTTTGGTGTAATTTTATTAACATTTGATCAAATTATACCCCTTTGTAGACCAAGGCATTTTGGCAAAGGAAAAACTTGTAAGGAAAATATAAGCTGTTTGGAACTAATGTGAAAATGGTCTGATTTAATGTTGGTGTTTTTTTGTTTGTTTCATTTGAGGTTTAACATCCCCGTCAACACTATAAAGGTCATTTTGGAGACGTCGCTTCCAAGTTTGTGAGACTTTTACCCGACATTGAGATGAAAGGAATAGGGTTCATAAGCATGGTAGGTCCGACTCGCACTGCTTTGTCTTGGCAGGCTTAGATCCCCTAAGCGGTTTACTAGTACTCGTGTGAGGTCGGTTTCAGTTCTGCGTGGAATCATCATGCAGCCCATCTATTTCTTCAAGCCCCGATGAACTGATTAACTTTTGAAAAAAAATCTGACTTTTTTTTAGTAATGACCCTGTGAAACTTTGGACGTTTTAAACTTGTAAGCAAGATACGAGAACCGCTAAGGCTTGGCTTATAAAACTCTGCAAGCTATTTGGAACTAATGCGAAGATGGTCTAGTTAAATTTTGGTGTAATTTTATTAACAAATGATCAAATTATACCCCTTTGTAGACCAATGCATTTTGGCAAAGGAAAAGCTTGAAAGGAAAATATGAGCTGTGAAAATGGTCTGATTAAATTTTGGTGTTTTTTGTTTGTTTCATTTGAGGTTTAACATCCCCGTCAACACTATATAGGTCATTTTGGAGACATCGCTTCCAATTTTGTGGGACTTTTATCCGACATTGAGATGAAATGTCATCTCAAGCCCTGTCGCCTAATGAAACCAATAGGGATTTTTAAGCATGGTAGGTCCGACTCGCACTGCTTTGTCTTGGTAGGCTTAGATCCGCTAAGCGGTTTACTAGTACTCGTGTGAGGTCGTTTTGAGTTCTGCGTGGAAGCATCATGCAGCCCATCTATTTCTTCAAGCCCTCATGAACTGATTAACTTTTGAAAAAGAAATCTGACCTTTTTTTTAGTAATGACCCTGTGAAACTTTGGTCGTTTTAAACTTGTAAGCAAGATACGAGAACCGCTAAGGCTTGGCTTATAAAACCCTGCAAGCTGTTTGGAACTAATGTGAAGATGGTCTGGTTAAATTATGGTGTAATTTTATTAACAATTGACCAAATTATGCTCCTTTATAGACCCATACATTTTGGCGAAGGAAAAGCTTGTAAGCGAAACATCTTAAGATCGACTTGAGCTAGTCTCTTGAAATTTTGTAATCTGTTGAGCACCAATCTGAAGATGATCTGATTAAATTTTGGTATAATTTCATAAAAATTTACGAGATTATGCCCCTTTGTAGACATAGGTATTTTGGCCGTTTGAAAATTTGGGCATTCAAAATGTCTGTAAACTTGTGTGAAATATTGTCCTGTGACTTCAAACGCTGATATGGGATGCTAAGAAGATGACCTGAGTAACTTTTGTTTTTCTTTTTTTTTTTTTTTTTTTTTTTGTTGTTGTTTTTTTTCACTGTGAAGTGTGTGAAAGAATTTTGTAAGGATCGTATAAAAACACCAAAAAAAAAAAAAAAAAACAAGCAAACAAACAAACAAAACAAAACAAAAAAAAAACACGAAAAAAACAAAAACAACAACAAAAAAAAAAAAAAAAATGTACCGGAGACCCACGGAACGGGATACTGACAAACAGTGTATGTCCAGATCGGAAATCGCAGACCGAGGCGTCTAAACAGCCTACACTTTTGGCAAAACTGGTTTCGTAGAGACCATGGCTGAAGTTTTAAACCTTAAATTCGTGAAGTCTGGTTTCGCCTGTCAGAAAATCGATGCTGAAGGAAGATTAAATTAGTGCCGTGTATAAAAGCACATTACCGGATTCGTATTGCGTTATTGATAAATCAAATGACCTTACATCGATAAAAATAGTACAGGATTATTGATAACCGTAATCTTGGTTTTCCAAAAGTGGTCACGTGGACAACAACACGATTTCAGTTCTTTGCTTTATAACTTTGGGTCAACTAGTAACCAGTCGACCCAAAAATCCTCAAGACTAGATGTTATTGGAGGTTTCTTTAGTATTTCCTACAAAGTACTGAAACACACGAGGAGGCTCTCAACATAGTATGTCATGTTGATGTGGCGAGCGACAATTTCTTAACCAATACGATGTATAAACCGTAAGCTCAGGTAGGATGACCAAATCTCCAGTCTACTAGAACGCCCATATTGTAAGAGACTCCACTGAGACCGCAAAATACAGGGAAATGTGGATAACATGACGCGACACCAACTGTGGTGTGCCAGTGATCGTAGCTGATCAGGCACTTTGCAGATCTGAACATTTACTGTAGCACCACAAGCTACTTTGTTAAAAGACGGAGGATTCATTAGGAAATGTATCAATACCGTTTTATATCCTTACAACTTATGGTCTTTGCTTGAAGGCTTTTCGGACATATTTCCCCCCACAAGTGTTACCACTAATTCATAAACTGAATGCCAAACAGTGTAGATCCTGATCAGATGGCTTCTTCAGAAGCCATCTGATCTGGATCTACACTGTTTGCAAAGATAGGGGTTGTGAGCAGCAAGATAATGGTTAAGACATTACTAGATAGAGTAGTGTAGGTAGATAGATACATCATAGTGTAGTTTATATTTTCTTGTCCTTTGGGATCATTGATTTCATTGTTGAATTTTGAAAATATATGAGGGTCACGGATGATGCCTAATTGGCCGAAACTAGCTAGTCTGGCCCAGATAACATGTGCACTCCATGTTTTCCAGTTCTGTGGTGTATTCCTTGTCTCCAAAGGATAACCCTTTCTAGAACATACAGTCGAACTTCAATGGCTCGAACACCTTTGGGACCATGAAAATCCGTTCGAGACAGGGGTAGTGCGAGCCATTAAGGGTTACTGCCAGGAGGCATAACGAGATACTTTTGGACATCTTTTCGGTGATCTATAATGACAATTTATGCTGTACGTACTCATTAGAATCGCCTCAATGAGGCGATTCTAATGAGTACACACAGCATACATTAGCAAGATAAAAGACGAAAATCTCCTAAATTATCTCCCACTATTTCTTATGCAGAGGAACTTCTTAGGGACTCAAAAACGGATTCGAATCAGCCATGGTAAACGAGCCATCGGTGTTCGAGCCATCGAAGTTCTACTGTAATTGGTACTGACCCACCACAAAACGGTTATTTAGTGGGTTAAATGAATACCCTTATGGCTTTTAGCCCGGGTCTAATTGAACTTCGCATCGGAAGTGTCCGATAAATGCCGTGCACAACTGTTTAAAATTCAAAACATCAGTTTATTGTACCATCAAGTTCCTCTTTTCCCTCAAGATATTATATATATTGCGCCCCCGCCCATAGGGGCTTGAAGAAATATATGGGCTGCATGATGCTTCCACGCAGAGCTGAATCCGGCCCGCACACTAGTACTGGTAAACCGCTTAGAAGATCTAAGCCTGTCCAGGAACCGCGGTGCGAGGTGGACCGTCCATGCTAATAAACCCTATTGGTTTCATTGGGCGACAGGGCTTGAGAAGTCATTTCATCTCAATGTCGGGTAAAAGTCCCACAAAATTGGAAGCAACGTCTCCAAAATGACCTTTATAGTGTTGACGGGGACGTTAAACCTCAAATCAAACAAACAAAATCAAGATATTATTGTTGTTCAACTATTGCTAGATCCACGCCAGTTGTTTTTTGTATTTTTGTCGGCATGCAGAATACAATTGTACATGGCTATTAGCTTAATTGAATCAAAACTTATCCTACTGTTTTACCTTGTAGGATTTGTTTTGCTGGTATTAGTTCATGGTAAGACGGACCGATGTAAAATAGAAGTGGAGGCAATGATCGTAAGCCTGCGAGATTAATAGACAATGATTGCCTGCACTCGTCGTATTATGTACCCATATATTGATCTAATATCAGAGAAATATGAAAATTCCGAAAAACTGGTACCCACCCATTACATATGCAATTAAACCCTTATAGACTACAAATAACATTTGTTTACATGCATTCTTGAAGAGCTAAATCTTTTGCTTCAAATTCCTGATTTAAGATAACCACCAGAAAGAACGCTTCAGTACGGCGCAATAAAGCATACAAATATAACTGAGTTTAAGATCAAATTTAAGTTTTACGTGTAAAATCAGTTTCTTTTGAACTGTCTTTGGTAGTCTCCACGACAAAAGAGCCGAGCACGGCGATGAACAATCGGTGTTATAATAGAACAACATGATTTGGCAATGGTATCGAATGTTTTAGTCGAGAAATAATTTCGCTAAGGCTGTACTCACTGATCAATCATGGTCGAATTCAGCTTTGTGAAATAAACTTTGTTAAATTCAACCAATTTCCACGTAAATTTAGATATTCAGTCCATGGTATTCAACAATAAAGTTAAAAAAAAAAAATCTCCAACCGGCATTTGATACTGCAAATTCAGTGTCCTTGTAACTCTAGATATAATTTTATAACTAAACGGCTTTAATAATGAGATAGCGTTGCCTTTTTCTTTCCTAAAGTGTACAATGCAATCACGATCGAGTCACTTGATATGGCACAAAGTGACATAACTTTTCTTATTTTTATTGATGCTTGCTTGATATACCTTTTCTTGTTTTTATTGATGCTTGCTTCATAATACCGAGATTAAAATTGTTAATAAAAATATTATTAATATTTGTGTCGAAAGCAAGACCAGTGGAATCTTCTATGGATGACAAGGTTGTAGCAGAAGCATAACGTGGCCTATAGAATGTACCTAGCAGGAGTTTAAGTAAACAATGTAGACCAAGATCAGGCGCCGCATTCTGCGGCGTCTGATATGGGTCTGCAGTGTTTGCGAAGGTAAAAAGGGCCCGTAGTGTATATTGGTTAAGGAATTGATCAGATTGTGCGAATGCGCAGGTTTAACTACATATTTGTTATCTGCAATGACAAAACCAGTTTTCCGAATGCGTGGTTCATTTTTTTAGCAGAAAACATTCCCTTGGTTTGTTTGTTTGTTTGATTTGAGGTCTAACATCCCCGTTGACACTATATAGGTCGTTTTGGAGACGTTGCTTCCAATTTTTGGGGGACATTTACCCGGCATTGACATGAAATGACATCTCAAGCCCTGTCGCTTAATAAAACCAATAGGGTTTATAAGCATGGACGGTCCGACTCGCACCGCCTTGCCTGAGCAGGCTCAGATCCTCTAAGCAGTTTACCGGTACTCGTGTGCGGTGCGTGGAAGCATCATGCAGCTCACCTTGGCCTAGAGCAGAAATAAGAAAAACTATGTTTACACCTGTAAAGCGCGGGTTACTATACAAGACTGGGGTTCAAGAGGGTCAAAATTATATAGGCGTGTTTTCGAGATCCTTGTAAATTACCCGTTGATATATTAGACAAACATAAATAAAGGCCATTGACTAGGTTGACCTTTATCCTAGATTTCCAATATCAGTATGTAATTAAAGATCAAACTCCAAAAACATCTGCGCTGAATTGATTCATGTTTTCTTATTTATTTCGATTAGCGTGAATATACCGGTTTTCATTTATTTGCTGACCTACGGTTTCCAATAATGCAAAATGACCACATCTAGGGGAATTGGCACACCTTCTGAGACGGCAACTATTTCACAATAAAATTTGCCATTTCGCCTAGTATCGCTCGGAAGCCGGATATGCTGTGCCTTTGGACAGAGTGTAAATCCTGGTCATATGGCTGTATGAGAAACAATCTGATCGTTTGCCATTCAGTTGATAAATTTACCATCACGTTATCAAGTCCGTGAAATGAACACCCCCACTTTATAAAGACAAAACTGGGGTTTACAGCGGAGTATAATATATTAGTATGCTTATTTCTGCTCCGAGACATAGGTCTTGGGTACTCGTTAGAACCGCCTCAATGAGGAGACTCTAATGAGAACCCACAACCTATGTTATGAACTTAAATAAGAAAAATACCAAAACTTGTCACCAACAAAGTAGTCATTTTGGAGATGTGAAAAAAAAACACTATGTCGAACGGGTGTGTAATTGTAATATAGGTATTACGCACTAAATGAAGGGCGCAAAAGTACTAATGAAACTAACGAGGAACGCCGGTTACAAAAACAAATGTTTAATTTGTATTTTTCTGTTTTAAGCAAATTCACCAATATGTAATTAATAAGCATACAACAATGTTCCCAATTTTAGTGTGGAAAAAGTCCGAACTGTTTATCCAGTCAATATGTAAGAAGCTGATCCTTTCTTAAAAATGTCCTTTAACTATCCACACTGCGAAGTCTAGTGTAACAGAAAATGTCCACTTCAAACACTGGTAATTCCAGAATAAGACGGCAAAATCCAGTCTATCATGCATAAAGTCACTATAATTTAAATTGTGTGTCCTATAACCCAAGACCCCTTTTTATTAACATACGGTCATGCACTTATGAAAATATTGCTCAAGAGGAAAGCTACCTGTTTAGGCATTTATCCCCTCCCAAGCCATGGTCATCAAGGATAACAATAAGAACAGATTTTGTGTTCAACAACAAAATACCCATATCAATTATAATCTGTCTCGGTGTTTGATTCTAGACATTTGTTGTCGCAATGTGGTTTCGATATTTCCTTCCCATGAGGAGAATATGATTAAGTATGTTTTAGCAGTTCTTTTATGATCCTTGATGACTAGGTGCCTAAGAAAAACGGAAACAGATATCTGGCTTAATAAAGGAAAAAATATGATTTTATCCAAACCCCAACTGTCCCACAGATTTGTGAAAAAAGTTAATTATAAGAAGTATTTATCATTTATTTATTTTCATAATTTTGCTAAATTTTAAAAAAGTTTAGCAAATATGATTTATACTGTCAAGTCTAGTTTATGCGAAATTTACAGCATAATATAGGCATTAATTTGTTTGCTTGAATAGTCAAAAATGAGTCTGGCAAAAAAAAAATGTTCAGCAAAACAAGGTGTGCAGAACTAGTCTGAAGGACAGAAATTGCTTCTTTTTTCTTCTTCACTCAAATAGAGCAGATCATGTTGTTTTTTTTTTTCATCACGAAAACACGCCTATATAATTCTGACCCCTTTGAGCCCAATTTTATATAGTAAAACTGGGGTTTACAGGGTTGAACCTTATTTTTCCTTGTTCTGCTCTAAACTATAGATTGTAGGTACTCGTTAGAATCGAGTCCCAACAACCTATATTTTGAGCAGAAATAAGAAAAATATCACATTTTTTTATCAAAAAAAAAAAAAAAAAAATCGATTTTTCGGAGGAAGAATTTACAATGTATTTGTATATGCGTGTTTTCGTAATGATGAGGCTGAAAAGAAGCAACTTGAAATAAAAATGGCGGGCAATTCCTCAAGTGTGTTTATTCCCTTAAAATATAAGTCCCCGCCCATAGGGGCTTGAAAAAATATATGGGCTGCATGATGCTTCCACGCAGAGCTGATTCTGGCCCGCACACTAGTACTGGTAAATCGTTTATAGGATCTAAACCTGTCCAGGAACCGCGGTGCGAGGCTGACCGTCCATGCTAATAAACTGTATTGGTTTCATTGGGCGACAGGGCTTGAGATGTCATTTCATCTCAATCTCGGGTAAAAGTCCCACAAAATTGGAAGCAATGTCTCCAAAATAAACTTTACAGTGTTGACGGGGACGTTAAACCTCAAATCAAACAAACACAATTTCCTTAAAATATAAACATGTGTGACAAGGGTTAAGTATCGCGGAACAGTTGTTCAAAACTAACGACGTGTTTGTTAACGAATCGTTGAAATTTAATCATTTATTATGGCAAATATATTAATATTTTTACTGAAAAAAATGTAAGCAGTTTTTGCATAAATAACAACAAAAAATGGATATTGTACTTGCTAGAACGGTGAGCTTGGCAACTAATGAGTTCGTTAATCTAACGAGGCTTTGTGGGAAAGCAATAGTCATTTTGGCTTCCCGCTATTGATGTTTCCATTAGGATGTAGTAATTTCATGTTTGTGTTTCTTTCCCTTTGGTGTCACTACAGTGAGCTATGGGTTAATCGTGTTGATTTCTGATCATTGCCTTACTTCTGTTTTGAATAACTGGGCCCTGAACCAATTGTTCAACGCTTCGCGAGCTTAATGAACTTGTAGGTGGTCTAACTGTTAACTGTTCTAGCTAGTACAATATCAAACATAGTGGTCTTTATGCTGAAAAAGACAATCAGCAAAAATCTAAGCATATTTGCTAAGTTATTACAGAAAAGCCTGCGTTGTTTCATTTCCAAGATTTCAAACATATTCTGCGACCGTTTATTGCATGTAGCTTCGATTTAATAAAGCGGTTCTAATGAAGCTGATCTCGAACGTGGAACTGGAATCGATACAATTGCCCACACACACCTCCCATCCGATACACGAAATGATAAGAATCACGGGCATAAACTAATTAAACCATAATGAAAACACCACAAGAAGAAAGCCAAAAGGACACTTCCCACAAAATAACCAAACAGCTATCTAAAATGAAAAATATATATAAGCAATACATACATGCTGTGATGGACGAATGTTAACAACAATAATCCACGATAGAAGAACCGCTTTAGAACGATCAGTGTGTGTGTGGGGTGGGGGGGGGGGTGGGGGTGGGGTTGGGACTTAAATCTATTTCCCTATGTTCAGTCGTGGTTTAAACAAATAATTTGTTCAGTCCGCATGAAGTCTGTCTAATTCGCCCGTGCTACATCCCTGAAAACATAATAATCAGTTACCCCCCCCCCCTTTATATTGCATTCTAATGCACTGACCTGATAAAGATACAATTAATACGCTATCTCAGGTCAAGTGAGCTTTATCACGTCAACGTGACATTGCACGTTGTTTTAATGAAGCGGACTGTTTGAAAAATGTTGTACTTACTGGAAAAGAATGGAAAAAATGGAAAAAAATAGATTACTTTAAAAAATATCATAGGAAAAATTGCGGTCACCTGATACTGAATATAAGGACTGCCGGTATGTTGGGACGCACTGAGGACCATTGAAAACTGATCGTTAATTGCTAATTTAAGAGTGTACAAGGGGATAAACTAATAAATAGAATACCAGATTCGTGTCATTTGATATCAAGTTTATCAGGCTGCGATTCTACAAGCGTTCTAGAGGATCTAAGCCTGCTCAGGCTCCCCGAAGGTGCAATAGTCGGAACAGGAAACATTATCCTAGTTAAAGAGCGGTATACTGTGTATTCTCACTGTACTTCAAAATGGAGTATAACAAAACCTGTCGGTGGACAGAATGGCTTGCCTGATGGCACTGTCATACAAACATCAGCAGAACAAAAGTCGGAATAAATGAAAGGAAGTGTCTTCAGATACCATACCATACCCCAAGATCCTGTGTGGTAGTTTAGCTTTATTAATTGGGTAAAACTGTTTAATACAAATTATTGAAAACTTACTCTCGTACACAGAGGCAATCCTCATAAGACTGTCTCCAGGTTCCGTATTGGGTGCCTTTACATGCATATAAAATATCAGACGGGTTCGAAAATGGATCTGATCCTATCCCCTTGACCGTCAAAAAAGGTCATTTTGACCATCTGCTAAGACTAGCTTCTTTCACGTTGATCCAGTTGATCTGCAACTCTAATGTAGATGGATGACTTGCAATTTTACATCCTTTTTAGTAGTATTCCATACCCAACATTTGTGTGAAGTTATATCAAAATCCATCAGCAAATGACGACGCTAGAGCGATGACAAAGTTTTTATTTTTTCTAAAAATAGCCGAAGTGACTTTGACCTTTATCCCAGGACCCTGAAAGTTAAACTTGCTCGAGAAATTATCATACCCAACATTTGTGTTAAATGATATTAAAATCCATCAATAAATGTAGGCACTAGAGCGATGACAAAGTGTTTTCTAAAAATAGCCGAAGTGACTTTGACCTTGATCCCAGGACCCTGAAAGTTAAACTTGCTCGAGATATTATCATACCCAACATTTGTGTTAAATGATATTAAAATCCATCAATAAATGTAGGCACTAGAGCGATGACAAAGTGTTTTCTAAAAATAGCCCAGGACCCTGAAAGTCAAATTTGCTCGAGATATTATCATAACCAACATTTGTGTGAAATTATATTAAAATCCATCAATAAATGTTTGCACCAGAGCGATGACAAAGTTTTTTCTTAAATAACCACAGTGACCTTTACCTTGAGCTTAGGATCCTGAAAGTCAAAATTGCTCGAGATATTATCATACCCAACATTTGTGTGAAATTATATTAAAATCCATCAATAAATGTTTGCACCAGAGCGATGACAAAGTTTTTTCTTAAATAACCACAGTGACCTTTACCTTGAGCTTAGGATCCTGAAAGTCAAAATTGCTCGAGATATTATCATACCCAACATTTGTGTGAAATTATATTAAATTCCATCTGCAAATGACGACGCTAGAACGATGACAAAGTTTTTTTGTTTTGTTTTTTTCTAAAAAAAAGCCGCTGTGACCTTGAGCCCAGGACCCTGAAAGTCAAACTTGCTCGAGATATTATCATACCCAACATTTGTGTGAAATTATATTAAAATCCATCAATAAATGTAGGCAATAGAGCGATGATAATTTTTTTTCTAAAAATAACCACAGTGACCTTGACCTTGACCCCAGGATCCTGAAAGTTGAACTCGCACAAGATATTATTATACCCAACATTGTTTTGAAGTTATATTAAAATCCATCAGCAAATGACGACGCTAGAGCGATGACAAAGTTTTTTTAGCTCACCAGAGCCGAAGGCTCCGGGGGAGCTTTTAGGATAGGCAGTTGTCCGTCGTCGTCGGCGTCGTCGTCGTCGTCGTCGTCGTCTGCGTCTGCGTCTGCGTCGTCAACACTTTCAAACGACATCTCCTCTGAAACCACTGGGTCGATTGGGCCCAAATTTTATCTGTAGCATGCTTGGGTTGGGGGATTAAAAGTTTGTGTTTTTTTATGAAAATCGGCTTTTCAGTTTGGTTGCTAAAGCAACTTAGAGCTCCCATAGACTTACAATGGGGAAAATAAAAAAATCACATTAACTGCCAAGCCTTTGCAGATATAGGGACAAAACTTCATAGAAATGTTCCTTAAGCAATCTAGCATCTGCTATATGAATTTAGGCCTACTGCTCAATTTTATTGGTTGCCACGGAGACAAAAATGCAAAAAAAAAGAAAATAAAACTTAAAAATCATCTCCTCAGAAACCGTATGCTTTATGAGGCTGAGACTTAATGAAAATATTCTCCTTATTAGCCTCAACAGATTTTGTGTTTTTTATGAAATTCGGCTATTTAGTTTGGTTGCTATGGCAACTTAGAGTTTCCGTTGACTTTTAATGGGGAAAATTGAAAGATGGCATTAACTGCCACGCCTTTGCAGATATTTAGACAATTTTTTTATTGAAATGTTCCTTGAGTAAATTTCTTTTAGCCATATGCTTTTATGCCAACCTGAGGGTCCTGCAGGTTGTACCGGAGCCATACCCCACCACCTTCATTTCAGAAAAGGCCATATATCTTGCAAACCATTCAGATCCCCATCCCCAAACCATATATACTCTTGTTTCTTGTGATAAGACACATTCATTGAAACCAACCTGTAGGTCCCTTGGTTGTGCTGGGGCCATGCCTCAACCCCTCCATTTAAAAATGCCCCAATATCTAAGAAACAGTTCAGATCCCCACCCCTAAACCATATATATTTTTGTTCCGTGTGATAAGACGCATTCAGTGACACCAACCTGTGGGTCCCATGGCTGTGTTGGGGTCATGCCCAACCCCTCCATTTTTAAAATGGCCCAATATCTAAGAAACAGTTCAGATCCCCAAACCCTAAATGATATTGATATATATTCTTGTTCCTGGTGATAAGACGCATTCAGTGACACCAACTTGTGGGTTCGTTGGTTGTGCTGGAGCCATGCCCTAACCCCTCCATTTCACAAATGTCCCAACATCTCAGAAACCGTTCAGATCCCCACCCATAAACCATATATATTCTTGTTCCTAGTGATAAGAGGCATTCAGTGACACCAACCGGTGGGTCCCTTCGGTGCTCTTGATTCCATGCCCCACTCCCTCAATTACAAAAATGGCCCAATATCTCAGAAACCATTCAGATCCCCGCCACTAAACCATATATATCCTATTCCTTATGATAAGACACATTCAATGATACCAACCTATAGGACTCCTGGGATGCGCTAGGGACTTGCACCACCCCTTCACTTCACAAAAGGCCAAATATCTGAGAAACTGTTCAGGTATCCACCCCCAAACCATATATTTTCATGTTCCTTATGACAGGACGCATTCAGTGACTCCAATATGGGGGGCCCCTGGGTCATGTCGCAGGTCATCTTCCACCCCTCCTCTTCATAAAAAAGCTGTATATCATAGAAACCGTACAGATCCCCACCCCATAACCATATATTTTCTTGCTCCTTCTGGTAAGACCCATTCAGTCACACCAACCTGGAGGTCTTTTTGTGCTGGGGTCAATATACCCCACCACTTCATAAAATGCCATATATCATAGAAGCCATTCAGATCCCCACCCCATATTCATTTGTATTCTTGTTCCTTATAATTAGACACATTCAGTCAAACCGACTTATGGGGTCCACAGGGGCTGTAACCCACCCCTTTATTAGCTCACCAGAGCCGAAGGCTCCACTGCAGCTTATAGGATAAGCAGTAGTCCGCCGTCGTCGTCTGTTGTCAGCACGCGTTATCTCCTCTGAAGCCACTGGGCCAATTCAGCCTAAATTTCATCTGTAGCATCTTCGGCTTGGGGGATTGAAAGTTTGTGTTTTTTTTATGAATATAAGTTGGTTGGCATGGCAACTTAAAGTTTCCATTGACTTATAATGGGCAAATTTGAAAAATGGCATTAACTGCCAAGTCTTTGCAGATATTTTGACAAAACTTTCATACGAAGAAAAACTTTCGAGTGAATGTCACCACTCCGGAGTCTGCGTTGGCATTGGCGTCTTCATTTCCAAAAAAACATAACCTTGGCTATAACTTAAAAAGTATTAGACCTAGCCCCATGAAACTTCATACATATACTCATCATCAATATAGCTACAAAAGCTACGTTGACGCTTATGACCCACATATAGGGTTGCTGCGTCGTTAAACACAAAATCATCAACAAAAAAAGCTACATTCTGACCAAAGGTCATAACTATATTGTTGATTTTGACTGTATTATCTCCCCTTTTCCATTTTTTTTTCTGAAACACATTTTTTGCTCTCATTTCAATACTATTTTAAATAGAGCCTTCAAACTTAACATGAATGTTCCTTGGGACAAGACCTTTTCAGTGATACCACACTTTTTGACCTGTGACCTTGACCTTTTAACTTTGACCAATTTTTCGAAAATTTAAACAAAAACCTCAACCTTGGCCATATTTCAAAAAAGTATTCGGCCTACCTTCATGAAACTTCATACACATACTAACCATCACAAGAGCTACATTCTGTTCAAGTTTCATAACTCAGTCTTGCAATTTGACTGAATTATTTCCCCTTTCCTCTCCATTTTTTAAAAAAAAATGTTTATGGCTCTTTTTTTCAATACTATTCCCAACACAGCCTTCAAACTTCACATGAATGTTGCTTGGAACAAGACCTTTTCAGTGATACCACATTTTTAGCTCACCAGAGCCGAAGGCTCCGGGGGAGCTTATAGGATAGGCAGTTGTCCGGCGTCGTCGTCGTTGTCGTCGTCGTCGTCGTCGTCGTCGTCGTCTGTCGTCGTCTGTCGTCGTCTGACGTCAACACTTTCAAACATCTTCTTCTCTGAAGCAACTGGACCGATTCAGCCCAAATTTTATCTGTAGCATCCTTGGGCTGGGGGATTGACAGTTTGTGTTTTTTATGAAAATCAGCTTTTTAATTTGGTTGCTATGGCAACTTAGAGCTCCCATAGACTTATAATGGGAAAATTGAAAAATGGCAATAACTGCCAAGCCTTTGCAGATATTGGGACAAAATTTTCATAGAAATATTCCTTAAGCAATCTTGTATCTGCCATATGATTTTAGGCCTACTGCTCAGTTTTATTGGTTGCCATAGAAACCAAAATGCAAACAAATAGAAAAAAATACTCAAAAATCTTCTCCTCAGAAACCATATGCCCTATAAGGATGAGACTTACTGAAAAAATTCTCCATATTAGCCTCAAGAGGATTTGTGTTTTTTATGAAATTCGGCTTTTTATTTTGGTTGCTATGGCAACTTAGGGTTTCCATTGACTTTTAATGGGGAAAATTGAAAAATGGCACTAACTGCCAAGCCTTTGCAAATATTTAGACAGTTTTTAGCTCACCAGAGCCGAAGGCTCCGGGGGAGCTTATAGGATAGGCAGTTGTCCGTCGTCGTCGTCGTATGTCGTATGTCTGGCGTCAACACTTTTAAACATCTTCTCCTCTGAAGCCACTGGGCCGATTGGGCCCAAATTGTATCTGTAGCATCCTTGGGCTGGGGGATTGAAAGTTTGTGTTTTTTATGAAAATCGGCTGATTAGTTTGGTTGCTATGGCAACTTAGAGTTTCCATAGAATTATAATGGGGAAAATTGAAAAATGGCATTTACTGCCAAGTCATTGCAGATATTTTGACAAAACTTTTATAGAAATGTTTCTTGAGTAAACTTCTCTTAGTCATATGCATTTATGCCAACCTGAAGGTCCCACAGGTTGTGCCGGGGCCATGCCCCACCCCCTCAACTTCATAAAAGGCCATATATCTCAGAAACCATTCAGATCTCGACCCCTAAACCATATATTCTTGTTCCTATTGATAAGACGCATTCAGTAACACCAACCTGGGGGTCCTCAGGGATGCGCCGAGGTCATGCCCCACCTCCTCCACTTAATAAAAGGCCCAATATCTCGGAAACTATTCAGATCCCCACCCCTAAACCATATATATTCTTGTTCCTTATGATAAGACCCATTCAGTGACATCAACCTGGGAGTCCCTGGGATGCGCCGGGGCCATGCCCCACCCCCATCCATTTCATTTAAGGCCCAATATCTCGGAAACCTTACAGATCCCCGCCCCTAAACCATATATATTCTTGCTTCTTATGATAAGACACATTCATTGACATCAACCTGGGGGTCTTCAGGGATGCGCTGGGGCCTTGCCCAACCCCTCCACTTCACAAAAGGCCATATATCTCAGAAACTGTTCAGATCCCCACCCCTAAACATATATATTCTTGTTCATTATGATAAGACGCATTCAGTGACACCAACCTGGGGGTCCCCAGGGATGTGCTGGGGCCATGCCCTACCCCCTCCATGTCATAATATCACAATATCTCTGAAACCCTACAGATGGCAACCCCTATACCATATATATTCTTGTTCGTTATGATAAGACACATTCATTGACACCAACCTGGGAGTCTCCCGGGGCCTTGCCCCACCCCTCCACTTCACAAAAGGCCTTATATCTCAGAGAATGTTCTTAGCCCCACCCTAAACCATATATATTCATCTTTCTTATGATAAGACGCATTCAGTGACACCAGCTTGGGAGTCCCCGGGGCACGCCCAGGCCATGCCCCACCGCTTTACTTCATTAAAAGCCATATATCGCAGAAATAGTTCAGATCCCCACCCCTAAACCATATACGTGTTCCTTATGATAAGACTCGTTCAATCACACCAACCTGGGGGTCTCTTTGTGCTGAGGCAATGTGCCCCGCCCTTCCACTTAATAAAAGGCTTTATATTTCAGAAACCATTCTAATCCCCAACCCATAATCATAAATGTTCTTGTTCCTTATTATTAGCACACCTACTGTAGGGGGTTCCGCAGGGGCCATTCCTATCCTTTCCACTTCATAAAAGGGCCTCAAATATCCGAAACCGTTCAGATTCCCAGCACTAAACCATATATATACTTGGGCCTTATGATAAGACACATTTAGGGACAACAGTTTGGGCTTTCCTTGGATCAACAGGGCATGCCCCAACCCCTCCACTGTTTAAGAGGCCTTACAGATCCCCACTGCTAAACCGTATATATTTTTGTTTCTTATGATAAGACGCATTTAGTGATACCAACCATGGCTCCATTGGGTCCATGCCCCACCCCCTCTATTTCATAAAAGGCCTAATGTCTCAGAGACTGAGTCCACATGGGTGCTCATTTGAGCATTGGGGTTCATTTGGTAGATTAAAATGATATCATGTTAAAATACATGGCTGCCATTGGGCAGTGCCCTCCTGAGCTCTGGTGAGCATAGTGGCCCATGGGCCTCTTGTCTATAAATAGCAACAATGACCTTGACCTTAAGCCCAGGACCCCGAGATAGTATCATACTCAACATTTGTGTGAAATTATATTAAAATTCATCAATAAATGTAGGTAGCAGAGTGATGACAATGTTTTTTTTTCTAAAAATAGCCACAGTGACCCTACACTGCAGCTTTAAACAAAGTACCATAACTCTGTGACAAATCATCTAACCAGATGCGCATCCACTATTGCTGCTTAAGATTCCATTGAAGTTTCGTTGAATTTCTGCAAGTAGTTGCTGAGAATTCGCGCGGATATGAACAGTACCTTATATATTCATGCAGAATTCATCTAAGGGTCATAACTGTTGGAAACATCATCGAACCAAAACACGCAGGTGATATGCGCATCCACCTTCGATACTTAATATTCCCTTGGAGTTTCATAGAAATCCGACCAGTAGTTTCTGAGAATTCGCGTGGACAAGAGCGGGACGGACGAACAGACGCACGGGCGAAGCGGCAACTATATGCTCCCCCGAAATTCTTCGGGGACCATAACAACGACAAGAACTCGACAGTATGAAAGAACTGAAATGCTGGAGCAAAAGAAAACCAACAGGTAGACTCCGCTGGGCCTGACTAGAGAGAGAACATTAAGTACAAACCGATGTTACCTAAAATTTAAGATAAGCCTTTACGCTGGGAATCTGAGGCCTGACCAGCCTGCGTACAACTAAAGAGGGAAGCAAAGTTAGCAAGCGTGATTATGTTAACTATCATACATGCATTCTGTCGTATAAAATTTATGTCGTAGCCAATCGTTTTATTACGATAGCATACCCATGCAGCATAGTGCATTTTTTCACACTTCCAAAATGATCACTTTTAAAGGAAAACCTGATACATTTCGTATTTCTACTGCAAACATAGGTTGTGGTTGCTCGTTAGAACCGCCTCAATGAGGCAGTTCTAACGAGTATCTGCAGCCTTTGTCTTGGAGTAGAAATAAGAAAAATATTGTTTACCTCTGTAAACCCAAATTTTTATATATAAAGTGGGGTTTAAGAGGGTGTTTATTTCACGGACTTGTTAACGTGATGGTTATATCGAACAATGATTTAACGAAAATGGGTAAGCATACATTTTGTCTGAATTTATACACTAAGTCACCATTAAATTTGGGTACCGATAGGCCGATTAAGTCCATCATTGAATTTTGAGATTAAATCGGAATGACATTTATAAAACTTAGAAAAGGCTTTTCTGATAACCCAGATTAAGAAGTTTAGCAGTTACATGTAGCAAGTTATTACGAGTGTTGCAGTCAGTTGCATGTCTAGACACTATAAATAATCGATTTAATTGCGAAATTTAAACGCCGTAACATGCCGCACGGGGAACATCACCATCTAAGAAAAGAAAATTTACAACCTCAAAATCAAACCCATCGCGTTTATCATAAATGTTGCAGGAAGCAAACCCATCTACAATAGATAAACGGGGCTTCGGTATCAGAAGAATTGGCTTTTTATACTGAAGTTCCGAGGGTATATGTGACTGATAAATCCATCGAAGTAGGCTTTGTTAATATGTAATAAATCATCCAAACATCTAGACGTCGATGTAAAAGCTACAATGATTTCAGATTGGGTTTCACCGGGAAGGGACACAATGAAGAATAGAAGTAAAGGCAATGGTCAGGAGTCGATACAATTACCCCCATCCGCGCCCCATCAGGGACACCAAATGGAAAGAAACACAAACATGAAATAACTAGACCCTAATGGAAGCATCAACAGCGGACAGCCAAAAGGACAGTTACTAATTACTTCACAAAATCAAGTCTATATAATTTTGATCCCCTTGAACACCACTTGTATACAGTGAAACTGGGGTTTACAAGGATAAAACTTATTTTCCTTATTTCTGCTCTAAAATATACACTCTGGGTACTCGTTATAACCGCCTCGATGAGAGCCAATTACATGTATTTGCATTATTTTTTCATCTTAAAATTTCGTGTTTTCCGCGGTATAGTTTACAATGTATTTGTATAGGTGTTTTTTTTTTTTCGTAATGCCTTCCCACAAAATGGCTTTGAAGATTCTTTCATAACAAAACAAGAACAAATCAGCCACAAGGGGTGCGAAATTCGTACCATCGGATCTCCCACAATTTGTCTAAATAACCAGTACCAAATCTTATATAAATATTGTCAAGTAGAAAGGTGAGAGCCTCACACACTATCGGCCCCCGCCCATCGGTGCTTGAAGAAATAGATGGGCTGCATGATGCTTCCACGCAGAGCTGTAAACGATCACACACGAGTACTGGTAAACCGTTTAGAGGATCTAAGCCTGCCCAGGCAAATCAGCCACAAGGGGTGCGAAATTCGTACCATCGGAACTCCCACAATTTGTCTAAATAACTAGTACCAAATCTTATATAAATATTGTCAAGTAGAAAGGTGAGAGCCTCACACACTATCGGCCCCCGCCCATCGGTGCTTGAAGAAATAGATGGGCTGCATGATGCTTCCACGCAGAGCTGTAAACGATCACACACGAGTACTGGTAAACCGTTTAGAGGATCTAAGCCTGCCCAGGCAAAGCGGGTCAGACCGTCCATGCTTATAAACCCTATTGGTTTTATTGGGCGACAGGGCTTGAGATGTAAAGTCATCCCAGTGTCGGGTACAAGTTCAACAAAATTAGAAGCAATGTCTCCAAAATGACCTACATGTATACAGTGTTGATGGGGACGTAATTTTTTTTTTTTTGGGGGGGGTGGGGGGGTTGGTTTTACGGCCCTTTCAAGATTATTTCACTCATATAGAGCCGATCGTTAATCAGAGGTGGGCGAAAACCGGAGTACCCGGAGAAAAGCACCTGACCTTCCGTTGCAGAACTTGGCGTCTCAACGGGGACGTTAAACGTCAAATCAAACAAACAAACAAACAAACAAGTATGTTCTAGAAAGGGTTATCCATTGGAAGCAAGGAATACACCACAGAACTGGAAAAATTCACGATGGCTGTAAATGTTTTCTGGGCCAGACTTGCTAGTTTCGGCCAATTGGGCCTCATCAGTGACCCTCAAATATTTTCAAAATTCCACAATGGAATCTATCATCCCAAAGGACAAATAATATAAACTACATTATGAACACTACACTTAAGCCCCACACACTTTATGGCATGACCATAATATATAATTTTTATGCTCTTCAGAACTGAAAAAAAGCATTTCTTATATTACACGGAACTCTTCTCTATGGAGTTTCCATTCACTGAATCACATCATTCTTTTTCTTTTATAAGATTCTGAGGAAGTATAGTGTAAAAATCATAAGCAGACAGACTAAAAGCACGAAAACGTCTGGGATTTAAATTTATTTACACGTAAAATCTCATTCGATTGTTTGATAGACTAAAACGAATCCCCACCCCGACCCCCTGATCTGTCAAAGACTATGTCGCAGTATATAATCACACGTTGTTTGATGGCAGTAAGACATGAAGTTAATAATTAAGAAAGCTCTGTAATGGTACACGGGATTGCATTTACAATAAACCGCATGTGATAAAACTACTCCAAATTGGAGAATGATAGCAAGTTAACTCCACATTACGAAAACACGCCTATATAAATGCATTGTAAACCTTACCACCGGAACAACGAAAATTTAAGATGAAAAATTGAAATGTTTTTTCTTATTTCTGCTCAAAATACGTTTGCGTATCGATGCGTTTCTAACGAGTACCCGCAATCTATATCTGAGAGCAGAAACAAAGTTTACCCTTGTAGACCCCAGTTTTACTGTATAAAGGTAGGGTTAAAGGGGGTCACAATTATGTAGGCGTGTTTTCGTGATGCGCAGTGTGTCGATAAGGGCAGTTCTAGCGAGCACCTAGAACCTATGTTTGGAGACCGCAGAAGAAAATATCACCGATTTTCATCAGAACACAACCGTTTTGGGGAGATATGAAAGATTGCACAATTTTACACGGTTGTGTTATCATAATTGGCATGGCGTTTTGTTACTCTGCAAAAAAATGCAGGCTTTTGATTGGACAGCACAGGGGCAATTATTTTCCATATATACCCCGTGAGCAAAAATATATTACCCTCTCGCGATTGCCTTCGCTTGATTGCGGCCATCATATTGGATCTACTGCATAGTTGATGCACTAACTAAGAGCCAATAAATAAAAAAATGAAAACATTTGACTCTTGTTATTTCTTCCGGTATCTTATTTTAATTGGTTTAAAATTCTCATTCTAACATTCCGCCGAGCTACGTTATCAACGTAATGCGTGCATAATGGCGCGATTGATGACGACACATGTAAACATGTACTTCTCAAGACGTCCGCTAGAAAAGAATTGTTTGGAAATCATGACAACACTTTGCAGTATCACAAATTCGTTACTTTGATTCTAAAAAAAAAAAAAAAAATTTGATTCGTAAAAATTTTAAGATGAAAAATGCGACATTTTTCTTATTTCTGTTCTAAAAAAAAGATTGTGGGTACCCGTTTGAACCGCCTCGATGAGGCGGTTCTAGCGAGTGCCCACAATCTATGTTTTTGTGCAGAAATAATAGAAATATCGCATTTTTCATCTTAAATTTTTTAAGAATCAAATTTTAAATTTTTAGGAATACTTAGTACAAAAAATCTTAATTTGTTTTTTCTTTTCTTTTTTTTTTCGAAGGAAAATTTATACTGTATTTGTATAGGCGTAATGTGAATATCGCTCTCAGGCGGGGAATATGATCCCATGTTCCCCGTCAAGGCTCAAAATAACTTATCATCACGTTAACAAGTCCGTGAAATGAACACCCACCTCAACCCCACTTTATATAGAGAAAACTGGGGTTTAGTGGGGTATACATTATCCGCCTTATTTTTGCACAAAAACATAGATTGTGGGTACTCGTTAGAACCGCCTCATTGAGGCGGTTCTAACGAGCACCCACAATCTATGTTGAAGGCAGAAATAAGAAAGATGTTATCATTTTTTATCTAAAAATTATCACTTCTGACACCATGTTGGACGCCATTATTTCACACGGACATGTTTTCCTAATGTAATAGTGTGCAGTAGCTCGAACTACTCTTGTCTCGAACATATTTTCATTAAGATAACAACTCCGTGTGACATAGCGCATTAATCCATATCCCCAAAATTAAAACTTTTCTGATGAAAATTTCGGATATTTTCTAATTTAAACTCCTAATTAAGGTTGTTGGTGCTCGTTAGAACCCCAGAAATGGTCAATAAAGTCCATGATATTGTTATGACTGACAGACGAGTCACATAAAGACATATAGCCCGTAGAGTTCGCATTTCACAGGGAAGTGTACATTCCGTTATCATAATGACAGAGGATCTTGCAATGAGAAAGCTTTCGGCCCGATGGGTACCAAGACTTCTGACAGTTGATCCGAAGCACACCATGCGCACGTTATCGTGTGCTAATCTCAACCTTTTTTTAGCTTTGTTCACAGACATTACAAAAACACGCCTATACAAATGTAATGGAATATTTTACCACCCAAAAAGGAAAATTTTCTGATAAAAAAAATCTGATATTTTTCTTCTTTTTGCTCAAAACATAGATTGCGGGGACTCGATAGAACCGCCTCCACGAGGCTGTTCTGTCGAGTACCCACAATCTATGTTTTTGAGCAGAAATAATAAAAATAATGTTTACCCCTGAAAACCCCAGTTTTACTATATAAAAGTGGGGATAAAGGGGGTCAAAATTATATAGGCGTGTTTTCGTGATGTTTGTCATTATGAATGAAACATTGGTCCATCATTTTACCCCACAGTGCAAACAACAATCGAAACCCTGGCTCACCACCGCTTAAGAAGGCAAATACTGTTCCATCTGCTGGGAAGATTTCGGCCTCGGTTTTCTGGGATGCAGATGATATTCTGCTGACCAATTATCCCACAAAAGGGAGAAACAAACAATGACACATACTATGCTTCACTTCTGACGCAGTTACGGGAAAATATTAAACTTAAGCGCCACGGAAAGCTCACTAAATGTGACATAAGGACAATGCTCCTGCTCACAATTCTGTCATTGCTATGGCTGCCATTCACGATTGTGGCTTTAAATTGATTGAGCATACGCCTTATTCACCTGATCCCGCTCTATCAGACTTTCATCATTTTCATAGCTGAAAATGGTTTTTTCAGGCACCCATTTCAGTCCGATAATAATGTCGTATATGCAGTGGATGACTTTCTGAACAGCGAAGAAAACGAGTTCTATAAAAGTGGCATTGGGGCCCTTAAACACGGCTGGCAAAAGTGTATAGATACTGAAGGGGATTATGTTAAAAAAAAAATACAATATGTCCGACAAAATTCAAATCCTTCAATATGAGGCTCACATAATATCAATAGGCCCTCGTATGTGTTGATGGACTTATGGTGTAGCCCTAGGAAGCTATCATGTAATAATTTGGTGGCAACAAAAGATGTCATTTAATCATTTCGTGGCAACAAAAGATAACTTCCTAAGCTTATTAAAAGGTTTGCCGTGTTAACAATTTGTACTCTGAACTATACAGTGTGAATCGCAGTCAAGTTCTAGATTTGGTTAACAATGCCCCAAAATAAGTGTACCGCAGCTATGTGAAATAATGCCTGTATACCTTGTACCAAAACGGTATTTTTCGGATGACATTTAAGCAGTTCATTACGAAAACACGCCTATACAAATACATTGTAAACTTTACCTCCGAAAAATCGATTTTTTGTAGATGAAAAAAATGTGATATTTTTCTTATGTCTGCTCAAAATATAGATTGTGGGCACTCGTTAGAACCGTCTCATCGTGGCGGTTCTAACGAGTATCCACAATCTATATTTTAGAGCAGAAATAAGAAAAATAAGGTTTATCCCTGTAGACATCAGTTTTACTATATAAAAGTAGGGTTCAAGGGAGTCAGACTTATATAGGTGTGTTTTCGTGATGTTGGTCGATTGCTTATCAGTTGACCCATAGTGACAAGCCACAGAAATTTCCAACTCCCCATGACAATCGCTGGCCATGTTCAAAATGCAGGTACCGGTTATCTATAGGCGCGCTAGTCTTCTCCCTTTCACATCAGAGCGCTCTGTAGTTCAATAGTTAAATCTGGACTGTGGTCGAGTACTGAGACATTGACAGACAGTGTAGACACATATTGGACACCGCAAAACGAGAAGTCTGATCAGGGTCTACACTAGTTGATTACAGGACAGAAATTTAAGGGTTTGACGAAACAGTCGAAGTCCTGATTCAGAACTATTTTCCAGCCTACACTCAGAGACAATAGATTAATAATAAATAAATCAATACTCTTGTCGGGAGACTCTGTATGTCAAAGCAGCCACATGTAACAAATAGATAATAGACAGATACATGATTTGTCAATATTGCTTTAGAAAATGTTAAAACGTTTAGTATCGTTGATAAATGTATGGACAGTGCCGAAAATTAGGAGAGTATCTTGGTCAGTCAAGGATGTATCGCCAAATTAAACAATATTTAGATACAGAGGGTGCAAAAGTCTGTTCGTTCACGTACTGCTACGATACTAGGACATCTGAGGAAGAAGTGTTCGGCGTCTTCGATAAACTCTGAACAACTGCAATATGGAGTTAGACTTATATGATTAAATATGTCGCCTTTGAGATGCTTACATTTGTTCTTAATCCTTGCCTGTATAACAGAGAAGAACCTTTCTCTACTGGTAAAATAAACTGGATTCGAGGGAAACGGTTTTTAATGGTTGTTTTATTTTAAAAGCTGGTACACTTCCTACCGCAGGAACATCATTATCAAGAGTTACATAGAGAAACAGAAGAGGGAATGCAAGACTTTTTCAAACTTTCAGTGTAAGTATATGGAATTGTGATATTGCTGCTATTTATCAAGGGATAATGTGTGACCTCTCTTACTAGCGGGGGGGGGGGGGGTGGTGGTAATAAGATTAGTTAAATATGAAGGAACTGTGTCATTATTAACTTTGTACATAAAAACCAATTTTTGTTGTTTTCGTCTATCAGATTAGGGTTCCCGAACACATTCGCTATATAAATTTTCAATACAAACGGGGCTTGTAAGACCCGTGACTATTCCGGCCGCCTGATTTTGAAGCGTTTCTAGTGCTTGCTTATCATTAGCAGAACAGCCGTCCAACACTATTGAAGAATATTCAAGAATAGGTAATACGTATGAAATAAATACATCTTACATGTATCTGGTTATGATATTTTCTATATGTCTATGCCATTGACCATTATGGTTGAAAATTCAAAATCCAGATGCTTATGATCTTCTACAAACTTTTTTGGAGTATTATCAAAACGAATCTGAGGGTGATTTTTGAAATGATTAAGAGTGAAAAACACTGCCTTGGGTTTAAAGGTTTAAAGGTAATTAACCTTTGCTTAGCCCGCCCTGAAAGAATATGTAAGTCGTGATTTATGATTCCTTCTATATCAGCAATTGAGGATGCCGCATAATACAGAGAGCTGTCATCGGCAAAAAGTCGAGTCAAGCTTAACATTGAGTCAGAAAAAATCGTTTACGTATACGAGTACTGGTTAGAGCTGCCGCACCGAAGCGGTTCTAATTAAGGCGTATCTATACCAAATTTAGTAACACAGAGGCCTTTCGGATATTAAATCTCCATCAGTGTGTATCAACCACAAAGTTCTGAAACCGAAACGGATGATGGACAAGACCCGGCAACACAGCACATCCCCCTCCGAGCACACACCGGCCGACGTAGCCCATGAGACAGGTCAACTGGAGGCATCGGGCAAGAGACGCCTACCCTAGGACTTCTAGGCGTCCCCCATCGAGCCAACATCAGCAAACATGGCCCAAACTCCATGGAAGTCCCGGACATCAGGAAGGTATCCACCAGTATCCATAATCTATGTTTTGTGAAGAAATGTAAAACAATTACAGAATTGTTATCTGAAACTTTTCATATTTTTTAAAATATATCTGAATAGGCGTATTTTCGTAATGCCACTTTTCTCAAATTTTTAGTGCACTGACATGCTAACGTGATGGCTTTCGAAAGGGATCAATACCAAATTATTGAGAGTTGTGAGAAACGGTCTGGGGCCATATGTTGGTCCGGCCAAAAAAAAACGACATTGACCCACATATATCTTTAGTCTGAAACAAAACCTGTTGTGCCGCAAGTACATGTTTATGCGTCTGTATTAGTCTGTGATACGTGGTTTCCCAGACAGCAGGAAATCGAAGACTTCTGTTAAATGTCTACAACTGAACGCCATACGTGCTATTGTCTAATATATTTCATTTCTTGGATGCAGCAAAATAAGAGACTGTATTGGGATAAAAGTGTCTGTTACGGATAAAGGTAATTGAGTTACCAGAATAGATTTAATAGATTTAAGCTATCGGGAAATATTGACTGTTTAAAGAGTGGAAATCTTCTATAAACAAAACTGAAAAAGGTTCCAGATTCACAGACGAAATACAACAACAAGCGAGAGAATGGAAACAGCCAAAGAAAGAATTTTGTAACTGGCAAATGCCCCGGTCTATCTGTCTGGCTAGGTTAAGTTAATAGTGTTCTAAATATTTGTTATTCTTTGGAAGCAAGGAACACAACATCTAACTGAAAATTGTAGAGTATTTTGTTTCTGGGCCAGACTAAGTAGTGTCGGATAATTAGATCTCAGTGACCCTCAACTATTTTCAAAATAATACAATGGAATAAATGATTCAAAAGGACAAGAAAGTATAACATACCTTTTTTTCCACCGACACACATTCTCTGAGCATGAGCTTTACTTTAGTTAATTATGTTTTGTAAATATGTAATCATTTTCACATGACGCATAACTGTACATGTTTTTCTGGATCAGCCTACCTAGTTTCAGCCAATTAGGCCTCGTCAGTGATATTTTCAAAATTACGTAGTGATTGGTCCAAAGGGTCAGAAACTGATGCATTGCCAAGCCCATCGGGGCTTGGAGAAATAGATTGAGCTGCGCAATGCTTCCACGCAGAGCTGATTCCGACGCACACGAGAACTGGTAAACCTCTTAGAAGGTCTAAGTGGTGCGAGTCAACAATTACATTTTCTGGAGAAACTATAATATGTTTCTTGGATTTGCCTAAAAATTATCGACCATCTATGCTTTTGAACAAGCACTCGGGCTATAATTTATACCCATATACACAGTATTTTTCATTCATAAAGTAGGGATAACGGAGGTATTCAATACACGGAATTACGGGGACTAATTGATATGTTGTGAGCCTCGCATTGAAAATGGTTCGCAGGGATGTTCTTTTAAGTCCTACTTTTCTCTGATTATATAGGGCCGTGTACCCAAGGACTTGTCTCATTTGGTCAGTTTATATCGACGAGGTTGCTCTCTAAAGTAAACAAGACAAACAGCTTTTGCAAAATGAACAGAATTGGTGAAAAGGAAGTCATCCAATATTAAGCACGGTAGACAAGCGCCTTGAGGATGCCCCCGTTTTGGATGGCCTGTCAATGTTGCAGCCCCAGAAATGGTCAATAAAGTCCATGATATAGTTATAACTGACAGGCGAGCCATAGAAAGATATATAGCCGACAGAGTTGGCATTTCAAAGAAAAAAGTACATTCCATTCTGGCAGAGGGATCTTGCTATGAGAGGGCATTCGGCTCGATGGTTCCCAGACTTCCGACAGTTGACCAGAAGCACACCAGGCGCACAGTATCGCGTGTTTGAGGAAGATCCTGCCAACTTTGTACAGAGATTTGTCACTATGGATAAACCATGGGTTCAGCATTTTACCCAGAGGCCAAACAACAAGAAAAACAATGGAAGCATCCTGGCTTACCCCGCCAAAGAAGTCAAAGGCTGTTCCATCAGCATGGGTGGTCATGGCCTCGGTTTTCTGGGATGCAGATGTTATTCTGCAAATAGATTATTTCCAAACGTGACAAACAATCAATGGCACATACTATGCTTCATCTCGCTCCATCAGACTTTCATCAATTTCCAAAATTGATCACGGCTATTTCAGGCACCCACTTTCAGTCCGATGATGACGTTATATATGCAGTGGATGACTTTCTGAACAGCCAAGAAAAGGAGTTTTTCAAAGTAGCATAGAGGCCCTTAAACACCGCTGGGAAATATGTACAGCTACTGAAGGGGATTATGTTGAAAAATAGTACAATATGTACGAGAAAATTCGAATTTTTCAATATGAGGCTCACAGCATATCAATTAGCCCTCGTATTAACACGATGGTTTGGTCATTCAAGTTGAAGATGAATTTGTCCATCGTGTCTTTATACAAATATATCATAGCTTTACATCACGTGAACAAGTCCATGAAATGAACACACCCTAATCCCAACTTAATATAGAGAAACTGGGGCTTACGCAGTTGTACATTATTTTTCTTTGTAATGTTCCAAGACATAGGTTGTGGGTACTCGTTAGAACCGCCTCAATAAGGCGGTTAACAAGAGGCGTTGATAAACATCGGAGTTGATTTCATATCTCCAGAACAAGCAGATAAAAATTGGTGATCGCTTCCAATATAAATATGTTCTATAAAAAGGTTATCCTTTGGAAGCAAGGAATACACCACTGAACCAGAAAATATGAAGTGTACATTTTTTATGGGCCAGAATAGCTAGTTTCGGCCAATTAGGCCTCATCAGTGACCCTCAAATATTTTCAAAATTCCAGAATTGAATCAATGATCCTAAAGGACAAGAAAATATAAACTACACTATGATGTAGGGCAGGGACACCTTTTACGACCGTCACACATTCCCAGACACAAGCTGTAGTGACGATAAATATGTTCTATAAAAGGGTAATCCTTTGGAAGCAAGGAATACACCATAGAACTAGAAAATATGAAGTGTACATGTTTTCTGGGCCAGACTAGCTAGTTTCGGCAAACTAGGCCTCATCAGTGACCCTCAAATATTTTCAAAATTCCAGAATGGAATCAATGATCCCAAAGGACAAGAAAATATAAACTACACTATGATGTAGGGCAGGGAGACCTTTTACGGCCGCCACACATTCCCAGACACCAGCTGTAGTGACGTTGCAAATTCAATCTCTTGTAACACATTGAGCTTTCATATTTTTAACTTCATGTTTTACTGCCATAAAAAACATGTGATTAAATATTGCGACAAAGTCTTTGAAAGATGAGGGAGAAATCTATGTTGGTCTATAAAAAATCTAATGAAGTTTCAAATAAACTAAAATCCAGACGTTTTCATGCTTCAAGTTCGTAAACTTAAGATTTTTCAACCCTTTACACTACACTTCCTCGTAACCTTATAAACGAAAAACTTAATGATTTAATTGAATGGACATTTCATAGGAAAGACTCTCTCTATCTTGCATGTAATGTAAGAAATGCTTTGTCACTTCTGAAGAGCATAAAAATTATACTTTATGGGCATGTTAGAAAATGTGTGAAGCTCTCACCTTTCTACTTGACAACATTTACATACGATTTGGTGCTAAGTTATTTAGACAAGTTGTGGGTATTCCGATGGGTACTAATTGCGCATCCCTTGTGGCTGATCTGTTTTTGTTTTGCTACGAGAGAGACTTCATGCTGTCATCACGTGAACATGCACGTAAATTGAAGACCCCCCCCTCTACACACCACTTTATATAGAGAAAACTGGGGTTTACGGGGTATACATTATTTTTCTTATTTCTGCTCCAAGACATAGGTTGTGTTTACCCATTAGAACCGCCTCACTGAGGCGGTACAACGAGCACCCTCAACCTATGTTTTGGACATTTATAGCACAAATACCAAGGATTTTCGTCAGAAACGTAGCCATTTTGGATATGTGAAAAATGCACTATGTCGCACGGGTGAGTTATCGTAATGGTCCCTTTCTGCTGAAAACCAATCTGAAATCGTTGCGTTTAGTTCGACTTCTAGATATTTGGATGATTTATTAAATACCCACAATACCTATTTCGATGGCTTGATCAGTCAAATTTATCCCCCAGAACTTCAGTTAAATGAAGCAATTTCTTCTGATACCGACGCTCCGTTTTTGGATTTACATCTGTCTATTGTAGATGGGTTTTTTCTTGCAAAATTTATGATAAACGCGATTGTTTTGATTTTGAGATTGTAAATTTTCCTTTTTTGGATGGTGATGTTCCTCGTGCGCAATCCTATGGTGTTTATATTTCGCAATTAACTCGATTTGTCAGAGTGTGTAGTCATGTAGCTGACATCAACACTCGTAATAAATTGTTAACTGCTAAACTTCTTAATCAGGATTAGCGGTACCATAAACTACGCAAAGCCCTTTCAAAATTTATAGACGTCATTCTGATTTGATTTCAAAATTCAATATTGGACTTTATTCTCTTCTGCAACAAGGTATATCGGAACCCGAATTTTTTGGTGACTTAGTATATGAATAACCGCAATGACTTCAGCAACTAATTTCGTAAAATCATGCGTCGATATAAAAAGATTGGGTACAACATAAATGTTACACGACAGATTACATGCATGGTAGTTAACCCAATCACGGTTGAAAACTTTGCTTCCCTCTTTAAATGCACGCCGGTGGGTCAGACCTCAGATTCTTTGACGGTTCCAGCGTAAATGTTTACTGAGAATAAGAGAGTTCGAATTCAATGTAATGTTGGTTGGTGCCTGATGCTCTTTGTCTGGCTGGGCCAATCGCAGTCTAACTGTTGGTTTTCTTTTGCTCCGGCATTTCAGTGGTTTCTTGCTGTCGAGTCCTCACCGTTATTTCATCTCTATGATTGTTTGTTTTTTTGTGTGTGTTTACGGAGATGTTGCACTGATGAGTTAGGAGGACTTCATGCGGACTGAACACATTATTTGTCTAAATCGAGACGGAAGAAAGGGCGAGGATTGTTGCCATGTGAAATCGATTTAAGCCCCCCAGTGGAATTCGTTTTACTGACCGTTCCAAGGCGGTTTTTATTTACCGGTTTATTTTTGGTTATGGTTTACCTTTGAGTGTTTGTATCGCTTATATTATTTTGTTTTGGATGGCGAATTGGCCATTTTGTGAGAAAGTAACTGTCCTTTTGCCTTTCCGCTATTGATTTGTCCATTAGGGTTTGTTGTTTCATGTTTGTGTTTCTTTCCCTTTGGGATGGGAGCTGTGGGTTAATTGTATCGATTCCTGATCATTGCCTTCCTTTCTTCTTTATGTGTATGAATATGAATCACACATCTCTAAAACATAATGCAAAGCTGTGTTAAATGGACAGTGAACAAAACATATTTTGAGGCTGATCATCACACCACATGAAACTAATGTTCATGGTATGAAATTCATCATAGCTACATTTGCGATACAAAATGTTCAATATTTTTTTTTAATTCATTGATGTGAGATAATGCTTTCAGTTGTTATGCCACCCATGTGAGATAATGATGCGCTTTCGGGTGTTATATCACCAATGTAAGAGATTGGCAAAATTACTCAACCATTACTCAACCATGAAATATATTTCACACCAATCATGATACACATGCATATTTTATTTCAATCATTGGGTCACCCGGAAATTATAATCCAATACACATTTAAGGCAGAAATCACTCAGCCTTGAATAATACAGGTCACACGGTCCTAGATATATTTTCAGTCAGTTGAACTTATAATCCAAACATGGCAACAATTCTCAATTATTTTATTTTTCCAGTTATAAGGCAAAATCAAAGAACCATGAAATATAGATATCTTTTGCATCAGTCATCAGTTCACATGGATATTCCATACATAACATTGCATCATCAACAAGAATTCAAGTAAAAGGCTAAGTCACTGAACCATGAGATGTAGGCAATGCTTACCTTGATATACATTTCGAGACCAATCATCGCATCACATGTAGCTAATAGGCATTGTACATGTAAATGGTCATCAAATAGTCTTATTTCCATCACATAGTTTTCAAAATTTAAGTCAAAATTACTGAACCATGAAAGAAAGATCACGCTGACCTAGATTTGAATTGAGGTCAATCGTCTTGTAACAAGGACCTTACATTCCAAGTATAACATCTCTCCAACAAATAATGAACCACAGCTGGATACTGGTAAATCGTTTAGAGGACCTGAGTTAGACTGTTTAGTTAACGGGGCCCCGCGGGTGCGAGTCCAACCATACAATAAATAAAACACTTTTGGTGTGTTTAGGCGGCAGGGCTTGAGATGCAATTTCATCTCAATGTCGGATATAAGGCCCATGCAATTGTAAGCAAAGTCTGTAACATGACTTAAATAGTGTTCACGATGACGTAAGACCTCAATTCAAACAATCAAGTCCTCAACATATAAGGTGAAATCACACTGAAATGCAGATCACAATGTTCTTCACTCCTTTACACTTGAACCAATGTCACATAGTTGGATGCATTGTAAACCATTTCGCGGGTGGTTGGGATAGGCAAAGGTGGCGTGTATATTGCGCGTCAAATTGATAAAGGCTTATCCTTATCTCCTTTGAGATCAGCGTGAATATTCTGAGAAATCAGAAATAAATTATTGGTTTAGACTCATATTCTAGACAGGTTTTAAATTATTTGGACCCCATTTTGATTTATATCAGTCTTTGAATCGACTGCCTATTCAATTTGTAAAATTGCAGTATGTTTCCTCTGGCTTTCTTTGCCGGATCATTACAGGGTCACTGATGAGGCTTTATTAGCCGAAACTACGTAGTATGACCCATCTTCTTTCTTATGAATGTTTTCATTGCTCTTAAAGGAACTCATTTTTGATTTTTATTTACTACGTAGTATGACCAATCTTCTTTCTTATGAATATTTTCATGGCTCTTAAAGGAACTCGTTTTTGATTTTTATTTGCCTTCACTGCAGCTTGTGTTGTGCCGTGTGGAGGCCGTAAAACGTCTCCCCCTACATCAACCATAGTGCAGTTTATATTTTACTTTTGGTCCTTTGAGATCAGCGTGAATATTCTGAGAAATCAGAAATAAATTATTAGTTTAGACTGAAATTCTAGACAGGTTTTTAATAATTTGGACCTCATTTTGATTTATATCAGTCTTTGAATCGACTGCCTATTCGAAATTCGCAAAATTGCAGTATGCTTCCTCTGGCTTTCGTTGCCGGATCATTACAGGGTCACTGATGAGGCTTTGTTAGCCGAAACTACGTAGTATGACCCATCTTCTTTCTTATGAATATTTTCATTGCTCTTAAAGGAACTCGTTTTTTTATTTTTATTTACAGTTTGACAAGGCCTGCTGCCCTTGCAGCAGATAAGGATAAAGGGAGGTTGTTGTTATTTCAGCTGTTTCTACACTTCATTCATTTATATCATTCTCTTCTGTTCCTTTCTTTCATCTTCTCTACAACCGCTTCTCCCACTTTTCTCCCTTTCGCTGGGAGACGAAAAGACAAGTAAAATGGCCCACAAGTGAAGACATGTCGTTAAACCAAAAATAATCAATAACTCATTGTGTCTATAACCAGTTAGCATAGTGGTAATGCATGGGTGTCCTAGATTTACTTGCCTCACCGCCAGCATCATTCTAGTTTGCTGTTCGAAGTTCAATCTTTAAAAAGTGACTGTTGTGGTCAAAGTTTAAATATGTTGCTTAACATGGATCGGGACAGGTTTCTTTAATCAATTTCATATATACGTCAGTACCGAAAGTTCGCTATCGTACTTAAATCAATTTTTAGCCTGCCTCAAAAGATATACAGCGGAAACTCTTCATATACGTAGACCAACACGTACCCTTTATGGAATCACTGTATAGATGTTTGCAGGTGATGCAACACGTCACACATGAATGATGTCTACGCAGCAGTAGCATTGTCAAACTTTTAGACACACTTGCTATTGATATATTGGTATTTGGTATGAAAAAATAATATAGGTAAATATCAGATAAAAACCAACTTTAACTTAAACTTTGAAATGTAAAGTGTATTGTTTTCCTTTTCTTTGTAAATTGTATTGATTGTATGGAGTACTATTAGTGTCGCAAATAACAACAAGCATGCACCATATCATTATTGTCTTCAGTAAATGTATCTGAAGCTAATGTTGATCTGTGCAGTCATCACAAATGCATTTCTGTGAACGTTACTTGCTAAAATGAATGGAAAACAACGGTTTTACACAAATTGTTTAGTTTCCTAGCAAGTTTCTAGACAGACACAATATAAAATATTATGAATCGTATATAAAATAAACAAGAATTGCAAATCAAACCCTCTGTGACCGCTCATCAGCCGGTGGTGGCAAGTTTTGAATTGGAAATATTCGTAGCATTGCCACAGATTCCCCCGTGTTAGCTATTCTCTTTGCTTTTGAAAGTATACGGGGTAAGCATTGAACCTGCCTTCGATCTGTCATTTCCAAGCTTTTTGATTTCTATTTGGCCATCTCATAGCAATTATTACACTCCTGATGTATTAAAAAATCCCAAAATAAAACATGTAAGAGAGAGAGAGAGCGAGAGAGAGAGAAAGAGAGAGAGATAGAGAGAGAGAAAGAGAGGGAGAGAGAGCTCTCCATAAACAGTATAGCAGACTGAACAAATTATTTGTCTAAACAACTACGGAAGTGAGGGGTCGATGATTGCAGTCACGTAAAAACGATTTAATACTTTTTGCTGACCGTTCAAAGCCTGTTCGTCTGTCGCGCGTTATTTTTGTGATAGTTTGTCTTTGAATGGGTGTTTTGTTTTGGTAGCCAATTCACCACTTTGTTGGTAGTAAGTGTCCTTTCAGATTTCCACTATCGATGTGTCCATTAGGGTCCCTTAGGGTCTAGTTATTTCATGTTTGTGGTTCTTTTCCAACTTGCGTGTTTCAGTTTTGAGAGTTTTAGTTGACGAGTATATGTATGAGGGTACAAGAAAGTGGTATGCGAGGTACACAATGTGATAGAGGCCATCTCCCGATGTGACTCTTAAGAGACTATGAGGTTGAACAGTATGAGGGCATAAGAATGTGGTTAGATACGCGTATTAGAGGTGTACCTAATTTACATTTACCATGATTTAATCACGGGGGGAAATTAATTTAATGACTGTGAAGTTTGAACCCTTAATGTAGAATTGGACTATGGCTGACTGACAAATTACATTGATCAGTAAATAAAAGGTGCGGTTGTGGTATATTATAAGCAGCACTCTTTATTTTTTGTAGACTATATGAATAGAAAATCGGAAATTCAGATAGGTAAAAAGTAGCGGTGAACATGTACTTTTACCTGTCCTTTTGGCTTTCCGCTATTGATGTTTAGTTAGGGTCTAGTTATTTCTTTCCCCTTGATGCCACTGCTGGGAGCTTTGGGTTAATTGTATCGATTCCTGACCATTGCTTTCACCTTTATAATGTACTAGGTGCGAAAGACGTTTATCCTCTTTATTAAATATAGAACACGTGTTTCAATGTTTTTTAGAAATTCCGTGAAAAGAAAGTCGTAAGAACAATACAGGTATATTATATATACTTTTTTTTATTAAACGCCAGCACCAAACTACGATTAATTATTGTAAAACCATTCGACATACTTAAACCATTTACAGACATCTCCAGGTAATATTGTTTTGTCTTATCCAAAAACTATTCAAATGACAATTTCAGAAAATAATTATTAAAACAGTATGGGACTAGCGTGTAAGTATCGACATCTACATACCATATGACATTTAACCGTCCGTCTACTTCGCGACATGGACCTGCGTGTTTTTTTTTGCGACATTATATTTGAATTAAGAATAATTATAGGCAAACCTAACTTTACGGAACAATTTCAGATAATTATCCAACGTTACAAACGCATGGGATACAATATATAGAAGATCTTACATGAGTGTTCATGTATTATTGAATTTATTGAATGAATTGAGGAAAAGGGATAAAATGCCGAGCATTTTATCCCTTTTCTTCAACGAGTTTAATAAATTCAATAATACATGAGCACGAATGCAAGATTCTATTTATCATATGACATTTAAAACGCATTTTATTTACAATCGTTTAACGAAAACTTCATTATTCCGTCATTAGTAAACGCGACGTCGTTAAGGACGTCGTACGTGTAACGTTGCGGGGCGTATCTGACCAATTTGCATATTTAATCCACTAGTGGATTATCGAATATATAACATGGCCTTATCACACTCTCAGACCCGACGTCATATGATAAAATGCTATTAAACAGTCTGCAGTCTGTTTGACCCAATCACGGTCAGATATTATGCTTTCGTTTTGATTGCACGCCGGTGGGTCGAGGTTCGGACGCGAAGATGGCTCTTGCTTAAAGCTGGAATTAGTTTGTCGGAGCAGTAACGTTTTTGTCTGTTGCTTGGACCAACGGGGTTCAACTGTTGATTTTCGTTTGCTCCAGTCTTCCTATGGTGTTGTGTGCAGCACCGGATGTCTCAACGCATTTTCATGTAGGGTCCTCATCGCTTAAATTGTGACTCTTTTCCCTTATTATATATTTTTATGTTGGTGATTCTGATTCTTCCTCATTGTAATTGTTCATTTCAGTAACGTTTGTCCTTCCTGTTTACTATTTGTTATGCTGGTGATTCTGATTCTTCCCCACCACTATGTATGTAGTTCCTTTTTAGCTACGTTTGGATTATCTGAGTCGACACCTGTTGGGAGAGAGCTGCTGACTCAGTTTGCCAGTGGTCTGTTTTGTTTACTATCGTCAAGCCATGTTTCGACTGCTTTCCCTATTGGTATTGTGGTGATGATTTCGGATCTGATTGTATCAGTTCCTTGCCGTTCCTTTTTTTTCAATTTTCGTAGTCTTTTACACAACCCAAAGCACTCGAGTGTGAAGAGAATAAAACCGACCTACATTTCAATTTTAGATTGAATTAGGAACAAACATGTACAGGATCATTTTAAATTACCTTTATAATGCTTCAAGCACCTCGAAACAATCAAAGTGCGTTACTTTATTTGTACACTAAAATAATTTATTTTTCATTGTTTGCATGTGTTGTCAAAAATCTCATCACGAAAACACGCCTATATAATTTTGACCCCCTTGAACCCACTTTTATATAGCAAAACTGGGGTTTCCGGGTGCTATCTATCTATCTATCTATCTATCCATCTATCTATCTATCTATCTATCTATCTATCTATCTATCTATCTATCTATCTATCTATCTATCAGACGCAACTTTTATTTCGCCATCGCCGAAAGGTCCACCGAGCTGCTGACCTCTGAATCTACCGTTGCTTGCCGACTTGTTCTTGTACTCGTATGAGGCGGAGTTTGTACAAGGTCTCCTCAAAGCAGGCAAGAAACGCCTTGCACAACAATTCAATTTCACCTACAGATATATAGATGATTTATTGTCTCTGAAAAATGCTAAATTTGCAGAGTACTTGGAATTCATCTATCCACGTGAATTTGAAATTAAGGAAACAACAGAGACTGCAACCTCCTCCTCATACTAAGATTGTTATCTCTATATTGACAACGGGAAGCTTACTACTAGGTTGTACGATAAACGAGATGATTTCAATTTTCCCATTGTTAACTTTCCCTTCCTGAGCAGTAATATCTCTTCTGCACCAGCATATGGAGTTTACGTTTCTCAGTTAATCCGTTATGCTAGAGCCTGTTCAAAGTATCAGGACTTTATGGAACGTGAGAAGGTGCTCACTACCAGTTTGTTATGCCAGGGGAATCAAAAAAACCAAACTGGTGTCAACACTAAAGAAGTTTTATGGGAGGCACCATGATCTTGTGGATCCGTACAATGTGGCCATTTCCAGAATTATTTCTTGTATGTTTGCCAATGGAAAGCCATTGGAAGACTTCCAAAATCTCGGATATACCCTTCCCGGCATTTACACCTTTTCTTCGTTCGGGTCGATGGGCATGGTGGGCGAAGCTTGCTTACCAAGTAATGCTTAATATCCGCGGACGCCTGATTACACTCTTCTGGAGTCCATGTCTATTGACCCGAACATTGATATTTGCCATTTTGTCTATGGATTAACGATTTTTGATTAACGCTTTGGACCTAAACTACTATTAACATAGGGATGCCAAATGGATGATGTATACTCAAGTCGATGGCGAACCAGTGGCCGTTGTTTGCCCAGATGCAAAACCCAAAGAAAACCTGAAGTCCTAGTTGCTTTTGTGGTTACCTCTGAATATGCTGACCCCAATCAAGGTCGTCTGTGACGGCCTTACCGAGATATTTGCCGGATTGAGCATGCCCCAAAGTGTGCTGGTGTAGTGAATAATCAAGCTTTATCTGCTTGTCAGGAAGATGCCGTGACACCCTTGTCCACAATGAAGTGATCTAGTAAAATTTGACTGACAGAAGAGAATATGTATTCCTATACATGACACAATCAATAGCAAACAAACGACATATGACCTGCTATTACCGGGAACATCATTAATGAATGCACCCCCCCCCCCCTCCCCACAAAGGACAGGCCCAAGTACCGAACCTTGTGGAACTAAAGCTTCTTTAGATAAGAATGTTTGATATGTTCTTACTTTTAGTCCAAATATAGACTGTGAGTGCCCGTTAGAAACGGCTCAACAATTATGCCCCGATTATCTAACGAAAATCTATATATTTTCGAGCAGAAAAGAAAACTATTGGATTCTCCCGTAAACTCACTTTTCTGTACATGATGTGGGATTTGTTTGTTTGTTTGATTTGTGGTTTCACGTCCCTGTCAACACTTTATATACCATTTTGGAGACGTTGCTTTCAATTTTGAGGGATTTTTACCCGACATTGAGATGCATTTACATTCCAAGCCCTGTCACCCAATGTAACCAATAGGGTTTATAAGAATGGACGGTCCAAACAAACAGAAAATAAATATATGTATAAAAAAAAATAAAATAAAACTAACTATTACGTAATGGGCTGTCAAATTCCGGTAGACCGATATCGAAATCATAACAGCGGAATCAAAGCGCAAAAAGGCACTGAAATGACAGAAATTCGGAGATACCAAGGCCTTTATGAAAAGGTTTCAAATTTATGTTTTAAACCTTTACCACTTCAGCAGACAACAAATGCTTGATATTTTTCATATTTTTCCTAGAAATCAGGATTGACATCTAATGAAAATTGTCTCCATAGAAACAATTTGCATGAAATGTCAAATCCTGTTTGCTGGATTTTTTTTCAAAATGTTGTCTGCTGAAGAATGCCCAGCATGAAGAGCGGTAAAGTTTTAAGGACAAAACCTCTTTCTTGCTGAAGTTCGATTTTGGGGGAAACCAAGGTTACGGTTATTAATAGTAAATAGTTAGGTCCGTGTGTTTATCAATAGAATAAGGCCATGAATCATGATCTGGGCCATATTGTTTGCAACAATGACTTTAAAGTTTAAACGTTAACAGCAGACAACAAAGCAGACGACAATTATTATAACTGACATCTTAAGCTTTAACTGGATGCAGAAGAAATCAAACGAATCCCTCCGAGGACTATCGAACATGCATGTATATACCCATCAGCGCCAGTCGTCCCATTACTGGAACATTCGGAAACATTTAAGACCCTGAACAATGGCAACAGAATGTGGCGTCGGATCGGAGTCTTCACTGTTTGCTTAAGGTACGGAACCTGATTTAAAACTCACAACTTACAGAATGAAAGTGACAACACATATTTTGTAATTAGACCTCTCCAAATAGGGTGGAATACCATGTTCGATGGGTAAAGGGTTGTCTGTGACTACTTGGAATTCGTACTTATAATAACTATGAAACCCGTTCAACCCGGTCGACCGGTGCAAACCTTGTAGATCCAGATGAGACGGTATGTAACAAGCAGTATCGCCAGAATCTACATGTACACTTTGCCATCATGTCAGCGAACTGGAAAAAAATTGTATAAGAATATATACACCCAAGAGTCCAGCTCTGAAACTCAGGGCTGAAAGGGTAAAAATCTAGAATGTAGTTTATACAAATAATGATTATTCAAAGCATTTGCAAAATGAAATCAATACATCTATAACTATGCGCGAGAAAATGTTCAAATTTATCTAATATGTATATATGATTTGAGCGAAACTGCGCTAAAACCTGAAAATAGTCGGACTACGTTTTTGCGCGGACTCAGTTTCAGCAGTACTGAGTCAAAGCCGGAAGTTAGTTAGCAAACTCGGTTGATAGATAAGAATGATCTGTCATTAAAAATTACGCGTCTGCCTAATAGTTATCTGGAGATTAGCTCGCCTACAAACATCTGAATTAACTATGGGAATTGCATTTCCCTTTGAGGATATATGTCTTGCATCAGAATTACAAAACACAACACATGTTGGAAAAAATGATTAAATGAATACATCCAGTGTGTATCTCTTGGTATATCTGATTTGAATTCTTCTCATTTTTCATCGAAAAATATGTCAACGCCTCCTCCCAATTCATATATATCACGTAAGTATGCCAGAGACATATCAAAGTCTTTGGAGGAAAGATATTTGTCTGACAATTATAAAATACATTATATTTTGCATCCCCCACCCTTATATTCATGTACATTCATGTTTCATTTAAGGTTTCATTTATAATTTGTTTTTTAATTGCAGCAATCACATTCAAATCTTCTTCTTTCTTCGTGGAAGCTTTCGTCCGCCTCAGGGGCCAGAGATACGGGCCTGTATCTTCCGCCTGCCCGTGTCGAGAGATATGGACAAGCATCTCTATCCATTCACACTGGGACTGACTGGTATGGAAGCCCTGAAGGGCCTTCTAACTTCTTCCTTCTAACTTCCGGCTTACTACCTCTAGCTTCCAACTTCTTAGTGCCAACTTCCTTCTTCTCACTTCTAACTTAGACTTCTTACTTCCGACTTACAACTTCTAACTTCCGACTTTTACTTCTAACTTATTACTTCCTGCATTACACATCTATAGTTATTGTATGTGATGGGATAGAAACTTCTTATTTCATCTCTTCTTAACTCTTACCGTTCTGACTTCCTACTTAGGATTTTTAACTTCCTGCTTATGACTGCTAACTTCCAACCTCCGACTTCTAACTTCTGAGCTCTTACTTCCTCCTGCCCTCTTACTTCCAACTTCTTACGTCTACAACCCGACTTCTTACTTCGGACCTCTACCTTACGAATTATGACTTCTTACTTCCCACGTCTTATATCCGACTTTTTACTTCCATAAGAAGTTTGAAGTTAGCAATAAGAAGTTGTTAATTTGAAGTCGGAAGTTATAAATAACAAATTGGAAGTAAGAAGTGGAAAGTTTGCTTGTATTGGAGTTTAACGGCCCAGTCCATTTTCCACGGCATGCTTATACTTACCACCTCCTTTGCCAATAACTGACAACTGTCCTTCTTGAATCAGCGGAAAAGAGAGAATGACCGTAGAAAAAATTTCATGATCAGTCTCCACGAAAGAATGTTAACGAACTCGCAGGTATCGACGCGCATCCGACTTGAGCTACGGAGGCCGGCAATAAATGGGACGTAGGAAGGCATGGGCTAGTCCTGCCCCTACCCTTACCTGTTGCAAGGACAGCAGGTCTTGTCCAACTGCACGCCAGTGTCAACTGCACAACCCAGTGACCTTTGCCTCCACCGAACATCCGGCTACAATACAACACTTCCCCTGCCCTTAACTGCTGCAAGGACAGCAGGTCTTGCCCAACTGTAAGCCAGTATCAACTGGACACCCCAGTGACCTTTGCCTCATCCGAACACCCAGCTCGGAAGTTGGTTGGAAGAAAGACGTCCGAAGAGAGAAGTTGAAAGTAAGATACCAGAAGTCAGGAGTCGGAAGTAAGAAATTGCAAGTAAGAAGTCTGAAGATAGAATTTGAAAGTTCCCTCCAGGGCTTCAATATTATGCAGATAGGGCTGTAGATTATTTTGATACTATTTCCAATACCAAGGGGGCTAACATTCGATATATGAAACGAATGTAGAATGTTGCAAAAACGGCAAGTTGCTGGTATAATATACAGTATACGTTCTGCATGTTTTTGATATTAGCCATCGTACTGTCATTGTTGAGAACACTTGCGTCATGTCTTATAAAATCAAACTAGTGCATGGTGCTTCCACGCAGAGCTGGTAAACCGCTTAGAGGATCTAAGCCTGCTCAAGTCGGCTCGTCAGTGCATGTAAACCATATTGGTTTTGTTGGGCGGCATGAATTGAGATGCCATTTCGTCTCAGTATCGGGTAAAAGTCCGATAAAAGTGGAAGCAACGTCTCTAAAAATATCCTATATAGTGTTCAGGGGAAGGTTAAACCTCAAATCAAATAAGTAAACGACACGTCAACCCTGATGGGTCATTTTTGTTGTCTCCCAGAGAAAGTCAGAAAAGAGATAGAAGAGATATTTGAGGAAATAAAGTTGAGGGACCTAGGAATAAAATGAAAATGTATGTAAGGGTAGAAACGGAAGAAATTAAAACACAACATTTGCCACACCCAACCACCCAATATAAAGAAATAAAAGGGAGATTAAGATCTGGACTAATCTGACTATTATTAAATGTAAGATCTAACTAAGCTACCATCACAGTTAGGCGTACAGTTGCTGGATAGTTACTCGGACAGTAGTCTGCTCAAAGATGGTAATTATGGGTACAGCTGCAGCTACAACTGGCCATTTATTCAACGCCAAATTTTTCACAGATCTTACATACCACAGCAATACCAAACATACATTTATGTATAGATGTGCCTCCTAATTACATTTATATCTAACAACTTGACATTATACACACGTTCTCGAAGCAAAGCGACTCTGTCTTTGCGCAAGTTGTAGTTTACACAATATTTTGAAAACGCGTTTATCAATAAAATCATGCAATTTAAGTTTAGAATTTCATCAGTCAGAGTTTGTTGAAGCGATATTTCTTTGAATTACAGTTACACACTGAATAAAATCTAAAACATCTTGTAGTTTCCGACATCTAGCAACACACGAATGTTTGCATTCGTTGTTTACATACAAGATGCATCCGATGGAGGGTACAGCGAGTCTGGATACTGTGCAATGACCCTCAAACAGAGCATTCAAATACTAATTGCTAGGTTCTTCTTTATTGGTCAAAGCTTATCATGTGAAAACCAGCAGGGAAGGGCTGTGTTAATAGTTATTTTGGGTTCATGGACAATGACTCAATAACGCTACGCCGGACAATCTCTATATTTTTAACACTGCCTTCGCACTACGAGCTTTGACCAGACAACGAAACAAGAGGACATGGTCCGGAGCCGCTCACCTGAGTCCTGAGAGTTCATGGAGACATATCATTTCTGAGAGGGGTTTTGCCATGGTAGCAATCAATGTCACGTGACCTGATAATGGTTCCAATTGTTCCGTAGATGATTTCTGAAGAGTTTTAACGGCGGCCATGTATTTGCCATATGACCGAATTCATATTAATAAATTTTCATTTGTTGGTTCCTAAAAACTTGAAATGTGATTACAAATGCAGCAGTGGTTTCTGTGAAAAATAATAATTTTCATTTTCACATCTGAATGACATTGGGCTAAGGTCAGAGAATGACCTTGACTTTTAAAACTCAAGTAGTTTCACCCACTCAACTAGCTAACTGCATCTCTTCCAAGACCAGATCACAGGTTGCAAGAGTTTCCCAAAAATACACGTTTTTACTTTCTCAAATGTAAATGTAACGTAAAATAGGTAAAGGCCATCCAGGAGTCATCATTTAAAGAACTACACAAGGCAGAAGTCCCCCAATGCTACATACCCAGTTTCATGAAAATCGGCTCATTGGTTCCGGAGACGAAGAATTCTGAATTACTTTATATCAAGTTGACCATATTGGACATGTGACCAGCCTCATATTAATAAATATTCATTTTCTTGTCTCTATTGGCTTTTATACAAAAGTTGGTCACAAATAGCCTAGAGGTTCCAGTTGAATATAAGTTGTAGTCTTCATATCTGAAAGGCCTTAGGCCAAGGTGAAGGAATGACCTTGATCTAGAATACTCATACCGTTTCATCCACATGTTTACCTAACTGCATCTACCAATTTTTAGATCACAGACTGCAATAGTTTCCGAAAAATATATGATTTTGACTTTTTCCCATACGAAAATCTATGTGACAAAAAATGACCTTGCCGTAAAATAGGCCTAAGTCATCTGAGGCTCATCATTTGAAAAATACTGAGATTCGCCCGAGTTCCTAATGTTATATACCAAGTTTTATGACAATCAGTCCTCTGGTTCGGGAGAAGAAGATTTTTAAAGGGCTTTTACTTTATATGGGCATGGCGGCCAACTTGGTCATGTGACCGAACTCATTTGTCACTAATTTTCATTTCCTTGTTCCTAAAGGTAAATATATGAAATTTGGTTACAAATGGCTAAGTGGTTTATTAGGGAAATACGTTTTAATTTTTATATATGAATGACACTGTGCTAATGGTCAAAGAATGAACTTGACCTGGAATACTCATGTAGTTTCATCCACTAATCTACCAGTTTTCACACCACACCAATTTTCACATTACAAAGTGATTTGCAGCAGAACCAATCACGGTTCCTTTCTGTTGCCTTTAAAGGCGTGCTGTGCTAGAATATTCAAAATATAATACACTTAAATCTATATAATGGCATTTGCAATTATAGATGGAAGTAAGTAATGAAATACATACCCAATCGTTCGAGGCATCCATGCTTCTGAAACTTCCTTGTTCACCAGTGTATCTGCATCGAATAGGAAAAAACTAAATCAAGTTTAAAAGCTTTCACATTGATACATCCTAAGATACCAAAATGTATCGTACTTTCGTCTCTAACTGCCGACTTCCAAATGAACGTAATTTGTACACAAGACATTGTTTTAGACTCTCTAATTACGATGTAGCTTATTTCGTTATGTCATGAAGCACCAAAGAGCAGAGCCGTAGGAAGACCATAAATGAGCTAGGACACGGTACAGTCGAACTTCGATGGCTCGAACCCCTTTGGGACCATGGAAATTTGTTCGAGACAGCGGTAGTTCGAGCCGCTGTTGCATACTTCTAGAAAACATAACGGGGTATTTTTGGACTTGTTTTCGGTGTTCTGTAACATAAATGTATGCTGTGTGTACTCATTAGAATCGCCTCATTGAGGCGATTCTAATGAGTACACACAGCACACATTTGCAAGATAAAAGTAGAAAATCTCCTTAATTATCCAACACTTTTCTTATGCAGAGGAATTCAATAGGGACTCAAAAAAACGGGTTCGACTCAGCCATTGTAAACGAGCCATCGAAGTTCGACTGTATATAGAGGCATTGCGATAGCACTCTTTTGCCGTCCCTCCAGTCTCTAAAACTACATCACAACCTTTTATAGCAATATTAATGGGTTCCAAAGCAGAAACCGTGTTAGTTAAACAACGGTGTTATATCCAAACAGAAATAAGTAGATTATATAGACAAATGACCATTTATGGCCATTTTTCTATATAATCTACACAGTTTTGGGATCCAAAATCGTGTTATAATGAATCGTGTTATAACAAGGCTGTGGTGTGGATTTTACAAAAATGAAAATACTTTATATTTCTTCTATTTCTACTTCAATTATAAAGTGTGCTTACCGGTTAGGACCGCATCAGTGAGACAGATCTAACGGGTACATCCAATATATATGAGCACAAATTCGAAAAAAAGAATATCCCAGTAAAATATAAGTGAAGGCAAGGATCAGGAATCTATGTCGATACAATTAACCCACAGCTCCCATCAGAGACACTAAAGAGAAAGAAACACAAACATGAAGCAACAGACCCTAACGGAAACACCAACAGCAGAAAGCCAAAAAGGACAGTTACTTCTCCACAAAATCGCCAATTGGCTATCCAAAACAAAATAATATAAACGATACAAACACGCAAAGACAAACCATAACACAAAATAAACCGCGACAGAAGAACCGCCCTGGAACGGTCATTTTACTGAGGGGGGGGGGGATCAAATCGATCCCACGTGGTCACAATCCTCGCCCTTACTTCCGTCGCGATTTAGACAAATCATTTGTTCAGTCCGCATGATGGTCTCCTAACTCATCAGTGCAACATCTCCGTGAACACAAAAATTCAAACAACCACTAAGATGAAACAACGTTGGGTCCTCGACAGCAAGAAACACTAAAACGCAGGAGCAAATGAAAACCAAAAATTAGACTCCGATGGGCCCACTTTCTGTATATAACGTGGGGTACAGAGGGGTGTTCATTACAATGGCTTGTTAACATGATGAAATCTATTTAAGCCCCCCTACCCCCACCCCCCCAGTGGAATTCGTTTCCGCTGACCGTTCCAAGGCGGTTCTTCTGTCGCGGTTTATTTTTGCTATGGTTTGTCTTTGGGTGTTTGTGTCGCTTGTATTATTTTATTTTGGATAGCCTATTGGACATTTTGTGGGAAAGGAACTGTCCTTTTGGCTTTCCGCTGTTGATGTTTCCATTGGGGTTTGTTTTGTTACATGATTGTGTTTCTTTACCTTTGGTGTCTCTGATGGGAGCTGTGGATTAATTATATCGATTCCTGATCATTGCCTCCTCTTCTATTTCTAACCCACTGTTGTCTATTCAGCAACATTCATTTCATTTTTGGCAAAGTAGACGGACAATTTCAACGAATCACATCTACAATTAGTAGCGGGGCGTGCTATTGATAATAGCAGGGCGTGTTTTCCCATCACGCGAACAAGTCCGTGAAATATACACCCATAAACCCCACTTTATACAGAGAAACTGGGGTTTACACGGGTATACATTATTTTTCTTATCTCTACTCCAAGACATAGGTTGTTGGTACTCGTTAGAATCGCCTCATGAGGCGGTTCTAACGAGCACCCAGAACCTATGTTTGCAGTACAAGTAAGAAAAAAATATTGGATTTTCATCAGAAAAGTAGCCATTTTAAGATGAAAAAAAATGCACTGTGTAACACGGGTATGTTATCGCTATGCTATTGCATAAGCACTGGCTTGTTTGTTATGCTATGGCCCGACTAGATTGTGGTAATATAATGAAGGGGAAAATTACAGTCTATTTGCTGAAACAAATTAGAGACACTAGAGTCCAGGAGAAAACATACAAGTTAGCTTGATTTATGTACTTTAACGCACTTGATAGCATCATCTTAATCAAAGTGAGCAGGTTCTTAAAGGATTGCTGTACTTTTTGTCAGTACGGATACATGTATTTAGCTTCCAAAGCCGATTCCTCAAACGAAGACATTGCGAAAACACGCCTATACTAATACATTGTAAACTTGACCGCCTTAAAAACGAAAATTTTCAGATGAAAAATTCTGATATTTTTCTTATTTCTGCTCAAAATATAAAGTGTGGGTACTCGTTAGAACCGCCTCATCGAGGCGGTTCTAACGAGAAGCCGCAATCTATATTTTAGAGCAGAAATAAGAAAAAATAAGGTTTACCCCTGTATACCCCAGTTTTACTATATAAAAGTGGGGTTCAAGGAGGTCAAAATTATATAGGCGTGTTTTCGTGATGACTTGTAAAATACGTACCCCGTTTTATCCGTCCACTCGATTTTAACAGAGTGTTCTTTTGATTTATCCAGTATGACAACATGCCTATACAATTTCATTGTAAACATTATCGCCGAAAAAAACAAGCATTTGAAGATGAAAAAAAAATGTTACCTTTTTCTTAATTCTGCTAACAATATAGATTGTTGGTATGGGCACACCTTAGAACCGCCCCATCGAGGCGGTTCTTACGAGTACCCACAATTTTAGAGCAGAAATGAGAAAGTAAACCCAGTTTTAGTATATATAAATGGGGCTGAAGGTGGTCAGAATTATATAGGCGTGTTTTCTTGATGTAACCTGCATTTGCACATTTTGCATGCGATACTGCTTCCTGTACCTGCAGAAAATTAGCATCATCAATGGCTTGCCTATGATAAAGGCTTGTTAAACATTATTGAAGCCTAGGCTATCATGTTCATGAATAAAGTCCTATGATAAATGTTGGTCAACATGTCTTTCCTATGATAAATGCTTGTCAACCTGTCTTTCCTATGATAAATGTTGGTCAACATGTCTTTCCTATGATAAATGCTTGTCAACATATCTTTCCTATGATAAATGTTTGTCAACATGTCTTTCCTATGATAAATGCTATTCAACATGTATTCTCTATGATAAATGCTTGTCAACATGTCTTTCCTGTGATAAATGCTTGTCAACATGTCTTTCCTATGATAAATGCTTATCAACATGTCTTTCCTATGATAAATGTTTGTCAACATGCTTGAAGCCTAGGCTATCAATTCCATGAATAAAGTCCTACCCGGCAATATCCCAAAATGTGGCTAATCGGAGACTTGCGGATTCGGCGTCACTGAAGGCGAACTGGTCTGGTAGCCGAGATGGCCAAAACTGACACAGTCTGGCATTCCATGTTCAGCCTCTCCAACGTTACGATAACACACCCGACTGACATAGTGCATTTTTTCACATCTCCAAAACAGCTACTTTTCTGATAACATTCGCGATATTTTTCTTATTAATTCTACAACCATAGGTTTTCGGTGCACGTTAGAACCGCCTCGATGAGGCGGTTCTAACGAGTACTCACTATCTATGTCGTGGAGCAGAAATAAGAAAGAAAATAGTGTATAGCCCAATAAACCCCAGTGTCTTAAATAGTGATTAAAACAAAAATCATAATCAGATATGCCATACTTTTTGCTCACTTCTGGTGGTTGGTTCCAATATTTAATGGTCGAAAACTTTTCAACCACAGTGAAAATTCTCATTTTGTTAAACAACATTCCCAGTGTTAGATGATGAGTAATATTTGGTAAACATGGGAATCACATTCGCGACACAAAAGGTTTAACTCAATGGAAACTTGAACAGCAACATCAGAACTTATTTATTTTCCCTGTAGCTGGTGTTGTGCCGTGTAGCGGCCGTAAAACGTCTCCTCGTACATCATCATAGTGCAGATTATATTTTCTGGTCCTTTGGGATCATTGGGTTCATTTGGTATCATTTTGAAAATATAGTTCTGCTTAAGCCGTTTCTAGAGGGCGTGGCCGGTGTTGCACATTTCAGTATTGGTTATGAACAGACTCAATAAAACGGAGTCTGCTATTTTCGTTTATTTGGTGTATTCCTTGCTTCCAAAGGATCTAACTTCAGAACTTATTTCTTTTCACTGTAGCTGGTGTTGTGTCGTGTGGCGGCCGTAAAACGTCTCCCCGTACATCATCACAGTGCAGATTATATTTTCTGGTCCTTTGGGATCATTGGGTTCATTTGGTATCATTTTGAAAATAGAGTTCTGCTTTAGCCGGTGCTAGAGGGCGTGGCCGGTGTTGCACATTTCAGTACTGGTCATGAACAGACTCAATAAAACCGAGTCTGCTATTTTCGTTTATTTGGTATATTCCTTGCCTCCAAAGGATCTAACTTCAGAACTTATTTATTTTTCACTGTAGCTGGTGTTGTGTCGTGTGGCGGCCGTAAAACGTCTCCCCGTACATCATCACAGTGAAGTTTATATTTTCTGATCCTTTGGGATCATTGGGTTCATTTGGTATCATTTTGAAAATAGAGTTCTGCTTAAGCCGGTGCTAGAGGTTGTGGCCGGTGTTGCACATTTCAGTACTGGTCATGAACAAACCCAATAAAACCGACTCTGCTATTTTCGTTTTTTTATTTATTTATTTTTTTTTTTTTTTTTTGTATATTCCTTGCTTCCAAAGGATCTAACTTCAGAACTTATTTACATGGATAAACCTTATTTTTTCTTATTTCTGCTCTAAAAATATAGATTGTGGGTACTCGTTCTAACGTGCACCCACAATCTATATATTAGCAGAAATAAGATAAACATCCTAATGTTTCGACTTTTTTTCGGCGGTAACACATATAATGTATTTGTATAGGCGTGTTTTCGTAATGCGGGAACAAATACTGACGTTTTTAACGAGGGTCCCTGTACTTTGTCTCAAGTACACATTTGCAAAGGCGTATAACTCCCCTCTTTGGAGGATCTCGGTGTTGAGATAAAAAACAACAACACAAAACGGACGATAAAAATGTGTCCATCATAAAAACACGCCTATATAATTTTGACCCCCTCAAACCCCACTTTTATATAGTGAAACTGGGGTTTGTAGGGGTATACATTATTTTCCTTATTCCTGGTCTAAGACATAGATTGTGGGTACTTGTTAGAACCGCCTCGGCGAGGCGGTTCTAACGAGTGCCCACAATCTATGTTTGGAGCAGAAATAAGAAAAGTATCGCAACTTTTAATCAGAAAACTTTCATTTTTTTGGAGGTAAAATTTTCAATATGTTTAGATAGGCGTGTTTTCTTTATGTCTGGCTGGAATAACGGAAATATATGTTAGCCATGTCCAAGTGACAAAACAGCATATTTGTAAAGGACAAAAGCAATATAGCACGCTTCAGACAAAAGCAAACTTACTGCTACAGAAAAATCTGTCTGCAATTCAAGATAACAAATAGCATCCATGGAGCTAACAGTGGCTCTACGCGGTTGCTGAGATTAACCCAATTGATAACAGAAAGCCCACAACGGGTACCCCGGAAAACAGTGCAGGCCCAGATCAGTTTGATCAGGGCCTCCACTGTTTGCTAAAAGTTCAGTCATTTTCCAAATAGATTTTGATGAAAACGCAACCTGACACCCCTAAATTTTGAAATGGACTCCTGCTGTATATAAGGAAGAAGATTCCCTTTGGTACAAAAAGAGTTAAACAATTCAAGTGGATAGGAAACGTCAACTGTTACAACTTAAAAAGCTATAAATGTTAAAATGCGTTTTTGCCACTTAAGCACATCGACAAGGTCTGGATGTCTGGTATAGACGCTTAACTTAATATATGCCTAGCGGCCCTTTCTGGGACGCTGGCAAACAGTGCAGACACAGATCAGAATGCGACGTCTGATCTGAGTCTACACAGTTTGCTGGAAGTGTGTGCATTTGTGTAAAACTTAACACAAACAAAGCAAACCTGACATACCTATAATTCGAAAAGGACCCCTCCAAACAATTTTTGTCATTTATGGGTTAAATAATGTATTTTGTTGTGAGATACAGGGGAACTTCAATGGTACCAGCACAAGTTTGTTAGGGATTGGGACAGTTCGAGCAACGGAGGGTTAATCAATTCGCCGCATTACGAGAACACGCTTATACCAATACATTGTAACCTTTATCGCCGTAAAAAAGGAAATTTTAAGATGAAAAATTGTGATATTTTTCTTATTTCTGCTCTAAAATATAGATTGCGGGTACTCGTTAGAACCGCCTCGATGATGCAGTTCTAACGAGTACCCACAATCTATATCTTAGGACAGAAATAAGAAAAATATGGTTTACCCCTACAAACCCCAGTTTTACTATTTAAAAGTGGGTTCCGAAGGGGTCAATATTGTATAGGCCGGTTTTCGTGATGGCATGAGGCGATACAGGGATATATTTGCTTTTTATTTTGAAATAAATGTATGTCGCATGTACTCGTTATAATCGCCTCATTATAATGAGTGCACACAACATACATTAACTATCGGTCCTGCATTTTCTCAAATAGTTTCCATTTTGAAGCTAGATAGCCAGGAATTTGATAGGATCAGCGTTTTTGCAGTGCGTTATAAATGTCCGGTGACCAAAACATTCTCCTTCACCCATAAAAGCTGGCCATGGGAACACATAATGAAAACACGCCTGTATAATTTTGCCCTCCCTTAAACCCCACTGTTAAATAGAGAAACTTGGGTTTACAAAGGTTTACATTATTTGTTTCTTATTGCTGCTCAAAATAACAAAAACTCCCACAATGTATTTGTATAGGCGTGTTTTCGAGGTGAGACGAGGAACTACTTAGGCTGGCTTGCGCATCTCATTACGATACCTCATCCTTGTGACATCATGCATTCTTTCCGTTACGATAATACACCTGTGTGACAAATTGCATGCTTTCATATCTCCCAAAATGGCTGCTTTTCTAATGAAAATCCCTGTTATTTTGTTATAATTGTTCAAAACATAAGTTGTGGGTGCTCGTTAGAACCGCCTCTAACGAGTATCCACAACCTATGTGTTGGAGCAGAAATAAGAAAAATAATGTATACCCACGTAAACCACAGCTTTCTCTATATAAAGTGGGGTTTAGTGGGGGTGGGGTCTTCATTTTAGAGACTTGTTCACGTCATGATTACGACAACACACCTGTCTGACAAAGTGCATTTTTCATATCTCCCAACATGGCTACATTCCTGATGGAAATCTGTGATATTTGTTCTAATTTATACTGCAAACATAGGTTGCGGGTGCCCGTTAGAACCGCCTCATTGTGTACCCTCAACCTGTGTCTTTGGCGCGGAAATAACAACAAATAATGTATAACCCCGTAAACCCTAGTTTCCGCTATATAAAGTCAGTTGTAGGGGTGTTCATTTCACGGACTTGTTCACGTGATGTTATCTCCATAACGGTTGATTTTCACAATAGAACTACTTTCAAATTTGTTTATTTCGATACTTAAAATCGGCAGCCATTTTGTCGTGCGTATGGACTGAAAGAACGTAAAACAAAACGAATATACATGTAGGTTCTGACAAAGTGCATAAACCGCATTTTATGCTGTCAAATATGACCTACCTGCAATCTCTTTAGATTTTCAATACTTTCTTCTATGAAATAAGGAGTATTTTGAAAGAAATATAACCGACGTTTCGGAAAAAATGGCGTCCTGTGTTGGGAAACGTCAATGTTTTAATGACGTCACATCCACCAACGTTAACGTCGTCTTCACTTTGGCGCCATTGGGCGTGTTTTTTCAACGTGTAGGGAGACACTTAACGACCTTCATTATTTTCCATTTCAAATGTCTTAAAGATGTATAATCTGATTTTACATTCAGAGATTCAAACCAGGCAATCCCGAATTCTAGCCGACATTTGAAATTTTGGGTATATAAGAAAAAGGTTATTGACTTTATATTATGAAATATTCGGCACTCGTTCATATGGCGAAGACGCACTCGCAAGCTCGTGCGTCCTTCGCCATATGAACTCGTGCCGAATATTTCACAATATAAAGTCAATAACCTATAAGTATACCCCCTGTAAACCCCAGTTTCCTCTTTACCAAGTGGGGTCTACGGGTTGTTCTTTTCATGGACTTATTAACGTGATGTGTAGGGTACGACCGGTGTGTCTCCTCAACAAAACACTAACAGATCGTAGCATGACAAAACCTGTTACTACACTGTAAAAATAAGCTTTTGATTGTGCAGCAATTCAAATCGTTTACATTTTCATTCTTCTTAGCTTGATTTAGAAGCCTCCGTGGTGTAGTGGTTACGCTACTCGCCTTGTAAACCAGGGGTCGCAGGATCGATCCCGGGCTTCTCCAGACTTTCGGATGAGTCTTTAAACCGAGGTCCCGTCTCCGTATGACCTTAGCTGTTGGTGGGACGTAAAACTCAAACACTCACTCACTTAGCTTGATTAAACCATTATTCGGATAGGAGTGTATGAACTTGGCTTGGGATTCGCAGCTTGGAATATCGATTTTGCCTAACATTCACTAATATTTTACTATATTTTGCTACTACGGAATAAGGCGAATTCCAAACTCCATACTCCAAACTCCAAGCCAACGTCATACACTTTATTCGGATAGAGTTACGTTATTACTGAAATGCTTTATTAGAGATTTATCTTTTATACATCAAACAGCGAAATCTCTGAGGAAATCTGGTTTCGACTTTTGATCCTGCTGCGCTTTCTTTTCGTAAGAAAAGCATTAAATGTGTTCTTCTGTGTTAATAGCAAAGAAAGGAAAGTTATTTAGCAAAAGCTCAGTGCAATTATCACATCAATCTGAAGCAAACGAAACAGAAATATTTGTTTGTCCAAGGAAGCAACGATCTTTAATTACTGCAATGAGTTGTCATTGACAGTGACTCACACTTACATGTACTTGTTTGGTGCCATAATAATTGTAATTACGGTTTTTGTGGTCATTGCCTATACGGTAAAATCCCGCTATTAAGACCATTATTATCAAACACAGCTTACTTTCTCTCTTTTACTTATTCTTTCTCTGTGTTTTCTGAAAACAGTGTCTTCTGATCAGGGACCACCTTTGAGACTGTTCAAAAGTGGTCTTAAGTGAAGACAGAATAAATAAAGGCAGAATGTTATTCGTCATGCTCATAAATCAATCTTAAGACCACTTTTGAAATGTCTCAAAGGTGGTCTTAATAAGGACATTTTATTGAACGTCCATCAGGTTAACAAGCATGAGGTGCCGTTTTCCTTTAAATCCCCTATTTTTGATATCACTAAATCGATTTTGTGAAATCAAAAAAAAAAAAAAAAAAAAAAAAAGATGTTGTGATATCACCAATTTTTATGTTATATCACCAATTATTTTGTGATATTATAAAATCTTGTTTTGTGAAATCACTAACGATTTTGTGACACCACGAAGTAAAGACTGAATTTGTGTGACAACACAAAATCTATTTTGTGATATCCAAAAAAGGGGCATAATTTTGTGGTTTCACTAATTCCATTTAATGATATCACTAAATCGGGTTTGTGATATCACTAAATTCGATTTTGTGATATCGCGAACTCAAATTAGATCAATTCAATGATGCGTTTAATAAAACTGAGTTCACGTAGGTTCCATTGACTAGAAGATTGGCCCCATTCATGGATAGTATTGTTTTGTCATGGGCAGGAATGACCAAGCTACTTAAAGGCTTAAACCCCACTAAACCTTCAGGACCTGATGAGCTTCATCCTAGAGTCCTTAGAGTTAGGTCCAGTTTTTTTGGCTTGCAGCTTTTGGATCCTCAGGTGTTCTTTTTAATACAAAAATCAGAGATACAGTCAGCTTTTTCCGGTGTTTTGGTTCCCCCACCTTTGAGCTCAATAGCTTTCGCATATTTTAATAGAATACAGGGTACCAGTTTAGTGAGAGATGGTCTAGTGACAGAGCTATCGTTTCTGTGCGAAAGTTTAACTAAACACCGAAGCGAATTTATCCACTAGGCCACGGCCTACTCAGCACTACCGTCAATACAGTTTACCTGACCACATTCATAAATCATCTGTGTAGCAGTCTACAATTCACTCGAAGGTCAAAACTCGATGGGTTTTGTTGAAATTTTATAGGGCAGATTCCTGACGTCGGAAGTGTTAACTAGAGTAAGTCAACTGAACTGCTGCGCCGTGATATTGCGAGTGTGTGATTACTTAGTCAATGAAACTACACTACTCACAATTGGGTAAGTTTTTAATCCCCCGCCGCGAAGCGAAGTGGCGCGGCGGGGGATTATAGGAATGTCCTTCGTCTGTCCGTCCGTCCGTCTGTCTGTCAGTAACACTTTCTTGTCCGCTCCATATCGCCTTAACCCTTTGATAGAATTTCATTAATCTTTTTGCAGTTGTTCACCTCAATGAGACGGAGTGTCGCGCGCAAGACCAAGGTCAGTACCTCAAAGGTCAAGGTCATCCTTAGAGGTTAAAGGTCAAATAAGGATTTTGTCGTGTCCGATCAATAACTTTCTTATTTCTGGATGGATTTAAATATTACTTGGCAGAAATGTTAACCATAATGTGACAGTGTGTCGCGCGCAAGACCCAGGTCCAAACCTCAAAGGTCAAGGTCATACTAAGAGGTGAAACGTAAAAAAGCGTCTTTTTTATCGTATCCAGTCACAATCTTTCTTATTCCTGGATTGATTTTAAAATAACTTGACAGTAAAGTTAATCATCATGAGACGATGTGTTGTGCGCAAAACCCAGGTTGGTTTCTGAAAGGTCAAGGTTATACTTAGAGGTCAAACGTGAAAAAGGTTCTTTTTTTGGGGTGTTTTGTCAATAACTTCATGTCCAATATGTACTCACACACGTTATTGACGGTTTCCATGTTTCAAATTAGAAGCCCCTGTGGTGCAGTGGTTTTGCTACTTGCCTTGTAAACCAGAGATCGCAGGTTTGATCCCGGGCTTCTCAAGACTTTCGGATGAGTCTTTAAATGGAGGACCCGTCTCCATATGACCTTAGCTGTTGGTGGGACGTTAAACTAAAACTCACTCGCTCACTCCATGTTTCAAATATTTCCGAACAGATGAATGCATTCTAAAAATGGATAAATTGTGGACACACAGAGTTCGGAAATATTTGAACTATGGAAACCTTCAATAACATGTGCGAGTACATATTGGACATAAAGGTGAATATTATACTTTCCACATTTTCAATTACCTGCACGAATGAAATTGAATAATTTCATGCGAGAAATTAGAATAATAGCATTTACTGAAAATAATGATATACCTGCCTGAAACCTCCATTGAATCATAATGTATATGTGCAAACTTATTAGGGCCCCGCACTGAAAGTGTGGGTGCTCCATAGTAATCACTCTGTCCGTTCGTCTGTCTGTCCGTCCACAATTTTTTTTATCCTCCATAACTTTCTTATACCTGGATGGATTTAAATATATACTTGGCAGAAATGTTAACCATAATGTGATGGAGTGTTTCGCGCAAGACTCAGGTCCGTACCTCAAAGGTCAAGGTCATACTTAGAGGTTAAAGGTCAAAAACTGGTCTTTGTCGTGTCCAATCAATAACTTTGTTATTCCTGGATGGATTTAAATATTACTTGGCAGAAAAGTATGTTAACCATAATGTGACGGAGTGTCTCGCGCAAGACCCACAGCCGTACCTCAAAGGTCAAGGTCATACTTAGAGATAAAAGGTCAAAAAAGCGTCTTTTTATTGTGTTCAATCTATAACTTTCTTATACCTGGATGGATTTTAAAAATTACTTAGCAGAAATATTAACCATAATGTGATGGAGTGTCACGCGCAAGACCCAGGTCCGTACCTCAAAGGTCAAGGTCATACTTAGAGGTGAAAGGTAAAAAAAAAAAAAAACGTTTTTTTTTTTTTATCGTGTCCGATCAACATCTTTCTTATTCCTGGATTTTAGAACAACTTGACAGTAATGTTAATCATCATGAGAGGATGTGTTGTGCGCAAAACCCAGGTTGGTTTCTAAAACCGAGTTATCATGTTCAAAATGATTTTTTGAGCCATGTTCTTTCATTTCCTTGTTCTTGATAGTGTTTTAACATCAACATTTTCCTACTCCTCTGATAGCGCTGCCGGGGCGCTAGTCAGTTTCATTGACAGCTCTGGTTATATTGAAGGTACTGCCACCAATAAATGAACAAAGTTTACGGCGTACTGACAGTCAATTGGTCGAGTTTTTATTAAGATTAAGATTCACCTTAAATAGCTTTATACTGTTTATTTCTTTTTAGACTTTCAGATAAAAACTGTTAACATTGGTAACATTGTTTACTTTGGTTGTCTCTTGTTTATAATAGTTTTATACTTTGCTAATAAAAGATGTTAACATTTAATGTCTCTTCCTCCTTCGTCTTATACTCCTTTGTATGTATATTTGTGTCGTCACCTAACAATTACATGTTTACTGGCCACATGACATGAATGTATACTCAGTATGTATGGAAGACCGCCTCCGTGGTCCAGTGATTAAGGTCCCTGACTTGTAATCACTGGAGGGTCATCGGTTCGAGCCCCGCTACTGGCCATGATCATTTATGTGAGAACATTTGGTAGTTTGTGTCGGAGGATCGGAGTCTAGTACTGGTACTTTCCAGGAACGATGATTAGGAAACTACCGCCTGTACATGACTGAAAGATTGTTGAAGGGGCGTAAAACCTAGCAAAACAAACAGTATGTATGATGTGTTCTACCACATTATTGTCTCTCATAAATCTGTTAGGGACATTTATTTTGTTTTGTTTGTCCATTTCTAATTGCCAAATCGCATATCTTCCGTGCTCCATAAGTCCATTATTCCTCCTGTCTGTCTGTTAACAATGTCTTCTTCCAACTACTATTCAGATACTACTGAGCAAATTTCAATAAAACAGCAGGGTCATCACAATGATCCCTTACTATCATAGTTGGTCAAAAGTGAGAATGTGATGATTGGGTCACATGTCAATGCCTCAGTTACCTTAACACTGAAATATTTCTTCCAATAAATGTCAGGGCAGTGCCACATAGAAAATTGACACCTCATGTGTTTGTCCATTCCAATGTGTAGATAAACCATTTATTGCCTTTGAGTACACTGCATCAAAAGTCTATGTCCCATTAACAAGAACAGTGCAATTTGCTTCCTCACCAGTACTTTCATCTACATCAACTCGTACATCCATGTGGCGGCAATATGGCTACATTTACACCAGGAACAGTACCCTTAAAACCAGGCAAGCCTTTCCTGTTAAAAGGAACCTTTATCTCACCTGTTTCAACAGTCTCTTGATATCACCAAAAGAATGGCTTCTAGCGAACATAAACATAAACTCATCTCTATTTACATGTAGTGATTTTAAAAAATCTATTTTATGAAATCACTAATTCTATTTTGTTATATCACTAAATAGGAGTGAATTAGTGATATCAATAAATCGATTTTCTGATATCACAAATTAATATTTTTAATTTGAAACTTTGGAATAATGATGACTCCGAAAAATGATCACTGCGGATGGTATAGGAGCTTTTTTCGTGACTTACTTGCGGTTCTAAAAATAGGACGGGAAAAGCCCTGGCCGTCAACTGTCGTATTGCTTCAAGGCATCGGGACAGATAAAATGTTACTTACCGCGTAAAACAGTGGAATTCTTTTAAACTTTTGACGAATTCTAATGTAAGATAATGAAAGAAACGCTGCTATGCTGCTAGGTGTGAAATTTCGCGGCAGATCCCAAGTGTTATTTTCTTAATTAACTGCTCTTAAATACTGAGAGGTGAGAGGCCTACATGTTGCTCTCTCTCTCTCTCTCTCTCTCTCTCTCTCTCTCTCTCTCTCTCTCTTAGCGTACCAGCAATTAGCGAGCGGCGTAGATAAATGTAAATTACAGTTTGTCGTCATAACTCCATAACTGACATGTAACGTGTCAACAACGTCGTGTCTACATCAAACCAACTTCGAAGCGATGCAATAAATTTGACTTTGCGAAGTCGATGAAACGTCAGAACGTTGTGTTGGCGATATAAATATAGAGGATATTTGATTTTTTCAGTGTAAGATCGAATTTTATTTCATCGAATGAACACCAAAACTGTTATTTTCACGAGTGGCGTAGCCACGAGTGAAAATAGCAGTTTTGGTGTTCATGAGTGAAATAAAATTTGATCTTGCACTGAAAAAAATCAAATTTTCTGTTTCTTACATGCTTCAAAAGGCAATATTTAGCGTCTTTAATGGTGTCGCTTACATTCGGAGAAAATTATCTTTGTTCCTGTTCGTTTCGCGTCAATTTAGTGGTGTCCATCGTGTTTAGTGGGTATACTATTGGGTGTAAACTGAGAGTTTGCAGCTGAGAAATGGCCTGGGATGGTATTATTATGAATGATTAATGAAATAATTGAGAGAATAGTTTTCCAAAGAAGTTGCTGGCAAGTCTAACGTCGCGCGACAAAAGACGTGACGTCAGCGTCATAAATGACGTCAGTAACGTTCCCGTCACACATGAACGGGCTATGCGTCAATTAGAACACATTTCAGTATTGTTAAGTTATCTGACAAAGATAAAATTGAAATTAGAGTTAGACTTGAAGAAAAAAGTAGTCCCAAACAGTGAAAAATAAAAAATCGTATTTTCACTGTTTGGAACAGTGAAAATATCGATTTATATTTCACTGATAAATCTATATCATTCATTGAAAAGCATGTAAGAAACGGCGTTTAATAAAATGTCATTTGCCCAGTGCTCGGACCCATCAAGGCTCAGTGGGATTGGAACATTAAATTCAAAACAAACATAGAACACCCTTTTAGTGCGTGAGAATGAAACACTCCTTCGCAAGTGTACGATTTGACAGGAAATTCTGGTAGATTTGTAGATGTGTTCAACCTTCCCAGCCCTTACATTAACCCATTTGGTACCGGAAACCCCAAAAGCGGTAAGTGGCAAACAGTGCAGGCCCAAATCAGACGCAGCAGAACGCGGCGTCTAATCAGGGCCTACACTATTTGCAAAACGTTTAGCCATTTTCGAAATGAATTTTGAAGAAAAAAACCCTTGAATCTCAATTTATTAAAATTGCATATCTCGTACATGTAGAGAGAACTGCACTTCTAGTCAGATCGTTTAACTGCTTTTTTTGTTTTTTAAATTGCACATGTAGACAGATCGTTGGACAGAGAGAGAGAGAGAGAGAGAGAGAGAGAGAGAGAGAGAGAGAGAGAGAGAGAGAGAGAGAGAGATATCAAAGTTCTGTCCGTGTGTGATAGCTATACTTGGATAGCAAATAAATCGAAAAGTAAAGCAAAAACTTATTTTGTAAGTAAGCATTCGTGAATAACGGTATCTCAAGCCATTGACATGGGTCATTCCCGAAGAGAATTTCGACAATTAAAAACGGATCAAGGATAAATGAATTTCAGTAATAAAGGCAAAATATCATTCTTTCCTTCTTGAGGAATTATTTCAATGTAAACGGGTATATTTCCTCTCAAAATGTCTGAATATAGTTAGCATTTTAAGTTCCGCCAATACATTTGAATAGCGATGGCCGTTTCAATTGACGACCAGTGCTTTGCGCATGCGCAAGAATGACATCATAAACGGAATTCCTAAACCCTTCTATACCACTGCGCAGCTACTAACGGAAACAATATGGCGGAAATCAACCGCATGGTGAATGCGGCAATGACTGCCATTAAAATTGAGCAAGTTTAGAGAAACATCGTATGACGTTCAAAATAGCCTGTTGATTGGATATTTGATATCATTTTGACATTGACCTGTAGGACCTTTTCCAGGGGTATCAGAGTAAGTGATAGAACTAATCCGATTTAGTTATATCATTAATTTACTCACATTAAATGATACTACTAAATCGATTTGCTCGTCGATGTAATTGAAAAGGTATCAACGATGTGATCGCATGTGGACGAAAGTATTCGTTTGTTTGATTTGAGGTTTAACGTCCCCGTCAACACTGTAAAGGTCATTTTGGAGACGTTGCTTCCAAATTTGTGGGTACTTATCCGACACTGAGATGAAATGACATCTCAAGCCCTGTCGCCCAATGAAACCAATAGGGTTTATTAGCATGGACGATCCGCCTCGCACCGCGGTTCCTGGACAGGCTTAGATCCTCTAAGCGGTTTACCAGTACTAGTGTGCGGGCCGGATATTCAGCTCTGCGTGGAAGCATCATGCAGCCCATATATTTCTTCAAGCCCCTATTGGCGGGGGCCGATGAAAGTATTCGTTATGTGGCTAATGAAATAAAGATCAACCCCATGACGCTATGTAGGTATAGTAAAAAGGCAAAATAACTCGGAACTGAAAATGTTGAGAGTTTCAGAGAGCGTACAAACCAGTTTTTACAGCGGCCAGACAGCAGAACATATTCAAAACTCATTAAAAACAGCAAGCAATGTCTATTTTGGACTAAGTCTCAAAGACGTTCGTGTATTGGCTTACGAAAGCGGAGACGCATTTGCAGTTGCAATGCCTGATTCATGGTCATAAAATTAATGTGCTGGACCCGATTGGTTGTCTGCCTTTATTAAGCGAAATGCTGGTCTAGCAATACGAACGCCGGAAGCAACAAGCATGTCACGAGCAACTAATTTTAATAGGGCAAATGTCAATATGTTCTTCAACAAGTTGGCAACTGTTATGAACAGGGAAAAGTTTCAAGCTGGCGACATTTGGAACTTGGACAAAACAGGTGTAACCACTGTACAGAAACCAAGAAGTGTAGTAGCCACAAAAGGTTTGAAACAAATAGGATCGATTACTTCCTCAGAGCTCGGGGAGATTGTTACTAAGTGTGTTGCCGCTAGTGCTAATGACAATACTGGGCCGCCGATGTTCATTTTTCCTCGTGTGACATACCATGATCACTTTATTCGAGATGGGTCATTCAACTGTTTAGGTACCTCACATCCTTTAGGATGGATGACACGTGATAAGTTTGTCAAGGTTTTGGAACACTTTGTGAAACACACGAGAGCATCAAAAGAGAAAAAGGTGTTCCTACGTTTGGACAACCACGAATCGCATCTGCACATAGATGTCTTAAACTACGCCCGAGATAATGGGCTGGTCATTTCATCATTTCATCCTTTCCCACACATTGCTCCCACAAGTTGCAGCCTCTAGACAGGTCAGTGTTTGGTCCGTTTAAAGGGCAACAAGCAAGCGCTCAAAACAATCGGATGCGCAGCCATCCAGAAAAAACATTAACAATTTACGACTTGCCCAATATCGTGAAAGAATGCTGGCCCAGAGTAGCTACTCCTGTAAATATCATTCAGGGGTTCAAAATCTCCAGTGTGCATCCTTTCAACAGGGACGTTTCTTACGACGGTGAATTTGCACCGAGCAGTGTTACTGATCGACCGGATCCCAACCAGCGAGCCTACGGGATCAAATTCAACCTAGTAATATTGATGAAATCGGCACAGAATCGGAGAATGCAGGGAATACATGCTCATTTGTCAATGCGTGGGATAAATTGAATTCGTATGCTCGAACCTTGAACCGTTCCGTAATATCTGTCCCAGGAGATGGTTATTGTCTTCTACATGCTGTATGAAAGAGCTTGGCTGTAGAAAATATCGAGAACTTTTTGCATGATCAGATTTGTTTCAAACTAAGAAATGAAATTATTGTGATTAGGGGCTATTACGCTGACTTGGCTGGTGACCGCGACATTGTAAATGACATTGAAAATGATATCACTTAAAAGGATTTCAAAAATGAAACAATTGATTTAGTTCTCGCAGCCCACTGCAATAGTTTGGGTGTTTAAACAATACTGCACCAGTGCATAGGCCAACAGAATGATGTTCAAATATATGCACACGCACCAGGAAGACAACACGTTGCATCCGGGGAATGATATTCATATAGCTAAGATCGGACAGGATGGTAACGCGCACTACAATTACATTGGTTCATTGGTATATGTAACGATCATGCAAATTATATCAACGAGACAACTATTGAAATTAGTACAGATACTACAGCAACATCAAGCGAAGGAATGCGGCACTTCTCACCAGAACATATAAGGCCTCATCCTAAAGATCCTCTTAAAACAAGAGGCTCATGGGCCACTACGCTCACCAGAAGTCATGTGCTAAAATCCACTGCCTTTTCCATTTTCGATACAAATGTCTCAGTGGCCAAATTTGATCTTGACGTAAAGCAGGTCAAGGTCAACTAAAGGTCATCATTTAAACAAATTTTGTAGGGCATGAGTCCCCAATGCTACATACCAAATTTCAAGGTCATCGGCATTTTGGTTCCTGAGAAGAAAATTCTTAAAGTTTTTTATCATATATAAGCATGGCGGCCATATTGGTCAGGTGACCCAGTCCTTACAAACAAATTTCATCCCCCTACCCATAGAGGCTCACCAAACCAAAATCAACCCACCAGTTTAAGTGGAGAAGAAGATAAAAAATAACTGAATGTGAGTTTAGTAAATGACCTTGACTCTTGGAATTGATAAACTTCCAGTCAGCTAACTGCAAATATCATTTTTGATGTCACAGCCTACCAGGCAATCAGAAATATCCACTATTTTGCCTTTTTTCCATACAAATGTCTAAGTGACCAAATTTGACCTTGACATAAAATAGGTCAAGGTCAAATAAAAGTCATCATTTGAAAAAACTTGGTAGGGCCAGGGTCCCCGATGCAGAATACCTAGTTTCAAGATCATCGGCCTTTCGGTTCTTGAGAAGAAGATATTTAAAGGTTTTTACCATATATTGGCATGGCGGCCATACTGGTCATGTGACCCAGTCCTCACGAACAAACTTTCGTTCCCCAATTCCATTGAGGCTCCACACGTAATTTGGTTTCAATTGGCCAAGTAGTTTAAGTGAAGAAGAAGATGAAAATACTGAATTTGGACCGTCCTTGACAAAGGTCGGTAAATGACCTTGACCTTTGTAACTGATAAACTTCCATTCAGCTGACTACAAATACCATTTCTGATGCCACTAGCTACCATGCAATCAGAAAAAAATCCACTGTTTTGCATTTTTTCCATACAGATGTCTAAGTGACCTAATTTGACCTTGACGTAAAACAGGTTAAGGTTAACCAAAGGTCATTATTTGAACAAACTTCGTAGGGCCTGAGTCCCCGATGCTGCATACCAAATTTCAAGATCATCGGCTATTCGGTTCTTGAGAAGAAGATTTTTAAAGGTTTTTACCATATATGGGCATGGCGGCCATATTGGTCATGTGATCCAGTCCTTCCGAATATACTTTCATTCCCCCTTCCCATAGGGGCTCCACATGTTATTCGGTTTCAATTGGCCGGGTAGTTTCAGAGGATATGTTGTTTGAAAATGTTTACGACGCAGACGACGCGGACGACGACGACGACGGACGACGGACCAATGCCTATACTATAAGCTCCCCGGAGCCTTCGGCTCTGGTGAACTAAAAACCAAAACCGAACGTAAGAAACGTAGGACAGCTATTTTAATAGACCCGCCCGAGAATAATTTAATCGAGGAAGAATATTGCAGACGTCAACAGAAAAAGAAGAAAGAAAAATCAACAAAGCAGGCAGAAGAAAATATGAAACCGAAACCAAAAAAACAAAACAATTAAAAGAAAATCAGCGCCAAAAGAAAAGGAAAGTTGAAAATTCCGATTCATCAGAAAATGAAATGGTACTGTTTGATATGTGTGGAAACCTATGTTAACAGTAAATCAAGAGAAAAATGGATTCAATGTGTTGCATGTAAAGACTGGGCGCATGCCAAATGTACTGCTATTGCTAAGGGCCAAATGTTTGTGTGCCAAAATTGTGAATAAGATTATAATTCCGACTAGAGTAAACCCATTACGAAAACACACCTATACAAATACATTCTAGGATCTTACATTAGTGTCCATGCATTATTGAAGTTATTAAACGAGTTGATGAAAAGGCCGGATATAAAGCGATGCTTTGCCGGGCATATTATCCCTTTTCCTCAACGAGTCTAATAAAGTCAAAAATGCACGAGCACGAATGCAAGATTCTTTTTAATATGAAATAGGTGCGACCTAACTGCAACCAACTGTTTTGAAGCTTATTAACCTCCCATTCTGTGTATTCTATATTAGGTGGGTCTTTTTGAAATGTAAATATTTTCTAAATGGACATTTGCAGTAGTACCGTAAAATTCCTATATGAAGATCTCCTTTTGGACTGTTCTAAAGTTTAACAGTCTCAAAGGTGGCCCCTGACTGAACAACTACAGCAACAAAGTTAAACTTGAACTGTGCAGGAGATAGTTAATCGAAAGCAAACATAATAAAAAAACACGATGTGTTTGTGAAACACTGATGCCCCCGAACAGCGCATGTTAAATATGAAAGCAGTATCACTAAGCAGTCGGAAGGTATGGCCAATGTTCAAGTCTTAAAATGTAGGTCAAGGTCACAAGGTCAAAAATTATTGGATCGTTTGAAAGGTCTTGTGATACAGAATGCACATGTGAAATATGAAAGCCCTAACACTTACTGATCGAAAGTTATGGCCAATGTTAAAGTTTTTAAAAAGTAGGTCAAACGTCAAGGTCACGAGGTCAAAAAATATGGTACCACTGGAAAGGTCTTGTGAAAAAGAATGCATATGTGAAGTATGAAAGCCCTATCACTTACCAATCGAAAGTTATAGACTATGCTAAAGTTTTTTTAAAAGGAGGTTAAACGTCAAGGTCACGAGGTCAAAATTTATGGTACCATTAGAAAGGTCTTGTGACAAGGAATGCACTATCAATTATCAATCGAAAGTTATGACCAATGTTAAAGTTGTTACAAAAAATCAAATGTCAAGGTCAAGAGGTCAAAAATTATGGTACCGCTAGAAAGGTCTTGTGACGCGGAATGCACATGTGAAATATGAAAGCTCCATCTATTACCAATCTAAAAGTTATGGCCAATGTTAAAGATTCTAAAAAATTTGAAAAAAGTAGGCCAAGGTCAAGGTCACGAGATCAAAAATTATGGTACCACTGGAAAGTTTTTGTGATTAGGTATACACATGTGAAATATGAAAGCCCTATCACTTACCAATCGAAAGTTATAGACTATGCTAAAGTTTTTAAAAAGTAGGTCAAACGTCAATGTCACGAGGTCAACATTTATGGTACCATTAGAAAGGTCTTGTGACAAGGAATGCACATGTGAAATATGAAAGCCCTATCAATTACCAATCGAAAGTTATGACCAATGTTAAAGTTTTCACAAAAAAATCAAACGTCAAGGTCAAAGAGGTCAAAAATTATGGTACCGCTAGAAAGGTCTGGTGACACGGAATGCACATGTGAAATATGAAAGCTCCATCTATTACCAATCTAAAGTTATGGCCAATGTTAAAGTTTCTAAAAAATTGAAAAAAGTAGGCCAAGGTCAAGGTCACGGGATCAAAAATTATGGTACCACTGGAAAGGTTTTGTGATAAGGTATACACAGTCATGTGAAATATGAAAGCTGTCTATTACCATTCAAAAGTTATGCCCAATGTTAAGGTTTTTGTAGACAGACAAACGGACAAACAGACAGACAGACCTAAAACTAGGGATGTAACGATAGTCAGAAAATGACTATTGCGATAGTATTGACATTGCAAGAAGAACCATTGCGATACTATTACTATTGCTGACTGCTATTGCAATACTATTGCGATACTATTGCCGGATACATATTTTTTGTTTAAGATGGAAATAAAAACTATTCAAACCTTCAAACTGTTTTGCTGTATGTTTTATCTACATAAAAGATATAAACAAGATAATTTACACAGAGGGATAACTATTGTAAACTCCTGTTTGCTTTTCTGTCTGCCCTACAGGAAGAAAAAAATCCCCAGGAGCAACTTTTTTCTTTTAGTTTAAATTCTCCTGGAAGAGCCGGGAAACTCATTTTATTAGAAGTAGCCAAGAAGATTCCAGCCAAGTACATTTATCATTTCACAATGAGAATGTACATGTAACATCAGTTTCTTAATCAAAATAAATGTAAGCTCTTCACGAAGGCAATGAAATCTTTGCTTGTCTTCAAAAACAACTTCAGACATGATAAAGTGACTAAATACACCTCAAGCTCGTTATAACACAGAACTTCGGGTCCAACCAACCGTGTGTCTTTTGGTTTTGGATGGCCGTATGGCCATTTTGTGGGAAAGTAACTGTCCTTATGGCCTTCCTTTGTTTAGGTTTCCATTATGGTCTGGTCGCTTAATGTTTGTATTTCTTTCCCTTTGATGTCGTTTATGGTTGGAGTAAGTTAATTGTATCAATTCCTGATCTTTGTTTTACTTCTACTTTAGTTAACCGAATCGTGTTATAAACGCCGACCGAATTTCTCACGGATCAGTCTGTTCTACTATTACACTGAAAACACAAGCTTCCGGCGCTATCGTTAAGCCTACAACGTTTCGCATGACAAGGTGTGAAAATAAGATCAGGTTATGTCTCTATCATAAAATTTAATCCACAATCAAATCGCTCCGGGCTTAAGAGGATTAGCTACATCTAACAGTAGATGTATGCATGTAAATATGAAACAGAGTCTGTTTAACAGACTATTCTGCTGTCTCGTGCATGGTTATGTTTTGGCGCCAAAATAGAAGACGCTTGGTGGGAAAAGTCGTACACTTAAATAATACATCCGAGGATAATCCAGGAATTGTGCAAAGTTCCGTTCTCTATCCACAACAGTTTAGCTATCACATTTTATGAAAGAAATACGCCCCATTAAAAATGTTAGTAGATATCTGAGAAACTAGGTCGACAATGCACACGATTCAGAATCAGAATTGTTTCCGGTGACACGTCAAATGACATTCATACACCAGGACCTGTGATACAGGAAGTTAGATTTGAATCTTCTGGCAGAAAATCTGATGAAATTTTAATATAAGTCTCAGTGTTTCGGTACACAATCGATCGCATGCGTTTGTTAAACGGAACACCATTGAAATCGGGGCCAACAAATTTTTAAATCCAAATCGGCCCCGGCCGACCGATGACGTCATCAGTAACGTGCCGAACATGCCTTATAATGTCATCCCCGACATTATTGCATCTGCCAACTTATCTAATTGCCCATCATTTTTATTGTGAATTGATTTTCCAACAATAATTTGTATATTTCTTTTGTTGTTTGGTCAAATCTTTTAGCAATACAAATAAACAGAAAATCGAACCACGTTTTTATTTTCTTTAATTGTTTTCTAGTGCTGTATTTTCCTGTGCATATTTTGAATGCACGATGTCCAACATTTAAAATTAATTCCTCGGCTGTACAGACATTGTCTGGATGCCCAAATTATAAACGTTCTTTGCACGACGACACGTATTTCATTTCCTTTGATGTCTGCTATTGACAAAAATAAGAATCCTCTAAAACATCAACCAGAACATTTTTTTTGCACCTTTTGAAGCGGTAATGACACATGCGGACTTTCCATGCTTCACGTGCTAATTCGGGCGGCACCCTTTGATAATAAATACCACTGTGTAAACACGCATTAATTATCGCTTTTCATATCACTAGCTTACAGACAGCTTGCAGATTAGCGAATCAAAATATGTGGTCAATTATTTCGAACTCAATTAACATGAAAGTGTTTACTGTTGAAATGCGCTTCAGAAAGCTGTAAATTTACCAGTTCAATGAAGGAATATTCAGGGTACTGACTCTATACCGACATTTGGTGTTAAGTGAATAATCCATAACAAATGGGATGCATAAACACCGTGTACCTGTAGGCTACCGCCAAATCATGATTTGGCAGTAATTTTATTACCCTTATCTCGCGACAAGCAGCCGTAGCAAGCATACGTTGTCTCCCAGTGGCACAGGAGATTATTGGATTACAATCAAGACAATATACAGTTTGATGCTTGACCGGGTACAAGACGCAGGTCGTAATAAAGAATATATTTAAGAATGAAAACAACTTCGAGAATTATCTGAAAAACTTGTGATATAGAAAACTATCGAAACTATCGATAGTTCAAAACACTATCGGCAATAGTCATCGATGTTTGACTTTACCATCGATGCAGTACTATCGGCCCAGTGCCTATCGCAATGCATCGATGGTCCGATGCATCGTTACACTCCTACCTAAAACTATATGCCCCCGAATCTCTTAGATTCCTGGGGCATAAAAATCACTCCGTCCAGAGAATGGTATCTGTATTTAGTAGAACTTGTATTATTTTTGAAAACTGCAGTTGCATTCTACCAGTATTATTATTATTTTTGAAAACTGCAGTTGCATACATACTTTAGGGTAGGGAAGAGTTATTATTTCTGTTCAAGAGATAGAAATGTACCTTGTTCTATCTATCAATATTCTATCTATCTATCTCCCCGAAGCGATCCCCGCCCATCGGGGCTTGAAGAAATAGATGGGCTGCATATATATATATGATGCTTCCACACAGAGCTTAAACCGACCACACTAGTTAACCGCTTAGAGGATCTATGCCTGCCCAGGGAATGTGGTGCGAGTCAGACCGTCCATGCTTATAAACCGTATTGGTTTCATTGGGATACAAGGCTTGAGATGTCATTTCTCGCAAAGCTGAATCCGACCGCACAGGAATACTGGTTACCCGCTTAGATGATCTAATCCTGCCCAGGGAAAGCAGTGCGAGTTGGACCGTTCATGCTTATAAACCCTATTGGTTTCATTGGGCGACGGGGCTTGAGAAGTCATTTCATCTCGATGTCGGGATAAAAGTCCAACCAAATTGGAAGCAACGTCTCCAAAATGACCTATATAGTGTTGACAGGGACGTTAAACATTAAATCAAACAAATAAATTGAGATGTCATTTTTTCTCAATGTCGGGTAAAAGTCGCACAAAATTGGAAGCAACATCATCAAAATGACCTTTACGGCGTTGATGGGGACGTTAAACATCAAATCAAACAAACAAAACTCCCAGTGGGGACGTAAATGGGTCTCAAAGACGAGTCTTCAGGAATCATGATTCTACTTTGCACCGGCCCCCGTCCATCGGGGCTTGAAGAAATATATGGGCTGCATGATGCTTCCACGTAGAGCTGAATCCGACCCGCACACGAGTACTGGTATACCGCTTAGAGGATCTATGGTTGCCCATGCAAAGCGGTGCGCACGAGTCAGACTGTCCATGCTTATAAACCCTATAGGTTTCATTGGGCGACACGGCTTGAGATGTCATTTCATCTCAATGTCGGGTAAAAGTCCCACACAATTGGAAGCACCGCCTCCAAAATGACCTTTACAGTGTTGACAGGGACGTTAAACCTCAAATCAAACAAACAAATCTACTATACACAAGTTACAAGTACGTCGCATTAGGTGTACATTATTACATACACTCCGAAAGCTTACATGGTAATACTGTGATTATGGCATCCATAACCTGCACAGGCACAGGAAATTCTTTATCAGAATATAGATGCGACTTATTCAGTATCACAGAGTTTATTTAACATCACTACAGCTGGAGTCTGGGAATGTGTGGCGGCGGTAAAATGTCTCCCTGCCCTACATCATAGTGTAGTTTATATGTTCTTGTCCTTTGGGATCATTGATTCCATTGTGGAATTTTGAAAATACTTGAGGGTCACTGATGAGGCCTAATTGACCGAAACTAGCTAGTCTGGCCCAGAAAACATGCACACTTCATATTTTCCAGTTCTGTGGTGCATTCCTTGCTTCCAAAGGATAACCCTTTTATAGAACATATTTGTAGTTGGCCCGTTGATTTGTCCAGTAAACTTAAGCAAATGTGTAAAAAGTCAAAACATGGGTCAAAAAATATATCTACAATGCAATCCAGTAGCATTGCATTTGCTTGATTTGAGGTTTAACGTCCCCAGCAACACTGTATAGGTCATTTTGGAGGTATTGCTTCCAATTTTGTGGGGCTGTTACCCGACATTGAGACGAAATGAAATCTCAAGCCCTGTCGCCCAATGAAACCAATAGGGTTTATAAGCATGGACGGGTCGACTCGCACCATTTTGCCTGGGCAGGCTTAGATCCTCTAAGCGGTTTACCAGTACTGGTGTGCCGCTGGTTCCAGCTCTGCGTGGAAGCATCATGCAGCCCATCTATTTCTTTAAGCCCCGATGGGTGGAGGCGAAGTAAAATTGCGCACATTAAGTTTTGATAGCTCTTATGTGTGACTTTGCCAAAGCCACCACTCAAAATTCACAATCACAAACATTGCAACACTTTCCCTACCAACTATCTGCAATGAAAATTGGTCTCTGAATTTTTAACAAACAGGACAAAGAATTCTATGAAAAGGGATACCCCCTTGAAATGGAACTACCAATTTGGTCGCCCAGCACTGCACACTAAAAAGTTTTGAGCTACTTGAACATGTGGCTTGACACAAACAAGTTGTTGATTAGTTATTCTGCAATGTTGTTAGATGCAGTGAGTTGAGATATAAAATATTTGTGTCTTTGGCTAGTTTAAACTCAGTCTTGACTATGGAAATCTTCGGATTTTTCTTATTTTGAGAAAAATTGAAAAGTTCTGCCTGGCACATCTGCATGTGCAAGCTCATGTTTTCAAGGCTTTACACAACTTAATTCTTATGCATGTTTTTTTTATTTCATCTGTCCATTACTTTTATAATACATTTGTATTTCTGTCCTAAATATTATATCTCGTGGAAAATGAAATATAATGGTCAATGGTTTCGAAAAGCTATCCATTTAATTATTCTGCTACTTTTATGGCATAAGAGTATGGCAAAATATGAGCGGTTGATAGTAAGATGGAAAAATATGGTTGTAATTTGTGGGTGCGGTAGGGCTTGAGATGCCATTTAATATGAAGATCAGTTAAAAGTCCCACAAAATGTGAATCAACATCTTCAAAATGATGTAAATAATGTAAACAGGGACTTAAAGGTAAATTCAAACAAATTAAAAGGTAGCGTTATCTGTGTGGTAATAATTAGTTGTATGATCTTTGTCTTGTTGTTGTTGTGTATCTATAAGGCATTTTATCGCTGCCTATGAACTCCCGTTTTATAGCGAAAGTCCATTAACAAGTCTTTGTCAGTTTCACCCTGGTTTAGTAAACAAACTGGAGTGTGATAGCTCAGTGGTTAGTGCACTTGCCTAGAGGTTCCGGGTTCCGTCCCCGGCAGCGACTATAAAATTTCGGTGTCCTAACACGCTCCATTGGCATCATTTGCAGGAACGAATGTCATGAAGTGCACCATCCTTCAGATTGGGACGTTAGCTGGAGGCCCTGTGCAGGGAGAGTTATGCCCTGTGCAGGTTAAACCTTTTTGTATCAAATGGAATCTTCCTTCTTATATATTGCAGGAGTTCATTTCAAAATTTAGGGGTGTCAGGTTGTGTTTTTATCAAAATGTATTTGGAAAATGACTGTACTTTTAACAAACAGTGGAGGCCCTGATCCGACGCCACATTCTTCGGCGTCTCATCTGGGCCTGCACTGTTTGCCAGGGTACCCATTTGGAGGTTTCCAGTACTAAATGGGTTAAAGACCCCTACAATAATAATTACAAGATTACTGTGTAGGCTTTCATCCTGCAAACCTTGGGTGTATGTAAAGTACACCTGAGAGTTATGGTCAGATGTGACCGATCCCAGTTAAAGTAGAAAGAAAACTGCTGCATACTTCAAGTATGTGAACTGAAATTAAGGTGTAATTTTTGGACGCCTATTTTTGACCAGGTATTGAAGTTTTTCTGGGCAGTATGTACAATTGGATAATCTTTGTAAGGAGGCATATGGAGACCACTTGCACTTCCACATTTCAATTGTTCTGGAATTTATAATGAAAAGTTGTTAATGAAAATGGTGGCCTCAATAGAATGTTAGGAATGTAAAGTACTTCAGTAGTTGAGTATGAACAAGTTTTGTGACCTCCAATAAAAATCAAAAATGAGTTCCTTTAAGAGCAATGAAAACATTCATATAAAGAAAGAAGATGAGTCATACTGCATAGTTTCGGCTAATAAAGCCTCATCAGTGACCCTGTAATGATCTGGCAAAGAAAGCCTGAGGAAACATACTGCAATTTTGCGAATTTCGAATAGGCAGTCGATTCAAAGACTGATACAAATCAAAACGGGGTCCAAATAATTAAAAACCTGTCTAGAATATGAGTCTAAACCAATAATTTATTTCCAATTTCTCAGAATATTCACGCTGATCTCAAAGGATCAAAAGTAAAATATAAACTGCACTATGGTTGATGTACGGGGAGACGTTTTACGGCAGCCACACGGCACAACACCAGCTGCAGTGAAGGCAAATAAAAATCAAAAATGAGTTCCTTTAAGAGCAATGAAAACATTCATAAGAAAGAGGATGGGTCTTACTTTTCGGCTAATAAAGCCTCACCAGTGACCCTGTAATGATCCGGCAAAGAAAGCCCGAGGAAACATACTGCAAATTTGCGAATTTCGAATAGGCAGTCGATTCAAAGACTGATATAAATCAAAACGGGGTCCAAATAATTAAAAGAAAGAAAAAAAAGAAAGAATATTCACGCTGATCTCAAAGGACCAAAAGTAAAATATAAACTGCACTATGGTTGATGCTGCTTTGTTTGAACAAGTGGTACTTTGAAATGAAACACCAAAATTTGAACAAGATGTTTGCATAACAATTCACCTATTGCTGTGATTCTGGCCATCAGTGTGTAGAGTTTTCTTCTGGAGCTGCATGCTCAGATTGATCGGTCCTCATTTTCTTCGACTGAAGTGGAAAAATCCTCACTTAGCATTGTTGGTTGTATTGTTTTAACAACAGGTACATTGAACTGAAACACCAATTTTAAGCAAGATGTTTCAAGAAAAATGTACCTACTGTATAATTTTATTCACTCATTTCACAGCAGGAAAACTTTTGTTTACTTCCTCTCGCCAACACTAACGGCTATTAGTTTTGACACGGTCTGTGACACTGTGTGTGTAGTACTATCTCATGCAGAGGAATATACCAGCGAAAGGGTAAAGAAGACACTTTTTATCATTGAATGAGATGTAGCTGTTAAACGAGAAAAAGCTGTATTGTGAGTTGATACTTCTGACACGGTGTGTAGGTGGCTGGTACGTCTTGCACTGGAATGAACGTCGAGGTAAAGGAGACACATTACATTCACTAAATTTGATGTTTGTATCGGACCTGTAGCTGTAAAACGCCAACGAAAGCTGAAGTTTATGCAGTGCAGCCATATTTGTTTTCTATTCCGAAAGTATGAACGTGTGTCCATGGTAACAAGGAAGTTCAAATTTTAGCCAATCAGGTGCCTAATGTAACCGGAACCAATATTTTTAAACCGGAAGGACCATCAAATTTTCAGCCCAACAGCTGTTGACTATTGAGGTTTTGAATGGGTGGGGTATGTTCCAATAAACAAATACACGTGTTACCGTTAAGCAACCAACTCTCGTTGTTTGCCGCCTTCGGCGGCAAACAACTCGTTGGTTGGTTGCTATCACATGACAGTAAAACACGCATTTTGTTTACGATTTTTGATCGACCTAACCGTTTTGCATAATTAATCAAATAGTGGACTACCGAATTTATATCATGCCGTTATGACACCCTCAGACGCGACGTCATATAATAAAGTGTATATTTTACAGCCAAAAACATATTTTCAGATGAAAAACTGTTGTTGTTTTTTTTCTTCTGCCTAACTCAAACTATAGATTGTGGGTAGATTGTGGTAACACTTTGCCCCGTTCTCCCCTAGTGAAGGCCCTGATCAGACGCCGCGTACTGTGGCGTCTGATCTGGACCTGCACTGTTTGCCAAGGTACCCATTTATAGGTTTCCGGCATGCAATGGGCTAATAAATTTTATTTTATTTGTAAAGTAATTTCGTATTGGGCCCGAGGCCTTTGGCCTAGGGCCAATACAGTTGATCGAGAATCTGTAACTGAGCCTAGGCCATTACAAAATTACTTGATTAATGAAAATGTTATTAATTTGACACAATTTAAATCATCATTATTGATTTTTTACCTCAGCCTAATATCACATGACCTCCGGTTAATATTGGTGAACCTGGTGTTAATACGGATCACGTCCAGTCTACACAATTAATAATTAGTTGCCTGACAGGGCAACGTCAAAGTTGTATTTTAGTAAACATTCAGCAGGCCATTTTGAACGGAGACCGATGATGTTGACGACACTGGAATTTTACTAGAACCCCGTCGGTGCCTGAGGGATCGCAAATTCTCCATATTGACCCATTCAATGCTGCACATTTAAGGGAGGCTATCACAGTATGGCTGTGAATCGCCTTACAAGTATAGCTTTTACAAAAAAGCTAGGTCTACGCTTAGCACATATTAAATGTGAATGCCTAGAGTTATATACATGAAATGTGTTTTATACAATTAATTATCTTTGGCAATTTTCTAATCGCCAGTCTGCATCCAGGATCCTGCCGACTAAAGCATATTGTCTTGAATGTCAAAGTTACAAATGCTGCAATTGTGTCAAAATTTCAAAAAGGCCTACCCCAACCTCGAGCCTGCACAATATAACATCATATCAAATGGAATGCTTGATTACTGTTGGAGACATTAAGTAGAAAACTTTCCTACACTTTAAAGAAGACTAATTGAAGTTTAATCCAAACAGTTTGCTAACAGCGAGGCATGCTTCTTTTTTTAGCTCTGTCTCACCAGAGGCGAAGGCTCCTGGGGAGCTTATAGAACAGGCAGTGGTCCGTCGTGGTCGAGAGTTTGTAGATGTATATTTTGCATTAGCCTGCACAAATATGACAATATGACAGCAAATATGGACTTTTACGAATGTGATAGCAATACTGTGCCAGAACTCTGCCTGTGGGCCTATTTTTTGTGTGAAAGCTTATACTTGCCATGGGCCGCTTTTTTTCTTCTTATGAAAGCTTAGACTTTTTGTTGTATAAATATATAGGTCAACATGCAATGTGGGTAACTAATGACTGTACTTCCATATTAAACCCAACGTCTATAAAGGCTATGCCCATGGGCGTAGATAACTAGCAGACGCCTTTTCTGATTACCACAATGCCTACAAAGTCTCAGAAATCTGAGCCCATCAGTTCTTGAAAAATTTTCGGCGAAAATAAAAATACACACACACTAAAACGCAAGCACGCACAAAAGGAAAAGACAATATGGCATACTTATAAATGCCGGTTTTGGAAAGCAGTCATTGCTGCATTCATCATGCGGCTGATTGCCGCCACATTTCTGCCGTTAGAGCATGTGCAGTGGTATCGCATGCGCAGTGATTATTTTTGGAGCCCTCATTATTCCAAAATTTCTAAAAAGAAAATATGAATGTGTGATATCACAAAATCGATTTAGTGATATCACAAGTTCGTATCTCTTTAGTGATATCACAAATTGATTTTGTGATATCACTAAAGATGAATTTGCGATATCACTCAATCGAGATGGTGATATCACAACAATAATTTAGTGATATCACTGAATAGTATTAGTGATATCTCAAAGTCAATCTTTTCTACCGTCATTCTCTCCCTTCCGCTGATTTAAGAAGGGCAGTTGTAAGTTTCTGGCGAAAGAATGTGCATTGTTCTGGTTAACCGCTTATAAGCCTGCCCAGACAAAGTGTGGATAGGTAAACAGACCGGCTCAAAAATGACCTAAATAGTGTTGATTGGGTCGTTAAACTCCAATACAAACAAACGAAGATGTATTAAAATCATGCCCGTTTTGTGATATCACAAATTCGATTTAGTGATATCACTACATCGATTTTGGGATATCACAAATTCAGTCTTACTTTTTGATTTGATATCACAAAATCGATTTAGTACTATCACAAAATGGATTTTGTGATATCATAAAATAATAAGTGATGTCCATAATAATAAGTGATATCATGAGATCGATTTTGTCATATCAAAAAAAACGATATATTGGTATCAAAAATTGGGTTATTTATAGTAAAACAGCCCCGCCTATAAAATCAATTTAGTGATATCACTAATTCGATTTTGGGATATCGCAAATTCATATGTATTCAGTTATATCACTAAGTATAACTAGTGATATCAAGTATTGCATTTCGCGATATCATAAGGAAATAGGGGGTTTATCGTAAAACGGCACCACGTAAACAAATTGTGTAATTAACACCCCTTTATTCCCCATTTAACATGGATAAACGTCGGGTTAGCGGGGGCATTCATTATTATTTATTTTTTTTTTTGTCAAAACCAAAATTGTGGATACTCGTCAGAAAACAGTTCTAGCGATAAGAAGGTGGCATTTTAGCGCACGCGTGTATTATCATGTCTATAAGGTACACAAAGACCAAGATAATATACTCAGATTCAATTAAAACGCACCACTAGTACTTTACCTCAAAGTTTAATTGATTCACAATATTTCAAGCATCACGACTAACTTATTCAGAGACTCACTACATAGTTACCGCATTTCATTGGATGCAGAGATACGGAGACTCGAATAAGTCCACACACCCGAAAACCAAAATCACATATCCAAATAACGGGTATGTCTACCATAAGCATCAAGTTTTGCTTGGCATCGACGCCTCATGCTTCGAATTAAACGCTGTATCTGGTCTTCTGTGATGTTGTCCCATTCTTCCAGTAGTGCCATGTCAAGCTTCTGGCGGTTGTTTGGCGGATGACGCAGGCTGTACACACATTTTCCGAGCTGGTCCCAAAGGTACTCGACTGATTTAAAATCCGGCGATAACACAGGCCAAGGAAGAACTTGCACCATTTTGATTAAAAAAAGACCATGGTTAGCCTCGCAGAATGAGCAAGTGCATGTTGGAAAACCCTAACATCACCATTATTGCGTAAAAACGTGCCACCTCAGGGTCTAAGATTTCATCGATGTACCGACGTGCCGTCACATTATCATCGACAACGATGAGTTGGGTTTTGTGGCGCGATGAGATACCTCCCCACACCATTACGCTACCACCACCCCAACGTGACACCTGTTTAACACAACAGTCTTGAAATCGCTCCTCACGTCGACGCGACACTTCACCCCGCCTATCAAACGTTTTAACACAAAAACGGGAGTTGTTCGTAAACAGTACACCACGCCAACGCTGTTGTGTCCATCGGATACGCTGTCGACACCAATTAAAGCGACTGATTCGACGGTCCGCCGTCATAGCGTTACCCCCCCCCCCCCCAGTACGTCTTATGGCTAGAAATACCGCGTTCCTGGAGACGCCGACGTACAATTAAGGCACTTACGCGTAGGTTATGGGTTCCCACTGTCTCCTGGGCAGTTTCCACAGACGTCCCGAATCGGTCACGTAAATGACTCAAAATAATGTACCGGCCCTGTTGACGTGTAGTAAGACGTTCACGTTCAGAGCGTTGTCTGTCGTCAACAGACCGCGTAGCGTTGTGCCTTTCAACCAATCGAGCAATCGTACATGTAGTGTTCGAACAACCCATACGCTCTGCAACTTGGCGGTATGAAAGCTCACCTTCAGCCATACCGAGGGCACGATGACGATCGACGTTATTTACGTAGACGTCCCAACGGCGTGTTCTTATGAAATGTTTTGCTGGCTTTGAACCTGAAGAAATCCTAACCTTATAATGACAGCAAAGAAAGTGCAAAAATATCATGATTACGAAAATTTGCACTTTTTGCATTTTGCACGTGCACATGCACATCATGAAAATCGCGCAGTATTCGTGTCAAACAAACTCATGCTTCGGTGACAACTTTACAGTACCATATTTATTATATATTTTTAACTATTTTTTTTTTAGTTTTACCTGTAATAATAACATTTTGCCATTTTTCCAGTAGTCCGGCTCATTTATAAAAGTGCAGTGTCATGTTGACCTGATAAAGCTCACTTTCAGTTTGACTTCAGGGAACAAAAACATCAGTTGGATCACGGAGTGTTAATCACAGGCCATGAAACATCGCAATCTATATATATTTGAAGTTTACGATAGCATCAATTAAAGGGTAGCTGTTTTGAAAATAGTCATTGGGGGAGGTACATCCACGGTTGTGGTCCGGAATTTGCGACCGTAAACCGCCAATTTATTTTCCTGCATGACGAATTTTATTTGTTCATTTTTTTTTTGGTTTGACGTCCCCGTCAACACTATATAGGTCTTATGGGGGGACGTCGCTTCCAGTTTTGTAAGAATTACCCGACATTGAGATGAAATGACATCTCAAGCCCTGTCGCCCAATGAGACCAATAGGGTTTATATGCATGGACGAATTTTTGCATTTTGCACATGCACATAATGAAAATCACGTAAAATCACGTAAAATTTAATCCGTAAATATGACAAACAAATAGCATCAAAAACAGTCCCGATTCTTCAAGTAATCATTAATTAAAAGCTTAGACATGTCCGTAGATATGACAAATAAATATCATCAAAACAGTCCCGATTCTTCTAGTAATCATTAATTACAAGCTTAGACATGTCTATTTTAACTGTTTAAAGGTCAAGATCATCGTTTCAAACCAAAGTAAAAGACGTGCTTACAGAAAATAGATTCATGTTTACAATTCCGAAAAAAGGCGAAAGACGTTTTTTGCCAACTACCGGAAAGTCCCGGCATATAGTATGACTGGGTAATGACTTACCCTGGGCTGGCTGTGATCCTCTAAGCGGTTTACCAGTACTCACGTGCGGTCGGTTTCTGCTCTGTGTGAAAGCATCATGCAGCCCATCTATTTCTTCAGGTACAACTCTCGTTAACTCAAACTCCCAGGGACTGGAATATTTGGTTTGAGATAACAGTAGTTTGAGAGCAAAGGAGTTGAAATCTAAGGATCATATAGCAAAACTAGCATAACAGAGCACAAAATTTAGCTTCTCTTAAGCCATTGTTTGAGATATCAGAATTTGAGCTAACGAGAGTCTACTGTTATTCGCTATGAGCTGCGTAAAACAAAGTGTTAGCCAACTTAAAGCAACGTTACGTGATGGCGACGGGTTTTCGAGAGTACGTCACTGTTAAGACGGATCAAAAGTTTTGTCATGTGACTTTGTTTACATTTCATTTTGCATGCGGGAATATTTGAAATCTGACATGGATTACCGTTCTTCGTGGTTGACGAAAAGCGTCTTGCTCCATATAAACACACTGCAAATACGTGTTTTGTTCCGCGAATATTTCAGTTGACTATCACAGATAATCTATCGAATTGCATTATAAATGTGTACTTAAATATATTCTAGAACTAATTCATGCAGTGTCTGCTTTGGATAATTAGTTATATCCATTTTTATTGAAACAGAACTAAGACCATCCCGCCTTGTTAACTCCGTAAATATGACAAATAAATATATAAAAACAGTCCCGATTCTTCTAGTATTCATTAATTACAAGTTTAGACATGTCTATTTTAATTGTTTACAGGTCAAGATCATCGTTTCAAACCCAAATAAAAGACGTGTTTACAGAAAATAAATTCATGTTTACAATGCCGAAAAAAGGTGAAAGACTTTTTTTTTTCCAACCAATGGTATGTCCCGGCAAATAGTATGACTGGGTAATGATAGTGTTTGGATGTGTCTATACAAATTTTCTTGTTTTCGATTGAAACCTCGTGTTAAACACGCGATTGCATTTTAATCATTCTTCCTCGCTTCTAAGTTGTGAGAATGTGTAACGGCCGTAGAAAGTATTCCTGCCTTTCTTCAAATTCCAGTCCTTTGAGACCATTGGCTCTACTGCGGATTTTGAAAATATCTAAGGGTCACTTTCGAGTACGGGCCTAATTAGCCGAAAAAAACCTGTCTTGCCCAAAAAGAACTGCACACACTAGCAGTTTTAATTCTGTTTTGTGGACACTTTGCTTCCAAATGCTTACAATTTTACAAACCATTTTCTCTCGAATCATACACATGTTTCTAGGCCAAAATAAAATAAGGTAAACTAATAATTAGGTTAAACAGAAGTGAAGGCAATGATAAGGAATCGATACAATTAACCCTCAACACCCATCAGAGACAACAAAGGGAAAGAAACACAAACCTAGACGCTCATGGAAACATCAATAGCGGAAAGCCAAAATGACAGTTACTTTCCCACAAAACGGCGTATTGGCTCTCCAAAACAAAAGTATACTAGAGCAGCAGTCGATGGTATCCCATCGCAAATACCCGCTTTTCCTATGAACAAGCCTTTTCTTAGAAATTTGACCTTTGACCTCACCCCATGACCCAAGGGGGGTCAGATGAAAATTTCGTCACCTTCATGCACATCTGCAGTCCCCAAGCAATGTATGTACCAAGTTTGGTCACTGAAGGTAAAGAAATAAAAAAGAAATTGCATTCACAAGAAACGTGACAGACGGAAGAAATTTGACCTATGACCTCACCTCATGACCCCAGGGGGTCGGATGAAAATTTCGACACCTTCATGCACATCTGCAGTCCCCAAGCAATGTATGTACCAAGTTTGGTCACTGTAGGTAAAGAAATAAAAAAGTAGTTGCATTCACAAGAAACGTGACAGACGGAAGAAATTTGACCTTTGACCTCACCCCATGACCCAAGGGGGTCAGATGAAAATTCCGACACCGTCATGCACATCTGCAGTCCCCAAGCAATGAATGTACCAAGTTTGGTCACTGTAGGTAAAGAAATAAAAAGTAGTTGCATTCACAAGAAACGTGACAGACGGAAGAAATTTGACATTTGACCTCACTCCATGACCCCAGGGGGTATTAAAGATGAAAATTTCGACACCTTCATGCACATCTGCAGTACCCAAGCAATGTATGTACCAAGTTTGGTCACTGTAGGTAAAGAAATAAAAAAGGATTTGCAATCACAAGAAACGTGACAGACGGAAGAAATTTGACCTTTGACCTCACCCCATGACCCCAGGGGGTCAGATGAAAATTTCGACACCTTCATGCACATCTGCAGTCCCCAAGCAATGTATGTACCAAGTTTGGTCACTGTAGGTAAAGAAATAAAAAGTAGTTGCATTCACAAGAAACGTGACAGACGGAAGAAATTTGACATTTGACCTCACTCCATGACCCCAGGGGGTATTAAAGATGAAAATTTCGACACCTTCATGCACATCTGCAGTACCCAAGCAATGTATGTACCAAGTTTGGTCACTGTAGGTAAAGAAATAAAAAAGGATTTGCAATCACAAGAAACGTGACAGACGGAAGAAATTTGACCTTTGACCTCACCCCATGACCCCAGGGGGTCAGATGAAAATTTCGACACCTTCATGCACATCTGCAGTCCCCAAGCAATGTATGTACCTAGTTTGGTCACTGTAGGTAAAGAAATAAAAATGTAGTTGCATTCACCAGAAACGTGACAGACGGAAGAACGGACGGACGTCCGGACGGGCGGACGGACGGACACCCGTGACGAAAATAATATACGGTTTTTTTTTTTGTTTTTTTTTTTTTTTTAAAAAAAAGCGTGTATAATAAGCAATACACACACACACACACACACTCAAAGACACATCGTAACAAAAATAAACCGCAACAGGAGAACCGCCTTTGAAGGTCAATAAGCCGTTCTGATTTTACTTTCATTTGATTTCCTCTAAGACAGTCAATATGACACTAAAAACAACTTGAAAGCACAAAATATCGCATACCGTTCTCGCAAAGGTTATTCACCGACTAATGTAAGCCCTTGTCACCAGTTGGATCACGAAGTCTTAATCACAAGCCATGAAACATCGCGTTCAATATCTACTTGAAGTTACGATGGTATCAATTGGGCCCCGTCAAGCGATTTTGGTATTTATCGCCTATGCGAGCGGCGAAGGTTCAGGCGAGCCTGCGCATCCGCGCAGTCTCGCCTGAACCTTCGCTGCTCGCTCATACAAGCAGTGAATCAAGAGGAACCTTCAGTCAGAAAGCCATATCACTGGCCCCTCTGAATGGCTGGGCATGCGCAGTTAAAATCTGTCATGACGGAATGCTCGAAGACACAAATTCGCTTGGCGGGGCTCAATTAAAGGATAGCTGGTTTGACAAATGCCAGTAGGGGAGGCACATCGACGGTTATGCGGTCCGGAATTTTGTGGGCGGAAACCGCCGATTTATCTCTTTATTTGGTTTGTTTGTTTGTTTGTTTTGAGATTTAACGTCCCCGTCAACACTATATAGGTCAGTTTGGAAACGCTGCCTCCAATTTTGTGGAACTTTTACCCAACATTGAGATGAAATGACATCTCAAGCCCTGCCGCCCAATGAAACCATTAGGGCTTATATGCATGGGCATTCGCACCACTTTGCCTGGGCAGGCTAAGATCCTCTAAGTGGTTTACCGGTACATGTACTCGTGTGCAATCGGTTTCAGCTCTGCGTGGAAGCACCATGCAGCCCATTTATTTCTTCAAGCCCCGATGGGCGGGGGCGAAAATTGGCGGGCGCCGTCATTGTTTTGTTAGTGAAGAAATCGCTGTGAGCTGCGTAAAACCAGGTGCCATCCAATTAAACGCAACGTTACGTGATAACGTCAGGTTTTCGAGCGTACGTCGCAGAAAAGAATCTCAAAGTTTGATATTATCGATTAATACATCGTGTTACATGAGACATTCTTCGTCGCTTCTAAGCTGAAGAAATGTGTGGCGGCTGTAGAAAGTCTTCCTGCCATTCTTTGAATTCTAGTTCTTCGAGACCATTGGTTCAAATGCTGATTTTGAAAATATATGAGAGTCACTAATGAGGCCTAATTGGCCGAAACTAACCAGTCTGGACCAGAAAAGACTTGTGCACACTAGCATTTTCAGTTCTGCCTTGTAGTCCTCTTGCCTCCAAAGGCTTACCTTTTCGCAAACTATTTTATTTCGAATCATACATTCTTGGTTTTGTTTGTTTGTTTGTTTGGTTTGAAGTTTAACGTCCCCGTCATTTTGGAGACGTCGCTTCCAATTTTGTGGGACTTTTACCCGACACTGAGATGAAATGACATCTCAAGCCCTGTCGCCCAATGAAACCATTAGGGTTTATGTGCATGGACGGTCCGACTCGCACTGCCTTGCCTGAGCAGGCTTGGATCCTCTAAGCGGTTTACCAGTACTCGTGTGCGGGTCGGATTCAGCCCTGCGTGGAAACATCATGCAGCCCATTTATTTCTTCAAGCCCCAATGGGAGGGGTTAATATACATTCTTGGCCACATTAGAATAAGGTAAACTATATATTAGGTCAAGCCGTTCTGATTTTACTTTCATTTGATTTCCACAAAGACAGTCAACATGAAACCCAAAAGGAATTGAAATTGCACAATCACGCATTATGTTCTGAGCAAATAGGTTATTAACCGATTAATATTATATAAATATCACATTTCTGAGAGGGTGATAGTAAGAATGTTCACCCTGAGGAAATGATTATCGACCGAGGCGAAGCACATGTTCACCCTGAGGAAATGATTATCGACCGAGGCGAAGCCGAGGTCGATAATCATTTCCGAAGGGTGAACATTCTTACTATCACCCTCTCAGAAATGTGATATTTATTTTATTATACCGAACTTATTATCACCCTGATGTATGAAATCATGAATATCTTGAGGTATTAAAAAATTGAACCGTACGCGCATCATTTTTGCGCATGTGATAGTTTAATATCGCATGGGATAGTAATTGAACCGTACGCGCATCATTTTTGCGCATGTGATAGTTTAATATCGCATGGGATAGTAAAAATTATCACCCTCTGGTCTATGAGCGTTTTGTATGGTAAAATCGCGTGAGGTATAATAAAATCCCTTGCTACCGGACAAAGGCGCTTTATTACCATTACAGGAAATTAAAGCAAAACTATCGTTTCAACTGATTAGGCATATAGCATATATTGACATTATTCATATACAATGGCATACATGCAATGAATAATTCACCCTTTTGTTCCAAATGGAATCTTCCTCTTTATATAGTCGAACTTCGATAGCTCGAACTCGCCGGGACCGCCGTAAAAAGTTCGAGCCATCGGTAGTTCGAGCCATTGGAGTCTAACTCGGCAAGATCCATCTTTGTGTACTTTGATTTTTTATCATAGCTGCGGCGATTTTGGTGACTTCCGGTACATTTATCGGTCATAGTTTAAGCCTCGCACTTTCACGTAGGTTACCTTTCTTATGATACTGCGTGACTTGACCGATAAAACTGGAATTTTTAAAAAGGTAATAAGTGCGAGCCATCGGTGGGATTTTACATAGAAAATGCACTCTAGGGACCAGGCTTAGAGTTCGAGGGTTCGAGCCATCATGGTTCGAGCCAAGGGTGGTATGTTTAGTTAAAATGAATATGGATTTTGCCGGGACTGAAAAGTCAGTTCGACCCAAACGTGGTGTTCGAGCCTACCGAGTTCGACCCATCGAAGTTCGACTGTATATGGCAGAAGTCCATTTCGAAAATTAGGGGTGGACAGGTTGTTTTATCTTTAAAATTCATTCGGAAAAAGTTTTCCTTTTTGCAAATAGTGGAGGCGTCTGATCTGGGCCTGCACTGTTTGCCAGGGTAACCGTTTTGGGGTTTCTGGTACAAAATGGGTTAAACAAATTGAAGCTGAACACATAACCAATTGGCATAGCCAAGCAAACATGAGACTCCGAGCACCTGCACAGTCTATTCAGAGTCTAAATGGATTACATATGCCCAAACGGTTCTTCTTTTAGAGTAATATATGTACAGATCTTGCTCACAACATTACTGACCTTCGTTCAGTGTACATTTCCTTTTGGCGCGTACTAAACTCCGTTCAGAAAATCTGAATCATCGTTTTTTTCGTTTCTTCCTTTTAATACTCATTTTAGCCCATACGTTACTATGAGAAAGTTTTAGACCTCACACTCCGCCGATTTCTCCAGCAAGTCGTATGCCTCTGCTACAGTCAGGAAAGGCTGTGATTATTTGGAGAAAATTGCAAAACAAAGAAATGAGAGCACAGACTAAGTCCATTTGACGATGATTGTCAGGTAAAATAATAAATATTCAAATCCATGTGACGCACTTTATAAATAGATATGCAATTGCGACACACCTTTTATTCGAATGGCTAGAAAGAGGCTCACTAGGACCAAGGAGTCACTAGCGCGATGTGCTGTCAACAGTCGTCAAAAAGAATTATACCGATATCAGATGTGGTGTCACTGTTAATGATTTTCCATGGAGTGATCGTGCAAATAAAACATAGATGCCCTTGTAATGTACAATAGCAGTAACCACTTCTATATATGGTATAAAAGGATGTGTTCAACCTGTCAAAATGTCTTAGTCTGTGAAAGAAAATATGGATTTTGCAATTTTCTCCAAATAATCACAGCCTTTCCTAGCTGTCGCAGAGGCATACGACTTGCTGGAGAAATCGGCGGAGGGTGAGGTCTAAAACTTCCCCATAGTGGTGCATGGGCTGAAATGAGTATTAAAAGCGAGAAACGAAAAAGTCGATGATTCAGATTTTCTGAACGGAGTTTAGGAATTAGATCTTATATAAAAGGAATCTCCCAACTCAGAAAAAAATCTGTAGAGTTCCGCCGCGTGGTATGCGATATCTTTATGGCGGTGTAGCGTGAGATCTTTAAACCCGTGAGAACCTTAATACCAAGGTATATCTGCGCATGCGCAAGAAGGCCGTGAGAAATGTCATCCATATCCTGTTAGCCACTGCCCCTTTCAACTTGAGCCTATGTTTAAAATGTCTAAAGAAATCTGCTTACATTACGAACTTTAAATAGAACACTATTCATTACAGGTTTTATTTATTTATTTATTTATTTATTTATTTATTTATTTATTCATTTATTTATTTTTTTATTTATTTATTTATTTATTCGAAAGATATCTGTATTTAATATGCCATAAATAGGTTTCCATGTGTTCAAAAAGAACAAAATATATACAGATACATGTATTTTCGTGGAATTATTACGAAACCACGCCTATATTTTAAACCCCACTTTAATATAGTAAAACTGGGTTTCCAGCGGTGTATATTATTTTCATATTTCCGCTGGAAAACATAGATTGTAGGGACTCATTAGAACCGTCTCGGCGAGGCGATTCTAACGAGTACCTACAATCTATGTTTTCCAGCGGAAATATGAAAAATATCAGAAAATTTTATCTAAAAATATAATGATAAATTTCATTATATTTTTAATAGGCGTGTTCTCGCCATTAATACTTTAAATGCAAGTTCGTAAGAAATTTTAAAATTATTATTCTGCCTAAATGGATTTGAACACTGTAGCATAAGCCTCAATATAAGTGCCCTTTTACAATTATGACACTAATAATTGTAATTATTGTAATAATAATAATAATAATAATAATGATAATAACAATTATAATAAATAATAATGAAAATATTAATCATAATCCGAGGCTTAGAGAAAACATGTACACTCTTACCTTTTCAGTTCTACAATATATTCCTAGCTTCAAAATGATATCGAACGCTGTTAAACATGGGTTTCATGGAATTTAAATTTTGTAATATACCAACGTGATTAACATGTGTGATTTATGGTTCGACATTTCCTGTCCCCATGCTTATCAAAACACACTGACTAATTTTCACACCTTTTCTGCTTATATGGGGTAATAATGCCTAATGTCAACCGAACAGGTTTTCTCTTAACCGTTTCAATAATAATAATAATAATAATAATAATAAAACAGAAGTAATGACCGAACCCACTGCTCACCAATCAAACTCGACCCCACCAACCGGTGCTTGAAGAAACAGAGGGGCTGCATGGTCGCTAGGTAGGCAGGTACTTAGGTATGCAGGTAGGGTGAATGGTCTGGTGGGTGCGTGGCTGGATGGGCAGGTAGGTAGGTTAGGCTTTCTTTTAACTTCTTCATTCGACGTTGGTTGTTTGTTTGTTTTGTAGGTTAGGCTTACTTTTAACTTCTTCATTCGACGTTGGTTGTTTGTTTGTTTTGTTTGATTTAAGATTTAACGTCTCCGTCAACACGGTATAGGTCATTTTGGAGACGCTACTTCCAATTTTGTGTCGATATGTACGTAGGTAGGTAGGTATGCCGTCCGGCCCCACCCATCGGGGCTTGAAGAAATTGATGGACTGCATGGTAGCTAGGTTGGCGGGTAGGTACGTAGGTAGGGAAATGGTCTGGTGGCTTCGTGGCTTGGTGGGTAGGTAGATAGGTAGGCACGGGCGGACGAGGAAAGTGGGTAGGTAGGTAGGTAGGTAGGTAGGTGGGGGGAGCTAAGTAGTAATAGGTAGGAATGACGGGTTAAGGTTGGTGGTGAGTAAGGTAGGTAGGTACGTAGGTAGGTACGTAGGTAGGTACGTAGGAATGCAGGTAGGTAGGTAGGTGGGGGGAGGTAGGTAGTTATAGGTAGGAATGACAGGTTTAGGTTGGTGGTGAGGAAGGTAGGGAGGTACGTAGGTAGGTACGTAGGAATGCAGGTAGGTAGGTAGATAGGTGCGGGATGGTAATGTGGTAGGTAGGTAGGTAGGTAGGTAGGTAGGTAGGTAGGTAGGTAGGTAGGTAGGTAGGTAGGTAGCGAGGGACAGAGGGAGGAAGGCCGTAGGTAGGTAGGCAGGTAGGATCGTAGGTAGGATCGTAGGTAGCTAGGGTCGTAGGTATGTATGTTTTGGTAAGTAGGTAGGTTGGTATGCAGGTATGTAGGTAGGTGTGGGGTGGTTATAATGTAGGTAGGTAGGTGTGGAATGATGATGATGTAGGTAGGTAGGACGGTCGTAGGTAGGATCGTAGGTAGGTAGGATCGTAGTTATATATGTTTTGGTTGGTAGGACTATAGGTAAGTGGGTATGTATGTACGTATATCGATAGGAGATAGGTGTATATATAGGTAGGTAGGAATGTAGCTTAGTAGGTAGGTAGGTAGGATTGATAGGGTGGAATGTATGTAGAGTTGTAGAGTGGCTTAGTATAGGTAGATAGGAGGGTAGGTCCGGACTGACGGCCGGACAGACAGACAGACAGACAGACAGACATTAATTTTCTAATTTCGAACTTCTTATTTCTAACTTCTATTTTTTATTCTTTTCACTAACGTCAAACCTTCTGTCTTCTAACTTCGACGTCGTAGGTAGGTACGTACGTAGGTACGTAGGAATGCAGGTAGGTAGGTAGGTAGGTAGGTGGGGGGAGGTAGGTAGGTAGTTATTGGTAGGAATGACAGGTTTAGGTTGGTGGTGAGGAAGGTAGGGAGGTACGTAGGTAGGTACGTAGGAATGCAGGTAGGTAGGTAGATAGGTGCGGGATGGTAATGTGGTAGGTAGGTAGGTAGGTAGGTAGGTAGGTAGCGAGGGACAGAGGGAGGAAGGCCGTAGGTAGGTAGGCAGGTAGGATCGTAGGTAGGATCGTAGGTAGCTAGGGTCGTAGGTATGTATGTTTTGGTAAGTAAGTAGGTTGGTATGCAGGTATGTAGGTAGGTGTGGGGTGGTTATAATGTAGGTAGGTAGGTGTGGAATGATGATGATGTAGGTAGGTAGGACGGTCGTAGGTAGGCTCGTAGGTAGGTAGGATCGTAGTTATATATGTTTTGGTTGGTAGGACTATAAGTAAGTGGGTATGTATGTACGTATATCGATAGGAGATAGGTGTATATATAGGTAGGTAGGAATGTAGCTAAGTAGGTAGGTAGGTAGGTAGATAGGGTGGAATGTATGTAGAGTTGTAGAGTGGCTTAGTATAGGTAGATAGGAGGGTAGGTCCGGACTGACGGCCGGACAGACAGACAGACAGACAGACAGACAGACAGCCAGCCAGACAGACAGACAGACAAACAGACAGACATTAATTTTCTAATTTCGAACTTCTTATTTCTAACTTCTATTTTTTATTCTTTTCACTAACGTCAAACCTTCTGCCTTCTAACTTCGACGTCGTAGGTAGGTACGTACGTACGTTCGTAGGTACGCACGTACATACGTAGAAGGAAGGTAGGTGTGGTGTGTGTGGCTGGGTGGGTAGGGAGAAAGGTATCCATATGTATAGGTAGGTAGGTAGGTAGGTGTGGGTTGTTGGCGAGGTAGGTAGGAATGTAGATATGTTCGTAGGTAGGTAGGTATGTAGGCAGGATCGCATGTAGGTAGGGAAGTTGGTATATATGTTTCGATAGGTAGGTGTGGGATGGTGGTGATGTTGGCAGGCAGGCCGGTAGGTAGATAGGTGGGTAGGTAGGTAGGATCGTACGTAAAATAGAAGTGAAGGCAATGATCAGGAATCAATACAACTAACCCACAGACCCTGATGGAAAGATAAATAGCAGAAAGCCAAAAGGACAGTTACTTTCCTCCAAAATGGTCAATTGGCTAGCCAAAACAAAATAATATAAGCGGTAGACACATTCAAAGACAAGGCATAACAAAAATAATCTGCGACAGAAGAACCGCCGTGGGGGTGGGATTGAATCGATTTTACGTGGTCACAGTTCTCGCCCTTACTTCCGTCGTGATTCAGACAAATAATTTGTTCAGTCTGCATAAAGGCCCCCTAACTCATCAGTGCAACATCTCCGTGAACACATCAGTCAATCCACAGCGATGAAACAACGGTAAGGACTCGACAGCAAGAGTTTGTCACTCAGTTTTACGTCCTACTTACGGAGATGGGACCTCGGTTAAAAGACTCGTCCGAATGTCTGTGAAAACCCGGGATCGAATATGTGACACCGGGTCTATGAGGCCAGTAACATAACCACTACACCGCGGAGGCTTCTTTCCGTATGGGAACGGACGGTCAGACATACACATACTCATTTCTACCTACCTACCTACCAGCCTACCTAAATACCTAAGTACCCTATTGGTTTCATAAGGCGGTAGGACTTGTCATTTCATCTCAATGTCGGGTAAAAGTCCAACAAATTGTTCGCAATTGGTCGCAATGCGTCCGAAATGACTTTCACAGTGTTGATGGGGACGTTAAACCTTAAGTCAAACAAACAACAACAACAAAAAAAACATCTACCTACCTTCCCACCAAGATACCCCCTTACCTGCCTACCTAAATCTATCCCATCCGTTGGGACTTGAAGAACTAGATGGGCTGCATGATTCTCTACCACACCTGATTACTGGTAAACCGCAAAAGCCTGCCCAGGCGATAGATGCGTGTCGAACGGTCCAAGAATAAAAGCCCTTTTGGTTCCATTTGGCGGCAGGTCTTGAGATGTCTTTTCATCGCAAAGTCGGGTCCCACGAAATTGGAAGCATCGTTTCCAAATGACCTATATAGTATTGACGGGGACGTTAAACCTCAAATCAAACCTACCTACCTACCTACCGACCCACCAAGACACATCTCCTTACCTACCTACTAAAATCTACGCCGCCCATTGGGACTTGAAGAAATATATGGGCTGCATGATGCCTGACCGCACATGAGTACTGGTAAACCGCTTAAGCCTGCCCAGGCAAAGTGATGCGAGTCGGACCGGACCGTCCATGTATATAAACTCTATTAGTTTCATTGGGCAGCAGGTCTTGAGATGTCCTTTTATCTCAAACACGGGTCCCACGAAATTGGAAGCATCGTCTCCGAATGACATATATAGTATTGACGGGGACGTTTAACCTCAAACTCAACCTATCTACCTAACCAGCCACCCATCTTCCTACCTATCTAGCCACCAAACCGCATACCTACTTACTTACCTACCTAAACAACGTCAAAGCAGAAGTCAGCTTGCCCCCGCCCATCGGGGCGTGAAGAAATAGATGGGCTGCACGAGGCTTCCACGCAGAGCTAAAACCGACCGTATACGAGTACTGGTAAACCGCTTATTGGATCAAAGCCTGTCAAGGCAAAGCGGTGCGAGTCGGACCGACTATGCTCATAAACCCTATTGGTTTCATTGGGCGACAGGGCTTGAAATGTCATTTCATCTCATTGTCGGGAAAAATTGGAAGCAACGTCTCCAAAATGACCTTATACAGTGTTGACGGGGACGTTAAACCTCAAATCAAACAAGAAATGTCCCTACAGTTTTTCTTTTCTTTTTTTCTTTTTCTTTTTTTTTTATTATTATCTTTTTTTTGTAATTTGAAAATCAGCACCACTATGAATACGGACCATTTTAACCCCAAGTCCAGTCGCCCTGAGTGATCTCGGGCGTTGCAGTTTGGCTTTGATCAAGTCGGACACCAATATAAGTTCAGCTTGACATAGTTGTCTTTATTCTTACATTCTATAATATCTGTTTGTCATTGGGCTCCCGCCAATCGGGGCTGTGGTGAATAAATAAATAATAAATACATAAATAAATAAATACAAACACTAGTAACACAGCTTCTAATTTACTTAGATAGGCTTCTCCAGCAGAAAATTAAAGTTTAACTAGAATCGCGCAGTCGATGGCACGCAATCGCATATCCCGCCGCTGCACCGCGGGCCCCACCCCATGGGCCCACCACTAGGGGTGTGATCAAAATTCCGAAAGTGTCATGCACTCCCTAGACCAAAGGTGTAACAGTTCCCAAAGTTTCAAGTTTCTTTCTTTAACGGTCAAGTGTGTGTTTGTGTGTGTGTGTGTGTGGGGGGGGGGGGGGGGGTGAGGGGGTTATCCGGTAACAGCAATGTGTGTGGGTAAAGGGGTCAAAATCAGTTTTTGACCTCTGGTGACCTCAAAATTGATCCCAGGGGTCAAATTTTGGTTGTAATGTTTTCTACTCATCTAGCCGTTCGCTTTGATATATTACACGACAATGTTCTGGAAATTTTTATTTTTGACCACCCCCCCCCGCCCCCACACACACACACACACCACGGGCCCCACCCCCGGTCCCACCCCTAGGTGTGTAATCAAAATTCCGAAAGTGTCATGCACTCCCCAGACCAAAGATCTATCAGTTCCCAAAGTTTGAAGTTTCTATCTATAACTGTCTAGGAAGAGTTATCCGGTAAGACGGACGGACGGACGTACGTACGAACGGACGGACGGACGAAGAAGGCCATTCGAAAAAAGTGGGGATAATTAATGTGCCAGCATAATTTATCATTTAATATACTAAGAGAGTTTCGATACCCCAGTCTCTTATAGAGTTATCGTATTACAATTCTCACGGCTGAATTCTCTCACACCCCTCCGTGAGGGATTTCAGCCACTTCCGGTGCGACTGAAGAATCTCACGGGTTCAATAATCTCACGCTACAGCGGACCAAATGTGTTAAAGGACGATTTGCTGGTGGGTAGCTAAATTAAGGAGCAGGCAGCAACAGCTTAGGGATCCTGCTCACACAGGTCGCCCTGCATAGACTTATGCACTGATTCTCGTTCAAGAAACATTTTTTATGGCGTCACTCAAATTTGTTTCAATAAACAGCGACATTTATATAAGGGGAACTAACTTTTCAAATATTATTTTAATTTTTAGCTCACCAGAGCGGAAGGCTCCTGCGGAGCTTATAGAATGGCAGGCCTCCGTCGTCCGTCGTCGTCTGTCGTCGTCCACACTTTCAAACTGCAATATCTCGGCAACCTACAGGCTGATTTCAATCAAATTTAATATGTGGTGTACACTGGATGAGGGAACAATGACATAGTATGTTTTGTGAGAATCAATTGCAAAGTCTAGTTGCCATGGCAACCATTTACAAAAAGCCTGTGCCCTCTCTAGCGCACTCATTTTTGACCTGATCTTTCTGAAACTGATATATATTGTAGAGATCACACAAATCTGGGACGGGTTCGAAAACGTGCAGGTCAGATCATTTTTGTCGAGTTATGACCCCTTTTAGACTTATGACAGCATTCTCCATAGGTTCCCATTGCTAACTATGGTAAAATGCTTGTGACCAGCATAATTCATTCATTTCTGATTGGATATTCATGAAACTCTGTCAGAGTATTTATCTCCATGAAACCTAGGACAAGTTTGAAACTTAGTCATATTGGGCCAAAAACTAGGTCGGTAGGTCAAATCTTAGAAAACCTTGAGGAGCATTTTGATCCAATCGTCATAAAACTTTGCCAGAATATTTATCTTCACAAACTTTAGACTACAATGGAAACTGGGTCATGTTAAATCCAAAACTAGGTCACTAGGTCAGATCTTAGTAAAATCTTGTGTACACACTAGAAGGCGCAGTTTTGTTCCAATCTTCATAACTTTGTCAGAATGCTTATCTTTATGAACTTTTGACTGAAATGGAAACTGAGTCATGATGGGTCAAAGGCCAGGTCACTAGGTCAAATCGTAGAAAAACATTGTGTACACTCTAGAAGACACTTCTAGATCCAATCTTCATGAAACTATGTCAGAATGTATATCTTAATGAACTTTAGACTGGGTCATGTTGGGTCAAAAACTAGGTCACTAGGTTAAATCTTAGAAAAATATTGTGTATACTCTAGAGGACACCTTTCAAATCCAATATTCATGAAACTTTTTCAGAATAATTGTCTTTATGAACTTTAGACTAAAGTGGAAACTGGGTCATGTTAGGTCAAAAACTAGATCACTTGGTCAAATCTAAAGAAGGAACATTTTAGATCCAATCTTCATGAAACTTTGTCAGAATGTATATCTTAATGAACTTTAGACTAAATTGGAAACTGGGTCATGTTGGGTCATAAACTAGGTCACTAGGTCAAATATTAGAAATAACTTTATACCTTTGTACACTGTAGAGGGCACATTTTAGATCGAATCGTCATGGAACTTTGTCAGAGTGTATATCTTAATGAACTTTAGACTAAAGTGGAAACTGGGTCATGCCTGTTTTATGTCAAGGTCAAATTTGGTCACTTAGACATTTGTGTGGAAAAAAGGCAAACCTGTGGATTTTACTGATTGCATGGTAGCCTGTAGTTGTCACATGACCAAGATAGGCACCATGCCTGTATGTGGTATGAACCAGATGACCTCTGGTGAGCGTAGTGGCCCATGGACCTCTTGTTTTACATTACAAAAACATGTCTATTCAAAATATTTTTCCCACCAAAATATGAAAATTTTAAGATTAAAAATTCTGATATTTTTCATAATTTCTGCTAAAGACGTAAATTGTGGGAACTCGTTTGAACCGACTCGGCGAGGCCGTTCTAACGAGTACCAGCATTCACAAATAAGCAAACTTATGTTAACTCCAGTTTTACTGTATAAAAGTGGGTTTGAAGGGAGGTCAAAGTTATATAGGCGTGTTTTCATGACGTTAAGACTAGACCCTTTCCATTGCGGCTTGCTGTAAACAGGAACTCCCTTGCAAAATAAAATGTCGAAAATACGCCATTTATACGGAGTTCCCCGCCCATCGGGGCTTGAAGAAATATATGGACTGCATGATGCTTCCACGCAGAGCTGAAACCGACCCGCACACGAATACTGGTAAACCGTTTAGAGGATCTAAGACTGCCCAGGCAAAGCGGTGCGAGTCTGCCCGTCCATGCTTATAAACTCTATTGGTTTTATTGGGCGGCAGGGAATGAGATGTCATTTCATCTCAGTGTCGGGTAAAAGTCCCACAAAATGGGAAGCAACGTCTCCAAAATGACCTTTACAGTATTGACCGGGACGTTAAACATCAAAACAAACAAACAAACAAATTATTCCTATTAGGGCAAGACAATCATTTATGAAAGTTTGATATTGGAGCACGATTGAAACGGAGAGATTAATGTTTGGAAGAAACATGCCCTGTTTGTTGTTTTCAACACATTGGCTCCACGGGGGTAATTTTGAAGGTAATGGTCGCGTTATGTCTGCAACTGAAAGACAGAAGCCGTTTTTCACGATGTTACTGAACAAATTAGCTATATTGAGTATATTTCAAGACTTTCAAATGACTATAAGGTCTGTACTGAGGGATGTAATATCAATCATGCAATCATCTGCCTGATATTGTCTGAATGTCATTAAAACATTTTATTAGTAATCTTCGTATCCATTACTTGTTCTGATTTGTAACTAGCGCTTTGAACTACTTTGTTTGATTTCATACAACATAATAAGACAACACGCCGCTTCACGAATAATACGCCATTGGAGCGCAATGAAATCAGTAAGCTCTTGAACCAACTCTCGTCGAGTTTTCGCCTCATATGCGAGTGCTTGAGAAAAAGCATCGGAAAAGGCAGATATTAGGGAGAGTTAGGCACAGTTTTCTAAACATTGGTTTTTGGAATCTTCTGAACATCATAACGTGAACAGGTCTGTGGAATGAACACCCCCACCCCTAAAACAAACTATATATAGAGAAAACTGGGGTTTATTTTGGATAGCCTATTGGCAATTTTGTGGCAAAGTAACTGTCCGTTTGGATTTCCGCTGTTGGTTTTTCCATTAGGTCTGTTGATGTATGTTTGTGTTGCTTCCCTTTGTTGTCTCTGATAGGAGCTTTGGGTTGATTGTATCGATTCCTGATCATTGCCTCTACTTCTATTTTACCGGGGTATACGTTATCCTCCTTATGTCTGCTCCAAGACATAGGTTGTGGGTACCCGTTAGAACCGCCTCAATGTGGCGGTTCTAACGAGCACACACAACCTATGTTTGCAGTATAAATAAGAAAACATTCAGCGATTTTCATCAGAAAATTCGACGTTTTGGAGATGTGAAAAAAAATGTACTATGTCGCACGGGTGTGTTATCATAATGGGGATGACTTTTGAACCACAAAGGTCGCAAAAAGCAAGCCCTCAACATTCATCTGACTGCATGAAGAATTTTTATGTAAATGACTATCCATACAAGTAAAACTTCAATAACTCGAACACAGATAACTAATCATCACGTAAACACTTTCGTGAAAATAACACCCCTTAAATATGTTCTATAAAAGGGTTATCCTTTGGAAGCAAGGAATACACCACAGAACTGAAAAATATGGAGTGTACATGTTTTCTGGGCCAGACTAGCTAGTTTCGGCCAATAAGGCCTCATCAGTGACGCTCAGATATTTTCAAAATTCCACAATGGAATCAATGATCCCAAAGGACAAGAAAATATAATCTACACTATGATGTATAAAGAAATATATATACTTTATAGAGAAAAATGGGGTTAAAGGGGGCATACATTACTTTTCTTATTTCTGCTCTAATGCATAGGTTGTGGGTATTCATTAGAACCGCCTCAAGGAGACGGTTCTAACGAGCACCCACAACCACTGTTTGCTGTATAAATGAGAAAAATGCCACGGATTTTCATTAGAAAAGTAGCTTTTTTGGAGATGTGAAAAAAGGAACTATGTCTCGTAATGTTTTAAAATCATGGCTAATTCGAGCTCATGTTGAGTCCCTAGATAATTTTTTTCATAGCTCCAGATACCATTATTATTTTAAAAAATTAAGGTATTTTTTATTTTATTTTGGAAAGGTATGTTGGTAAGGTATGTTGTGAGTTCTCATTGGGGCGATTCTAATGAGTATACACAGAAGTATTGTATTCAAAAGAAGATCGAAACGACATCCTTAGGTCATTCCATTCCCATTATGCTTTATGGCATTGCGTTATAGTTCACTTCCCCTTATCACACATTCAGGGGATGCAAATCCTGCAAAAGTATTATTGTCTCCCATGTCAAAAGAGCAGACCCCTTTTTCAGCGGGATCGGGCTTATAGCAAAGCCAACAGGAAGTCCCGAAAGTTGTATCCCTTTGAAATTTGGCGGAAAATCTGTCAGGTGTACCCAATCCCCTTAATAGAAGCGAAGGCCATGGTCAGGAATGGTTACAATTACCTCACACCTCCCATCCAAGACATCAAAGAGAAAGAACCACCTTGCCATAATGAAAAATTCACAAGCGGAAAGCCAAAATGGAGAGTTCCTTTCCCACAAAATGACCGAACGGCTATCCAAAATAAAATTTGATGATGGTCTTACGACCCTTCCAGGATTATTACACTCATTTGGAGCCGATCGATAATCAGAGGTGGGCAAAAACCCAGATAAACGAAGAAAAAACATCTGGCCATCCGTTGCAGAACTTGGCACCTCAAATATGACCCGAGCCAGGCTCGGGCCAACAGTGGTGAGAGACATAATGATTAAGTGTCAGCGCTCTTATACATTAGGCCACGGAGGCCCGCCTCGAACGGTCAATACAAAGGTTGTTTTGTTTACTAGGGGTGGTCGGGGGTTGGGCTTAAATCGATTTTAGGTGACCCCAATCCCCGCCCTTGGTTCTGTCGTGGTTAAGACATCTCATATGAGTGCAACTTGACTATAGTGCAAATTCATTACGACACCAACTCCGTGAAATGCAGACCCCTCTAAACCCCGCTTTATATATAGAAAAGTACGGTCTACAAGGGTACACAGTACCTGCCTTATTTTTTCTCGGAAACATAGGTTGTGGGTACTCGATTGAACCGCCTCATTGAGGCGGTTCTAACGAGCACCCACAATCTTTGTTAAAAGTAGAAGTAAAACAAAGATCAGGAATCGATACACAAGAAGAAAGAAACACAAACATGATGCGACCAGACCATAATGGAAATCTAAACAAAGGAAGGCCATAAGGACAGTTACTGTCCCACAAAATGACCAAATGGCCATCCAAAATATAAAGACACAATGGATACACACAGTAAGTAACAAACAACAACATAAATAAACCGCCACAGAAGAACCGCCTTGGAACGGCCAGAAGTCCGTGAAATGCAGACCCCTCTAAATCCCGCTTTATATATAGAATAGAAGAGTCTACAGGGGTATGTATTACCTGCCTTATTTTTTCTCGGAAACATAGTTTGTGGGTACTCGATAGAACCGCCTCATTGAGGCGGTTCTAACGAGCACCCACAATCTATGTTAAAAGCAGAAATAACAAAGACGTCAAAAATGTTACTTAATATACTAGTGATGTCATTTCTGACACCATGTTAGACGCTATTATTTCACATAGACTTGTTTTCCTAATGGATGACTCTGATCAGATTGCTCGGATGCACACGCTCATTTGAGTGTTCGCTGGACACACATATTCGAAGATCCATTTTCGAAATGCACGGACCTCATTTTATGCTCAGTTTTTTTTTTTTTTTTTTTTGTACCACATGTGAAGTAAAATACAAAGTTTCCCTTATTAAGAACCGGATCTTATAGATATTAAAGAGGATATAATTCAGTCTCTAGAATCTATTGAAGATCGTGAAGCTTTATAATTCCTGTAACCAAATTAAGAAACAAATGTTATTCATTTCAATCGTGCTGTTTTGATCCTCAATCCGTCACGTTTACATATTTGTGAAATGATCACGCCGCAAAACCAAAATCATGTTTTATAAGAAAACCATGAGTTTTTTTTTTTTTTTTTTTTTTTTTTACTCGAGTTCATAGATAGGACATACTAAGTTGCCTGACCATAAGATGAACAAGGCCGTGTAAAAACAACCTTCTACCTCTCTACACCCAACTTTATGTGGAGAAAATCATTTTGTTTTCTTCTTAATTTTGTTGCGAGACAAAGGTTGAGGGTACGCGTTAGGACCGTCAGTGAGGCAGTTCCCACGAGCACCCATCATCTGTGGTTGGAGTAAAAATGAGAAAACTATCACACACTTTTCGAAAGAAACTAACTGTTTTGGCATTACGAAAACACGTCTATACAAATACATTGCCATGTTTTGGGGTCCAAAAAAAAAATAGAAATTTTAAGTTGAAAATTGTTGTATTTTTCTTATTTCTGCTCAGAACATAGATTGCGGGGACTCGATAGAACCGCCTCGACGAGGCGGTTCTATCGAGTACCCACAATCTATGTTTTTGAGCAGAAATAAGAAAAATCATGTATACCCCCTTAAACCCCAGTTTTACTATATAAAAGTGGGGTATGAGGGGGTCAAAATTATATACGTAGGCGTGTGTTTGTGATGGAGATATGAAATACTACACTATGTCGCGTGGTTATGTTATCTTAATGCCTAATAGCTGCTATATGTTTTGGGCTTTAGACTACACTTATTTACGTTCTAACATTACCATTACGATACCGAATCCGTGTGACATACTGCACTGTTTTATACAGCTAAAGCGTTTATTTTTTCTGATGAAAATCAGAAATATTTTTCTTATTCATGCTCCGAACATAGGCTGTGGGTTTCCGTCAGAACTGCCTCTAACGAGTAGCCAAAAGCTTTGTTTTCGTGCAGACATAAGAACAAAACTAGAAATGGTATTAATAAAGCACTATGCCCACAATCATATGCTTGCCCCTAAATGCCAAAATAAAATTCAAAAGGACAGGACTGGAAAACAAGACTTCATATTTTTTCCAGAATAGATTAAACATTTAATCAGGTTACTCGTATCTTCCAATCACTACCAGTCCATTCATAAACTTTCAAGACTGAAGCTATAGCTTCAAGATGTCCTTCATTTTTTACAAAGGGCCATAACTGATGAAAGGGGCCATAATCCTTCAAAACCCAAGCAAACATGGTTCTAAAATTATGCTCTGCATCACGAAGCATACACTGCACAAATGCCTAAGTTTGCAAAATGCCATAACTCATGGAGTATTTTTCGGAATTTTTCGAAAGTTGTTCAGGCTATCTACTCATCACCAGCAATGCACTCATAAATAGTCAGGGTCTGAGCTTTTGAGATATTTTGCTGACAAGATTTCATGCAATTCATTTTACAAAGCGTCATAACTCAGGAAAGGGGGAAAATCCTGACAAGAAAAAATGTCAGCTATTTGTGCATGAGGAAACAGTATACGAAATTTTGAAATTCTAGCATACACGGTTCTAAAGTTATCCTATGCATTCCAAAGTATGCAATGGACAAATGCCAAATTTACAAAGGGGCACAATTTACGGATTATTTTATTATTATTATTTTTGCATTTTTTTTTTTCAAAAGTTAATCTGGTCATCTACTCATTACTGGCAATGCACTCATCAACTTTCAAGCTCTAGCTTTAAATATTCTGCTGCCAAGATTTCATCCAAAGTTTTTCAAAGGGCCATAACTCAGGAACGGGGCATAGTCCTGACGAGTCAAAATACTCCTCAGCTATTGTTTACATGAGGAATCCAAATATGAAACTTTATGCATCACAAAGCATGCAATGTACAAAGGCCCATAACCTGTGAAGTATTTTTCGGAATTTCTTCAAATGTTATTCAGGTCATCTACTTATCACTAGCAATGCGCACATCAAACTGTCAGGGCTCTAGCTTTAATGGTTTTTGTAGATATTTTGCTGACAATATTTCATCCAATTTGTTTCAAAAGGCCATAACTTAGGAAAGGGGCAAAGTCCTAACGAGAAAAATATGTGTCGGCTATTAATTCATGAAGGACCTATGTATAAAATTTAAAAAACCCTAGCATACATGGCTCTAAAGTTATGATATGCATCTCAAAGCATGCGCTGTACAAATGCCCATATTTACAAAGGGCCATAACCCATGAAGTATTTTTTCGGAATTACATTACAATAACTCACCCGTGCGACATAGTGCATTTTTCACATCTCCAGAATGCTAATTTTTTGATGAAAATCCTTGCTATTTTTGTTATAAATGTTCAAAACATAGGTTGATGGTGCTCGTTAGAACCGCCTCAGTGAGGCGGTTCTAACGAGTACCCACAACCTATGTCTTGGAGCAGAAATAAGAAAAATAATGTTTTCCCCCCTAAACCCCAGTTTTCTCTATTATAGAAAGTGAGGTTTAGGGGGGGTCTTCATTTAACGGACACATGATGTCAGGTAATCTACTCATCACTAGCAATCCACTCGTCAACTTTTAAGGCTCTAGCTTTAATAATTTTAGTGATATTTTGCTGGCAAGATTTTAACCAGTTTTTAAAGGGCAATAACGCCCAAAAGGGACAGAATACCAACGAGAAAAATGTAGTTTCAGCTACCTTTTGATTAGGTATACATGGATGAAATTTCAAAACCGTTTCGGATGTACATGAACCGGATAATCCTAATCATTGACGAACCGTGGCTAATAAGCACGTTTTGACTAAGGAAATCTCACAAATAAACCAGACAAAAACCGAAAAAAAAAAAAAAAAAAAAAAAAAAAAAACACTTCTACAGACATATGAGACGGTATCACAATGCACGGATACGTTATCTCAATGTAACTTAATTTACTGTTTTATTGTTTTCACACTCTAGTGTTTTACTGCTTGAAACAACTAGTTTTCAATAAAATCAGGTTGTCATTAGAAACAAAAACTCGTGTGCTACAATTACGTCTGCAATATAACTAGAAGAATTTTTCCGATGAAAATGGGTGATATGTTTCTTATTCCCACTAAGAAACATATGTTGAACCTATGCCTCGGAGCAGAAATAAGAAAAAAAAAATGTTTACCCCCATAAACCTCAGATTTCTCTTTATAAACTTCGGTGATGATTTTGATATTGTAAATTTGCCTTTCTTGGGTGGTGATGTTCCTCGTGCGGCTTCCTATCCCAGCAGGCGCACGTCGCTAGGGCAACGTCAGATCAACCGACGTTGATATGACGTCACAATTACGTCATGTGCCTGCTGGGATGGCGTTTATATTTCGCAATTAATTCGATTTGTCAGAGTGTCTAGTCTTACAGCTGACTTCAACACGCGTTATGAATTCTTAACAGCTGAACTTCTTAATCAGGGTTATCGGTATCATAATCTACGCAAAGCCTTTTCAAAATGTTATAGTCGTCATTCCGATATAATTTCAAAATTCAAGGTTGTACTTAAGTCTCTTCTGCAACAGTCTATCGGAACCCGAATTTTATGATGACCAATGCTTTGGTCAGAACCTCTTCCGATTAGGCTAAGGGTGTACTCCCGGCATGATTTTTAGCCTTTTTGGCCTGGTCCCCGGCCAGACACAAGACATGGCCGGCCGATGGCCAGGGCTCTCAGCAGCATCGGGGAGGCGCCCGAAGAGTTTTAACTCAAGTTAAAATTTCTCCGGTGTCCCGTACATTTTCATAATCGGCCACATGTCCTTCACACATCGTTTAAGTATCGTCCGATATCCGGACGGGAACCGAGCGGTAATCGGCCGTTGTATGTATCCTCAGAGGAGAAATTGTTTGGGGGGTAGCGGACATTAGCCGATATCTGGCCGATGTCTGTTTACACATTGGAAAGTAACCCACCGATGTCCGATCGGCTTGAACCGGTGTGGACCAGATATGTTACAGACACCGGCCTTTCACCGGCCGTTCACCGGCCGGCTAGAACCGAACATCGGCCGGTCATCAGGTGGACTATAAGCCATCGCAACGTTTTTACCATGCCGGTTAGGGCGGTCATTATATACCTCTTGACCGATGACGTAGCCATCGGCCATCACACCGCCCGACAATCGCCCGACATTCGGCTGGGCCTGGTACAAGCATCGTTTGTTGTCCGTAGGATCCTCGGACGATATTCGTACGATGTCCGGTGAATAGGGCTGTTATCGCCCGGACTTCATAGGATAATCGGCCGATTAGTATTGGATGTTAGGTCGGTATTCACTGCCTCGCACCCCCCCCCCCTCCCCCTAAATAAAAATCCCTTAGGAAACAGATGCCGTACGAGTACCAGACGGTCTTCGGACGGCCTCCGGACGGTGCCATTTATGTAAATGATGTGTGACAAATTTTTTGACCGGTGTTGTCCCACGTCTGAAAAAAGGCCAAACCCAGTGGTGTACTCCCGATTACCCCCTATCCGCCGATACCGGCCGACTTTTGTGACCATAGCATTAGTATATATATATACTTGCAATGACTTCAGCACCCGATTTCGTAAAATCATTCTTCGATATAAAAAGATTGGGTACAACATAAATCTTATACGAAAGTCTGCATGCATGGTAGTTAACCCAATCACGCTTGACAACTTTGCGCACCTCTTTAATTGCACGCCGGTGGGTCAGACCTCAGATTCTATGACAGTTCCAGCGTAAAGGCTTACTGAGACTTAGAGAGAATTTAATTTTTGGTAATGTTGGCTGATGCCTGATGCTCTGTCTCTGGTTTGGCACATCCGAGTCTAACTGTTGGTTTTCTTTTGCTCCTGCATTTCAGTGGTTTCTTGCTGTCGATTCCTCACCGTTGTTTCATCTCTGTATTTTTTTAGTATCATTTCTGTGTTGTCGGAGTTATGAGGCCTTCGTGCGGACTGAACAAATTATTTGTCTAAATCGCGACGGAAGTAAGGGCGAGGATTGCGGCCGCGTAAAATCGATTAAAGCCCCCCCCCCCCCACCTACCCCAGTGGAATTCGTTCCCCTGACCGTTTGAAGTCTGTTCTTCTGTCGCCGTTTATTTCAGTTATGGTTTGTCTTTGAGTGTGTGTATCGCTTGAATCTTTTCTTTGTTTTTAGTCTAGCCAATAGGCCATTTTGTGGGAAAGTAATTGCTTTTGCTTTACGCTATTGAAGTTTCCACTAGGGTCTAGTCGTTTCATGTTTGTGTTTATTTCTCTTTGGTGTCCCTGATAGGAGCTGTTGGTTAGTTGTATCGATTCCAAATCATTGCCTTCACTTCTGCTTTAGACGGGTGTTTATTGCACTGACTTGAAGTGAAAAACTCAACGAGGTTAAATTGCTCCAATAGTTCGGTTATTCCGTGCTGTCGAGTCCTCATCATTGTGCCATCTGTGTATTCGCTTGATGTTTATGTCCTCGGAAAGTTAGAAACCCTTCGCGCTCTGAACAAAATATGTGTCCACATGTACCACGGCAGAACCAAGGTCGAGGACCCAATCGATTTTAGCCCCTCAGGATTTTTTTCAATTACTGGCCGTTCGAAGGCGTCACTCCTGTTGTTGGCTATTATTGTCATTGTTTGTCTTTGTATGTATGTACTGTTAACAGAGGATCTTACATGAGTGTTCATGTATTATCGAATTTATTAAACGAGTTGAGGAAAAGGGATAAAATGCGAGGCTTTGCCGAGCATTTTATCAATTTTCATTAACGAGTTTAATAAATTGTTGACACAGAGGATCTTACATGAGTGATCATGTATTATTGAATTTCTTAAACGAGTTGAGGAAAAGGGTTAAAATGCAATATCACGAACTGTAAATCTGGCATCTTCATCAATGATTTCCTTTATTAGGGAAAGATTTCTTCGAGATGCAGATTTTGGTCTACCTGATTTCGGTGCATTTTTGATGAACTCTACACCAGACTCAGATTTCTTTTTTCACCGCCGAACTGTGTCATAAGATACACAAGAAGGTCCGTAAGCAGTAGTAATTTCATTCATAAGCTGCTTCAAAGAACAACCGAGTTTTGAGCGAGCTTTGATGTAAGCCCGTATTTCATCTTTCCTGTCGACGCTTCTACCAACCATTTTTACTGTAGTGGTCAGCGATTACGTGTATTCCATTACGATTACATACCCGTGCGACATAGTGGATTTTTTCACATCTCCAAAATGGCTACTTTTCTGTTGAAAATCTGTGATATTTTTCTTATTTATACTGCAAACATAGGTTGTAGGTGCTCGTTAGAACAGGCGGTTCTAACGAGTACCCTCAACCTATGTCTATGAGCAGAAATATGAAAAATAATGTATACCCCCTAAACCCCAGTTTTCTCTACATAAAGTGGGGTGTAAGGGGGTGATCATTTCAGGGACTTGTTAGCGTGATGCAAACGACAGATGTTTTGTCTTACATTCAGTGTAACATGTACACGCCTACGGAACGATAGAATGCGTAACCATTGGTTAAGAACGTGAAGCAATTAGAGCGACATCCGGTTAGGAATTAGATCGCTAAAAAAGGTAAAGAAACTGTGCAGTTTCTGTGTTTCATAAGTTATATAATTTTTACGAGGAAGTTATTTAAAAAACGGGGAATTACATTCAGGAGCCCATTGTTATCGGCATCTTTGGAGTAAATACCAAATCCCGTACTTCACACATTTTGGCTAAATTTAGTTTCTCCTGCTGAAGGTGAACTCAAGCCCTAGAAAACGAGTGGTTTTTCGAGGTGTTTGTTGCCTTTTATTTATTACTGCGCTTTGCTACAAGTTCAGCGTATTAACATGCACACACAATAAACATATATGGTTATATGTGTTGCGGATATTTTGCTTGTCAATGCAGCACTAGCGAGAAATCACCACGGAAAAGGTCGAAAATGGTTGGTTACGCATTAGATCTATAGAAATGATAACAAAACTTGCAACTATAAAGCGGATCTGTTTTCATCTCCACGGCCCCAGAATCACCCGCACCTTGTTCTACGGAACCATTTTTAGCCAACCTGATAAGCAGTGCGCTATTGATTCGATAATGACATAGTATTTTATGGAAACATTTTCAGTCTCCAGGATCATAGTACCGAATGATTTTCACTGACTTTTACGCTGTGTTTGTTTTATCAATGGTCCGGTAATTGCCTGAAATGAAATTAAACAGGTTTTGGAGTTTTAATTTCTGCGAAGAACTCCTCATCTGCCAAAATTTGCTGGTTAAGCATTAGATCGTCTGGTTAAGCATTCGATAGCCAGAGAGGAGAAAATCTCACCAGTTGCTGCCTAAGTAAATGCCAGCAGCTTACTACAATAAAAGGTGGTCTACATATGATTTCTAAATTATGTTAAAATCACCAGAGAAAGAAAGCCGTGATGAAAAATACTTTTCTGGACAAGACCATTAAATGTCTGGGTATCATGCTTATCTGACCGAATGACGCACAGATTCATAAATAAGAGGTCATTACTTGCTTTTGTAGAAAACAAAATGGCCAGCTTACGCTTTTTAATGGCGATTAAATCTATATCGTGTTTCTATGGTCAAGCATTAGAGAGCCAGGTTGAGCATAAGACACTCATGATTATAAACTTGGTGCTTATAAAAAGTAGAAGTAAAGCAATGATCAGGAATCAATACCAACTGGCTATCCAAAATGCGATACATACAATCAGTGACAAACAATAACATAAATAAACCGCCAAAGAAGAACCGCCTTGTAACAGTCAGTGAAAAGAATTCCACTGGGAATTGTTTGTCAATCGACCCAAAGGTGCTCAGAAGAAAAGCTGTTCTATGCTTAAGTGCACGTGAATATCACTGACTTGTCGGGAAAACTATTAGAATGAAAATAGTCGCAGTGAGGTCAGAGTGTTGTGAAAAACTAAAGAGGGTTATCTTGGAAACATAGGATGGGCTTGGCAAAGAGTGTAGACCCTGATCAGACGCTGCAGAATCCGGCGTCTGGTGAAGATCTACACTATTTGATTGGACACTAGAATTTAAGAGATTAATGAAACAGTTTAAGACTATTTCTCCTACCTACACTCCGAGGCAATAGACCCACCAGTCCTTTGTTGTTTTTTTTAAATCACATTATATTTTGTGCAGAAATGAGAAAAATATCACAATGTTTCATCTTAAAATTTTCGTGTTTTTTTTTTTGGCGATAAAGGTTACATTGTATTTGTATAGGCGTGTTTTCGTAATGATTATTCAAAGAAACAAAATGATGTGGAGAAAACAAATGTCTACAACCTTTTTAGTACTGAATACAATATTATCAGCAGTCGGTCGATAGTGAACAAAAAACTGGACTTTTGGCTTAATGTAAACTGCCTAATCACTGCCTAGATACATCCGTGAGAAAATATTGCTCCATATTCAAAACGGTTTCAAAAGTTCCTCATATCTAAACATGATACTGCAGATGGAAGAAAATATTATAACTTGTATGTTCTATCAATTTATTATATCTATATTTTTTCCTCATATCTAAAAATAACACTGCCGATGAAACAAAATATTATAGCGTGTATGTTTTATTAAGAAGGAAAATTAGATCATGGAAGATTAGCTGAGGGCATCGTGGAAGATTAGCTATTACATGTATTTTTGTATGTGCTAAACGTTGCTACCCTCACTAAATAAAGTCCTTACTTACTTACTGACTGACTGACTGACTGACTGACTTACTTACTTACTTCTCTCAATTTATTTAATGAACGCACCTGTCCTCCTGTTTACTTAAAATTTATAAATTTTACAAATGGATTCTAGTTCGTCTTGATTAACATGATTAAGAATACATGGTGTGTCATTCTTGCGCTGTTTGTAGTAATAAGAAGTTGGTTTTAGACAATATCTTTATCTTATCGTTTTGACAGTTAGCATAGAACTCACGGGATCTCCGATCTGGGTTATCGATCATGATACAGACATATATTTTGGGGGCATGCGCAGTCCCAGGAGTAGGATATTCCGGCTACCTATTTGCTTTGCAGAGGCGAGCTAAAACAAATACGCCTTTCTTTTGCGTTACTATGCCTTTTTTCGCATTACTACGCCTTTTGATTCGCGTAAAAACGCCTTTGATTCGCATCACTGCGCCTTTCTTTTGCGTTACTACGTCTTTCTTTTGCATTAGTATGCACTTTTTCGCGTTACTACGCCTTGTTTTTGCGTTACTACGCCTTTTTTGCGTAGCTTCGCCTTCTGATTGGCGTTACTGCGTCTTTTGTTTTGCGTTTCTACGCCGTTTTTGCGTTATTACGTCTTTTGTGTCGCGTTACTACGCCTTTACGGTATTTTATTTTCTCCTACATAAGCCAAATAGGCTTTCGTATCTGCAGTGTTAACGATCTTACCCTTAGCCTTTCACGCCTGAGTTTCTTAAACGGGTTCTCTCCATTTTTTTTATTTTGGGCAATTCTTGTTAATAGGAGATTTAGTCAAATTCATTTACAGGATGGCGAACAGCTTTCATTCTCGGATGAGACGGTTCATTAATGGCCGTCCCATCCGGATATAGATTTAATCGCCATTACAAAGCGTAAGCTGGCCATTTTGTTTTCTACAAAAGCAAGTAATGACCTCTTATTTATGAATCGGCGCGCCATTCGGTCAGATAAGCATGATACCCAGACATTTAATGGTCTTGTCCAGAAAAGTATTTTTCATCACAGCTTTCTTTCTCTGGTGATTTTAACACAATTTAGAAATCATATGTAGACCACCTTTTATTGTAGTAAGCTGCTGGCATTTACTTAGGCAGCAACTGGTTTGATTTTCTCCTCTGGTTATCGAATGCTCAACCAGACGATCTAATGCTTAACCAGCAAATTTTGGCAGATGAGGAGTTCTTCGCAGAAATTAAAACTCCAAAACCTGTTTAATTTCATTTCAGACAATTACCGGACCATTGATAAAACAAACACAGCGTAAAAGTCAGTGAAAATCATTCGGTACTATGATTCTGGAGACTGAAAATGTTTCCATAAAATACTATGTCATTATCGAATCAATAGCGCACTGCTTATCAGGTTGGCTAAAAATGGTTCCGTAGAACAAGGTGCGGGTGATTCTGGGGCCGTGGAGATGAAAACAGATCCGCTTTATAGTTGCAAGTTTTGTTATCATTTCTATAGATCTAATGCGTAACCAACCATTTTCGACCTTTTCCGTGGTGATTTCTCGCTAGTGCTGCATTGGCAAGCAAAATATCCACAACACATATAACCATATATGTTTATTGTGTGTGCATGTTAATACGCTGAACTTGTAGCAAAGCGCAGTAATAAATAAAAGGCAACAAACACCTCGAAAAACCACTCGTTTTCTAAGGCTTGAGTTCACCTTCAGCAGGAGAAACTAAATTTAGCCAATATGTGTGAAGTACGGGATTTGGTATTTACTCCAAAGATGCCGATAACAATGGGCTCCTGAATGTAATTCCCCGTTTTTTAAATAACTTCCTCGTAAAAATTATATAACTTATGAAACACAGAAACTGCACAGTTTCTTTACCTTTTTTAGCGATCTAATTCCTAACCGGATGTCGCTCTAATTGCTTCACGTTCTTAACCAATGGTTACGCATTCTATCGTTCCGTAGGCGTGATGTACATTTATACACTGTTGTGTAGGTAGTACTGGTTTCTATCGTGCCCCACGTGGATAAAGAGCTAGAGGACAATAAGCAATTCATTTCGAACATCCCTTGTATGCTCCGGAAATGAAATGTTGACGCCCGCCCGCCGGCTTACATCATTTTAATAGCCAGAGTTTCCCGTTGGAAAATTTTGTTAAAATGTCTTTTCGCTTTCTGATTGTGGCATTTTAATTACGATGACCCTGCTTTATGTCGGTGTTTCTGTCCCTTTGTTTTATTTTACTTAGCAGTGAAATCAATGCATATCTGAAACAAATAAAAGTAATATTTTCACAGTGTGAAATAATGATATTTTCACAGTGTGAAAAATAACGCGACTTTCTTACATGCTTTTCAATGAATGATAGAGATTTATCAGTGAAATATGAATCGATATTTTCACTGTTTCAAACAGTGAAAATACGATTTTTTATTTTTCACTGTTTGGGACTACTTTTTTCTTCAAATCTAACTCTAATTTCAATTTTATCTTTGTCAGATAACTGAACAATACTGAAATGTGTTCTAATTGACGCATAGCCCGTTCATGTGTGACGGGGACGTTACTGACGTCATTTATGACGCTGACGTCACGTCTTTTGTCGCGCGACGTTAGACTTGCCAGCAACTTCTTTGGAAAACTACTCTCTCAATTATTTCATTAATCATTCATAATAATACCATCCCAGGCCATTTCCCAGGTGCAAACTTTCAGTTTACACCCAATAGTATACCCACTAAACACGATGGACACCACTACATTGACGCGAAACGAACAGGAACAAAGATAACTTTTCTCCGAATGTGAGCGACACCATTAAAGACGCTAAATATTGCCTTTTGAAGCATGTAAGAAACAGAAAATTTGATTTTTTCAGTGCAAGATCAAATTTTATTTCACTCATGAACACCAAAACTGCTATTTTCACTCGTGGCTACGCCACTCGTGAAAATAACAGTTTTGGTGTTCATTCGATGAAATAAAATTAGATCTTACACTGAAAAAATCAAATATCCTCTATATGCTATTTTCACAGTAGCAGTCGGGACTATATTTTTTTGTTTGCTATTCGTATAACATAAAAAGAAAAAAAAAATCGATAAGTACCAATATTTCAATTTCTTATATGACGTCGTTTATATTCAGTGGTTAACGTCGTGTAATAAAAATCGTATGACCACACGTGTAATAACACTTTGGCGGGATTGAGTAACGTCATGACGACGTCCATGTCAACCACGCATATTTTTGGGGAAAAATGTCAAAATTAAAGACGATGAAATCCAATTTAAATTCGTCATATGATAAACATTATCTAACACTCGTGGTCAATTCATACGAAATTTATGAAACTCGCCAAAGGCTAGTTTCATAAATTTCATATGAAATGACCACGAGTGTAAGATCATCTATGAATGCTATGAAAACATATCTTTCTTATCGAGTGTGTTGAACACATCAGCAATTTTCTTGGGTGCGCAGCATGTTACGAACAGTTGTCCAGTTACAGTATATCGCCAAACTCACGTATAAAATGAAAAATACAATTTTCGATGAGTACCAAAATTATTTCATCTCGTGTGTTGAAGACATAAGAAATTTTAACTCGTGCTTAACACTCGGTGAAATATTTTTCAGCTAAAACTTGTAAATTCTCTTTATGTATTAGCATTATTAGGTGAGAAGCGTAAGGTAACTGTATCGATTCCTGATCACTGCTTTACTTTTCTTTTACAGACACATCATGCAAACACGCCTATACAAATACATTGCCACCTTTATCGCCGAAAACATGAAAAATTTATGATGAAAAATTGGGATATTTTTCTTACTTCTGCTCAAAATAAAAATTGTGGGCACTCGTTAGAACCACCTCATCGAGGCGGTTCAAACGAGTACCCACAATCTATACTTTAGAACAGAAATCAGAAAAATAAGGTATACCCCCGGAAACCCCAGTTTTACTATATAAAAGTGGGGTTCAAGGGGTTCAAAATTATATAGGCGTGTTTTCGTGATGCAAAAAAAATGAGTCTACATCACGTGAACAAGTCCGTGAAATGATAACCCAACTAAACCCCACTTTATATAGAGAAAACTGGGGTTTAGAGGGGTATACATTATTTTTCGTTTCAATGTTCCAATACATACGAGACGGTTCTAACAAGCACCCACTACATATGTTTGCAGTATAAATAAGCAAAGGACTTCGGAAACTATGGGGGGGTTTATGCCTCAATTTTGAAAGCTTCTGCAAGCGTCTGTAGTGTGTATATATGGAATTGACCTAATGTATACTAAAAACTGACGTATGTCCAACATTATGGCATTTACCAAATGTAGAAGGATGGCACACTAGTAGAAAAATTCCACATTTAAGTGGGCGGGGGTGATAATTTTTGAAAAAAAAATATAAGGTAAAAAAATGACAATTCCATGTTTCATTTTCAAGTTGATATCAAGTTAGGGCTATTACAACTCAAAATTTTAACATATAGTGCTATGCACACATAAAACGCAGGTGCACTACTTCAATGCATTTTACACCAGGAGGTACAGTGCTCATCACAAATGGACACACCTGTACATAAATAATAATATTAGATATACACCTGTTATTTATAGAAGACAGGTAGCCTGCTCATTCAGGTATAACATACCTGTATTCTGTATGTACACTATATATGCTCAGCCAGGCATAAATATGTCCTTAGTTTAAAAATAAACCCTACTGTATAATGATACAGTATAGTTCCAAATCCTGTGAAGTTTTTCAATGAAAGCGCTAAGCATGCATGTTGGTTTTTAGGATTTTTCACAGCCTTCCCCCCCCCCTTGCCCAAACACGACAGTTGGTCAGAGGATGTATAAGTTAAAAATACAAATGTATGCCAAATTGTTTTATTGGGCAAGGGGGGGGGGGAACATATACTTATTTAAAAGTTTCTGTTTCCTATGCAACTTTATAGAAACTTGACTCAATTAAGCCAAAAATCAACAAAATTAATATTTGAGCTGTAGACCAAAATGCATATCATAATAGAACAAAGTGTTACCTTTAAGTTGCCTCTGTGATGAGTTCGTTTGGTTAAATTTGAGAATTTTATAATCTCCGGGGCAAATGTCTTAACAAAGTTTCCGAAGTCCTTATCGCGGATTTTCATCAAATAAATCGCCATTTTGGAGATGTGAAAAAATGCACTGTGTCGCACGGTTGGGTTATTGTAACGAGATTTTTGGGCAGTAATGAAGTTGGCACACACTGTATATTTCCTTTAGCATATTGGAATAGCTCAATTAAAAACATACAACAGGTTCAATGATCCCAGTGAAAGAAAACTCTAAACTGCTCAAATATTTCCGATCACTCATCCCATATGCCAATGCACTTAACTGGTCCCCGCCAATCGGGGCTTGAAGAAAAAGATTGGGCTGCATGAGGCTTCCACGCAGAGCTGAAACCTACCGCACATGCATACTACTGGTAATCTGCTTAGAGATTCTAAGCCTGCCAGGAAAAGTGTTGCGAGTTGGGCCACCCATGCATATATACTTTACTGGTTTCATTGGGTGGCATGGCTTGAGATGTCATTTCATCTCAATGTCGGGTAAAGTCCAACAAAATTGGAAGCAACGTCTCCAAAATGACCTACACAGTGTTGACGGGGACGATAAACCTAAAATCAAACAAACAAAGCCAATACACTTACGAATGTAACGCGTTGTCTATTTCGGTTACGTCAACAAATTGCGAAAGTATGCTGTCGGAGACCCAACGTCATCACCTAACGCCAGTTTTCATTGGTTGGTATTTAGTTTTACGCAGCTTACCACCAGAACATGTGAATAAGTGCATTAGAATGTGGATAAGTGTTTCAGAAATAGTCACTTGATGGAGTTAAATCGCCAATTTAACGGTCGCTAAATCCCTTTTACGGCTCCTACTTTTACTACTCAAGCAAGAACAGACCTTATACACAGCTCACAATTGAGTGCATAATGCAATATTTAAAGATCAGGGGCCAGTTGTTCAAAGCATCGTTAGCTTAACGAGCTCGTTAGTGGTCATATTGTTAACTGTTCTAGCAAGTGCAATATCGTAAATTGTGGTAATTGTTGCGAAAAAAATGTGAGCTGCTTTTGCATCCGCAAAAGCTGCTCATATTTTTTTCAGCAAAAAATCTATCATATTTGCCATATTTTACGATCAAAGTTTTAACGATACGTTAACTAACGACGTCGTTAGTTTTGAACAACTGGGCCCAGACTTTTTACGATATGTTAACTAAAAGCCATCACGAAAACACGCCTATATAATTTTGACCCCCCTCGAACCCCACTTTTATATAGTAAAACTGGGGTTTGCAGGGGTAAACCTTATGTTTCTTATTTCTGCTCTAAAATATAGATTATGAGTACTCGTTAGAACCGCCTCGATGAGGCGGTTCTAACGAGTACCGACAATCTACATTTTGAGCAGGAATAAGAAAAATATCGTAATTTTTCGTCTTAAAATCTTCATTTTTCGGCGATAAAGATGGCAATGTATTCGTATAGGCGTGTTTTCTTAATGAATGTTAGTGTTGACCAACTGGGCCCAATACTTCTTATGAAGAGTCCTATTCAAATCAATATCCCCTATTTTTCCCAAAGTATTTTTGATTCTGAAAGCAACTTTTAAAAATTTTGCTTCTCTTCACTGCCGACAGTTGAGGATCGTGTTGTGCCAGTATAAAGTCATCATGTACTCGTACATCAAATCGCAGTTGATTATCCTACAAGAGCCGAAGGCTCCTGGCGAGCTTAAAGACTAGTCAGTGGTCCGTCGACCGTCGACCATTGGCGTTGACAACACTTTCAAATGACATCTCCTCAGACGTCGATAGGGTAAATGGGTCCAAATTAAAGTTGTTACATCCATCAATTGGAAATGTAAAAACAAATTATATATTTTTTTTGTTTTTGTTTTAGTTTTTATATCAGTGTTTTTAGCTCACCTGGAGTCAAGACATTGAGCTTTACTCCAGAAAAGCCTTTGCCGTAGCCTGTTGTCCGTCGTCTGTCCGACCGTCGTTAACTAAAACGGAACCAGGGATCGCAGGATCGATCCCGGGCTTCTCCAGACTTTCGGATGAGTCTTTAAATCGAGCTCCCGTCTCCGTATGACCTTAGCTGTTGGTGGGACGTAAAACTAAAACTCACTCACTCACTTAACTAAAACGGTTTTATTCCGATATCCAAGATGGCCGCCATGGCGACCATCTTTAAATTCGTCCAACAGCATATCTTCCCGAACCAAAGGTCAGGTGAAGCTAAAATTTGATGGGAGTCGTAGGGGTGATATGGAGATTCAGATTTGCTAAAATATTTCTGTTCCGATAGTCAAGATCTTGAAATTCTTTAAACGACATCTCACCTCGAACAAAAGGTCCGATATAGCTAAAATTTGATGGGTGGTATCGGGGCGACATCGAGATACGGATTTGCTAAAATTGTCCCGTTCGGGTATCCAAGATGGCTGCCAAATTGAAATTCTTCAAATGACATCTCCTCCCGAACCAATCGCCAGATTGAGCTGAATCTTGATGGAAGTCACCGGGGCGATATGGGGATTCAGATATGCTAAACTCGTTTCGTTCCGATAGCCAAGATGACCGCAATGGCAGCCATCTTGTAATTGTTTAAACGACATCCCCTCCCGAACCCAAGGTACGACTGATCTGAAACTTGCTGGAAGGCATCGGGGAGACATCGCGATACAGATTTGCTAAAATGACCATACCGGACTTATACGGACATTACCTTTCTCAGCTGTGCTGATAATCAAGGGAATTAACACGAACAAGACAGAAAATAAATGGTTATCTCCCCAAGGACTCAACAATCCAAGTGACTTCCAATCCTTTCGCTGACATATGTGCAAATTGCCGCAGGCAAATCGTAACTCGTACCATTTATCAGACACCGCATTTATGTATTATATAGCGCGTCTTGCTGTGCCACTATGGAGAAAGTCCGTGGGACCATGGAGACGTAAAACACCAGAACATTACTACTACTACTACTACGTATTATATAGCTCACTGTTATAATTTAAGAAAGTGGAGATCGTGTTATGATGTATCTTGAAAAAGGAAACACACACACACACACACACAAAAAAAAAATACAATTGAATGAAAAAGAATATACATAGCCGATCTATATATGATTGCAAATAGTATCTTCAAGTGTCAACTTAGCAAAATAAATATATATATTGACAAGCAAACAGTATAAAATGCAACAACGGTTTGAATATTTGAATAATATGAAATAGGCGCGACCTAACTGCAACCAACCGTTTTGATGCTTACAAACCTCCCATTTTGTGCATTCAGTATTAGGTGGGTCTTTTTGAAATGAAAAGGTTTTCTAAATGGACATTTGCAGAAGTACCACAAAATTCCTATATTAAGACCTCCTTTTGGACTGTTCTAAAGTTTAACAGTCTCAAAGGTGGTCGACAGCAACAAAGTTAAACTTGAACTGTGCAGTAGATAGTTGACCGAAAAAAAAATAAGATCAGCAGTCGATGGTATACCATCGCAAATACCCGCGTTTTCTATGAGTAACACAAATGACTATGTATTAGCAAGCCAAAACTGTATGTAAGTTAAAAAAAAAAGTTGTAAAGAACATCCTAACTGATAAGCAAAAATTCAGAAGTGTAACTCTTATAGTTTAGAAGATATGGCAAAGTCATACTTTTTGACCTTTAACCTTGGGGTTATGTTGAGGTCCACCCAAAGTATCCCAATTTATTCTATATTCCAACAGCCATCAAATAACCAAGTTTCAGAAGTGTAACTCTAATAGTTAGGAAGATATAGCAAAGTCATACTTTTTTACCTTTGACCTTGGGTCGAGGTCACACCAAAAGTAGCCGAAAATATTCTATATTCCAAGGACCATCCGATAAGCAAAGTTTCAGAAGTGTGACTCCAATAGTTTAGGAGATATGGCAAATCATAATTTTTGACCTTTGACCTTGGGGTCATGTTGAGGTGAAGGTCACAGCAAAAGTGTCCAAATTTATTCTATCTTCCAAGGGCCATCCAATGACTAAAGTTACAGAAGTGTAACTCTAATAGTTTAGAAGATATGGCAAAATCATACTTTTTGACCTTCGACCTTGGGGTCAAGGTCACACCAAAAGTAGCCCGACATATTCTGTATTCCAAGGACCATCCAATAAGCAAAGTTTCAGAAGTGTAACTCCAATAGTTTAGGAGATATGGCAAATCATAATTGTTTTACCTTTGCCCTTGGGGTCATGTTGAGGTGAAGGTCACACAAAAAGTATCCAGATTTATTCTATATTCCAAGGGCCATCCAATAACCAAAGTTTCAGAAGTGTACCTCTAATAGTTTAGAAGATACAGCTAAATCATACATTTTGACCTTTGACCTTGGGGTCAAGGTCACACCAAAAGTAGTCTAACATATTCTATATTCCAAAGACCATCCAATAAGCAAAGTTTCAGAAGTATATCTCCAATAGTTAAGGAGATATGACAAATTATGATTTGCCATATTTTTTTACCTTTGACCTTGGGGGTATGTTGAGGTCAAGGTCACCAAAAAGTTGCCCACTGCCATCTACATTACACGTAGGGTCTATCCACATGCAAAGTTTCAAAAGTGTAACTTCAGTAGTTGCAGAGGAGATCCATTTACAAGAAACGTGACGGACAGACAGACAGACGGACGCCGGACTCAACTGTGATACGAAAACAATATACCCGATTTTTCCTCGAAAAAGCGGGTATAAAAAACCACTCCTTCCAGAGAATGGTATTGGTATTTAGTAGAACCAGTATTATTTTTGAAAACTGCAGTTGCATCCATACTTTAGGGTAGGGAAGAGTTATTATCTCTGTTCAAGAGATAGAAATGTCAGAATTCTATCCACCATATTTGCACTATTTTGCTGCCACTTTGCCAATATTGGAAAAACAGGTAACCAGACCCTCCCCACTGACCTTGAAGGTCAGGGTGTTCTGGTTACCTGTTTTTCCAACTTTGATAACCTTCAGACTAGGAACCAGCAGATAATGCAAATAAGGTGAATCTTCCCCCCCCCCCCCCCTCCACCATTGGGACTTGAAGGAATAAATGGGCTGCATGATGCTTACACGCAAAGCTGAAACCGACCCGCACACAAGTACTGGTAAACTGCTTTGAGGATCTAAGCCTGCCCAGGCAAAGCAGTGCGAGTCAGACCGTCCATGCTTATAAACCCTATTGGTTTCATTGCGCAGCAGGGCTTGATATGTCATTTTATTTCGATGTTGGGTAAAAGTCCCACAAAATTGGAAGCAGAGTCACCAAAATGACCTTTACAGTGTTGACAGGGACTTTAAACCTCAAACCAAACAAACAAAATCTATCCATCTCCCCAAGGTGCCCCCCATGCACCGCCCCACTCCATCGGGGCTTTAAAAAATAGATTGGCTGCATGATGCTTCCACGCAGAGCTGAAACCGACAGCACAGGAGTACTGCCTGGTTAACGGCTTAGAGGATCTATGCCTGCCTAGGGAAAGCGGTGCAAGTCGGAGCGTCCATGCTTATAAACCATATTGGTTTATGGGATACAAGGCTTTAGATGTCATTTCATCTCAATGTCGAGTAAAAGTAGCACAAAATTGGAAGCAACATTATCAAAATGTCCTATACAGTGTTGATGGGGATGTTAAACATCAAATCAAACAAACAAAACTCTCAATGGGAATGGAAAATGGTTCTAGAAGACGATCCTTCAGGAATCATGATTCTTCTAGCACACAAGTTACAAGTATGTCACATTAGGTGTACATTATTACATACACTCAAAAGCCTACACAGTAATTCTGTAATTACGGCATCTCTAACCTGCGCAGGCACAGGAAATTCTATATCAGAATATAGATAAGACCAATTCATTATCAAAGAGTTTGTAGTTGGCCTGTTGATTTGCCCAGTAAACTTACCGAATGTGTAAAAAGTCAAAATACGGGTCAAAAATAGATCTACGATGCAGTCCAGTAAGATTGCGTACATTGAGTTTTGTTCTTAGTTCTTATATGTGACTTTGTCAAAGCCACCACCACAAACATTGCAACACTTTCCCTACCAACTATGTGCAATGAAAATTGGTCTCTGAATTTTTAACAAACAGGACAAAGAATTCTTTGAAAAGGGATACCCCCTTGAAATGGAACTACCAATTTTTTCCCCCAACACGGCACTAAAAAGTTTTAAGCTACTTGAACATGGGGCTTGACTTGAATAAGTTGTTGATTAGTTATTCTGCAATGTTGTTAGATGCAGTGAGTTTAGATATAAAATATTTGTGCCTTTTTTGAGAAAAATTGAAAAGTTCTGCGAAACTGGCACAGCTGCAAGTACAAGCTCGTGTTTTCAAGCCTTTACAAAACTTAATGCTGACGCATGATAATAGTGAAACTGACAATGAGGGATACAGTTTAATACTGAAAATATGCAAGTGTCGGACCCGCCATGCTTATATTAAAGCCCTATTGGTTTCATTGGCCAGCAGGGCTTGAGATGTCATTTCAACTCAGTGTCGGATAAAAGTCCAACAAAATTGGAAGCAATGTCTCCAAAATGACCTTTACGGTGTTGATGGGGATGTTAAACCTCAAATCAAACAAATATTTCTATTATTATTTACATAGTAAAGCTACTGCAACATACTGAAAACAGAAATCCATTTTATAATCAATGAGCTAAAAACATGGATTTGTATGACTTTGGTGGCAGATTTTCAACTACCAGGGTAGACCATTCGGACCAGCCAGCCACTGATCTCACGTGACCTGACCTGGTCCAGCTTTTCACCAGACAAAATCCGTCGGTCTTGGGTTGGTGTTGATGGGGACTTTACACCTCAAATCAAACAAACAAAACACTCCTGGTGTACATTACATATACATGTATATACACTCCAGGTTTCGCAGGATGGAGCTGCCTACATAGTAAACAGGCTGTTGTTGTTGATGTAATTATGTTAGGGATCTTTAACCTGCACGGGGGATGGTTCTCCCTGCACAGGGGGCCTCCAGTTAACGTCTGGATCCAAAGGATTGTGCCAAAGGCTGGTAAAAATGGAAATATTTATTAATTTCTTACAATTTTATCGGTTAAAGAAATTCTTTTTTGCCCTGATGATAGATAAATTTGATAGTTTTTATCATGTGTACATAGAAAATAAAATAAACATATCAAAATCACCTTAAATGATCTTATTTCTTATTTTCTAATGGTTTCTATTCATCACGTGAACAAGTCCGTGAAATGAACACCCCCTAAACCCCACTTTTTATAGAGAAAACTGGGGTTTAAGGGGGTAAACATTATTTTTAATCCAAGACATAGGTTGTGGGTACTCGTTAGAACCGCCTCGATGAGGCGGTTCTAACGAGCACCCAACCGCCTCGATGAGGCGGTTCTAACGAGCACCCACAACCTATGTTTGTAGTATTTATAAGAAAAATATCGCATATTTTAATCAGAAATGTAGCCATTTTGGAGATGTGAAAAAATGCACTATGCCATACGGGCGTGTTATCGTAATGTTTAGATTAACTTTACTAAAGGAAATGACCGAAATGTACCAAAAAGGTAAAAAAACGTATTATTACTGCTAGCTGGAATTAAAGAAATATAAAAATTGATTGTTATATTTGCTAACATGTATGTGTGTATTAAAATGATAAAGAAAAAATGTTATTTTTTACTTTTCTTTAATTCCAGCTAGCAGTAAACAAAATTTTCTTCCATTTCGGTCCTTTTCTTTAATTAAGTCAAACTAAAAATAGAAACAATTAAAAAGTAAGAAAATTGATCATTATTTGTTTGTTATATTTTTCTATGGAGAAGTGATGACAATAATCAAATTCAAATATTTTCAGTACAAAAAGAAGTACTTTAAACTGTAGATTTGCAAGGATTTAAGAAATATTATCATTTTTTCCGGCCCTGGCTTTTATACCCTGGATTTCGGAAAACGGTTATTTCAAGAAAAGAGAGATAAACCTTCGTGCAGTTATCAAATATGTTATTTATAATAATTTGATACCCAATTGACCTAGATATATATCTTAATTAGAACAATAGACAAAATATAAAATCTTTGGATCAGCATTTTTTGGCCCGGCCTTGGCTTTTATACCCGACCGTAAAATTATGACTAAATCTTCAGTGATTACTAATTGATTATCGATCGCAATGACAGGAATGATAATTGATTATCTTTTCAGCTTTGATTAGCCAGCCCTACTGCCAGGCTACTGGGAGGGTCTTCTGATGTTCAAAGAGAACATAACCCTGGGTTTACGCCCTGGGGTGGGGCTAGGGTCAAATTCGAGAATACCTTTGTAAAGTTTTTTGAAACAGTCACTCACCACAAAGCATTCTTATTTACAACTTGGATACCTGGGAGTGTCTTCTGAGATTCCAAGACAATTCACTCCTGTGACCTCCAATGCTGCTTTGTTTAAACAAGAGGTACTTTGAAATGAAACACCAAACTTTGAACAAGATGTTTGCATCCCAATTCACCTATTGCTGTGATTCTGGCCATCAGTGTGCAGAGTTTTCTTCTTTCATGTACTATCTCGAGCTAGAAGCCTGGTAGCTGCATGCTTATTTTCGACAAGAGCTAGAGTCCGGCCCTGATTTTCTTCGACTGCAGTGGAAAAAATCCTCACTGAGCTTTGTTGGCTGTATTTTAACAACAGGTACATTGAACTGAAACACCAATTTTTAAGCAAGATGTTTCAAGAAAAATGTACCTACTGTATTATTGTATTCACTCATCGCAGCAGGAAAACTTTTGTTTACTTCTTCTCGCCAACACTAACGGCTATTAGTTTTGACACGGTCTGTGACACTGTATGTGTAGTATTACCTCATGCAGTGGAATATACCAGCGAAAGGGTAAAGAAGACACGTTTTTATCATTGAATTAGATGTAGCTGTTAAACGGGAAAAAGCTGTATTGTGAGTTGATGTAGCACAGCCAAGTTTGTTTATTTCGAAAAGATGAACGTGCATCCATGGTAACAAGGAAGTTCAAGTTTTATCCAATCAGGTTTACTTCCGGCAACAGGAAGCTGTAAAACCGGAAGTACGAAGAAATTTTTGGCCTTAGTCCTGTTGGCTTTTGAGGTTTGAATGGGTGGGGTATGTTCATAAATAAATACACGTGTTACCGTTAAGCAACCAACTCTCGTTGTTTGCCGCCTTCGGCGGCAAACAACTCGTTGGTTGGTTGCTATAATGCGCAACATAAATTTTCAAGAATGGCTTAAATGAAAAATGATGTAAAATAAAATAATAAATAAAACGATCATTAGCTTAGGCTCAAGAAACGCAAAATTGTTAAACACAGCATGACTAGTCTGACGAAAATGATCTAATGTTGTGTGTGTGTGTGTGTGTGTGTGTGTGTGTGTGTTTTCAAAATATTTTTGTTGTTAATTCTAAGCGCAAATGAGGTTTTAAGCGCAAATGCGGCTCTTCTGTGGCGATTTATTTATGTTGTTGTTTGTTACTTACTGTGTGTATCACTTGTGTCTTTTAATTTTGGATGGCCATATGGCCATTTTGTGGGAAAGTAACTGTCCATATGGCCTTCCTTTGTTTAGGTTTCCATTATGGTCTGGTCGCTTAATGTTTGTATTTCTTTCCCTTTGGTGTCTTTTATGGATGGAGTAAGTTAATTGTATCAATTCCTGATCTTTGTTTTACTTCTACTTTGCATATCAGGGCTGTTTTGTTTGTGCCGTGTGGCGGCTGTAAAAGGTCTCCCCGTACATGCATTTAATGCTCTTATTTTTCCAATCCTCAGGGATTGCTTATGCAATTGCTTTTCACTGTTCCATCAATTGACATCCTTTAGATACCTGTTGAAGGTCATTATTAAACCGATGTTCGTTCCTCGTTGTATAACAACTGCTTGTTTGACATCCCTGTACTTTAAGGAGACTAAGATGTTTTGTGGGCTTTTGTTGTACCTTCCTTCTATTCGAAGGAATCTTCTTCAGTAATTTTATTTATTTAATAACCGGTATGAACATCGCTTTAGTTTTGACGGTATCACAACCTTATTATCCAAAATGAGTATTACAAATACATTTAAAATATCAATATCACCCCTTAGGTTACACTCTGCTTCTTCTGTACGGATTCCCCATTCTATTAAGAACTTTAATACTATGTTGCCTTCGGTATTGGTTAGACCCTTAAATTTGTCTTCTGTAACTTCAGTTAATCTCAAAGGAGCAGGCAATACCAATGTTTTTGGGAGTAGTCTTCGTACAAGACTATCTCCTCTCAAATCACCCATCCTTCGAAAATATACTAATCCGTGGAAAAGAAGTGGAATGTACCCTAGTATTTCTAAGTGCAATGCCAAGAGGTGCAGATGTTGTTCGCATTTAAGCACTGCGTCTACCGTTACTTCATCTGTAAACGGTAGACGCTTCTCTGTAGTTAACATGTCTGATTTGACATGACAGTCTACAGATTTAATTTATCTAATTACTTGACGTGCTGCAAACTGTAATATGCAGTACGTCGGTCAAACTAGCCGCATGCTTAAAACTAGATTGAACGAGCATTATCGTAGAATGAGTAAGCCTAAGAAAACTGACACTTTCTTGTACCGTCACTTTCGACGTACAGGTCATTCTGTAAATAACATTATTATACAACCAGTGGAAAAATTTTATTACGATGCAAATTCTACATCTAGATTCAAAATAATCAAAAGACATGAAGCTGAACTGAAATGGATTAAATTTTTACAGACCCCTTTTCCACTGGGATTTAATGACAACATTTATCATGAGGGTAATATTTCCAGAATGCCGGACTTTGATATTTTCTCACTCCTGGAATGTCGAAAACGCAGAACTAGATCTCACGGCACCTGGAAAATGGTAACTTTAAACGTAAATCACGTGCGTTTAAACGAAACAATACTAGACTGAAGTGACTGTCAATTATATTATTAAATCATGGACGCCACTCTATGCTTTCATTTTTAAGTTCATTACCCGTTTCTGTTTTACGTCTTCTGAACACCGAGGCGAATAAATTCTACGATAGTTCTCATCAGTTATATGATGCGGCTCTCTTAACTAGAGGCTATACTCAGCATACTCTCCGTCCTTACATTGATTCATAAACGTCATTTCTTCAAAATATCCTTCATTAATAAAGGTATGGATTTTATAGATTTGCCCAGTATCTTCCGTGAGAGATCGGTGCTTTCTTCCATTCCTGCTTATTTTCAAAATACTGAAACACCTATAATTTGCTATAAATATAACAAACCTGTTAGATGTATCATTTTTAATTTCAATAAACTTGTTTCAGATCTTGATATTGATACTAATACTCCTGATTCATGTGATTGTAAAAACTCAAAGTATTGCTATCCTGCTGCTGGTCATGTAATTACTGGCAATTTGAAAATTATTACTGACTCTAGGATAAGGAATATAATTTCTAAAGGACCGAAATATCGGTTTCCTTCTAAAATTGATTTCAGTAAATGTAGAGATGAAATCGCTGCTTCCTTGAATGAATTCGGTAATCGATGGTGTAAGCGAGAGTATGTTGAGTATAAAGCCCTAAAGGACTGGAAACTTAGCATTTTAAGACTAGTGAATAAACGCATTTCTTTCTATTCTCAAAATACTAACTTATTACCTCCTAAGCCCAAGACGTCTTTACGTCATATTAAACTAGGTATTCAAGAATTTCATAAGAAGTTTGTTTTGGCCCCTGCAGACAAGGCCGCAAACAACGTCGTTTTTGTGTGACGGCTCCACTATGTTAACACGCTTAAGCAGGAGCTTGGTGGTACAAAGGCCTATGAACTTCAGCCTTTGGCTTAAGAGAGAGCTATAGTAGATAAACATGTTTGTCTTTCAGCCACCAAGTTTGCTGTGTGTGTTAACGAAGGCCAAGACAAGCTTCCTACGCTATACTGGTTACCAAAACTTCATAAAAAACCTTACAAAGCACGGTTTATTGCAAATTCTAGTTCTTGCACTACCACTGAACTTTCTAAATTATTAACTTCCTGTCTTACTGCTATTAAAACGCATGTAATTAAATATTGTGATAAAGTTTTTGAAAGATCAGGAAGAAATCTGTTTTGGTCTATAAAAAATTCGAATGAGGTTTTAAATAAATTGAAATCTAGACAGTTTCGTGCTTCTAGTCTGTCTACCTACGATTTTTCCACTCTTTACACTACACTTCCTCATAATCTTATATAAGAAAAGCTTAATGATTTAATTGAATGGGCTTTTCACAGAGAAGATTCTCTCTATCTTGCATGTAATGTCAGAAATGCATTTTTCACTTCTAAAGAGCATAAGAATTATACACTTTGGTCATGTCAGAAAGTGTGTGATGCCCTCACCTCCTTTCTACTTGACAATATTTATATTAGATTCGGTACTAAGTTATTTAGACAAGTTGAGGGTATTCCGATGGGTACTAATTGCGCACCTCTTGTGGCTGATCTGTTCTTGTATTGTTATGAAAGAGACTTCATTTTGTCGCTTTCCATTGATAACCAATCTGAAATTATTGAAGCTTTTAGCTCTACTTCTAGATATTTAGATGATTTATTAAATATTGATAATACCTATTTTGATGGTTTGATCAGTCAGATTTACCCCCTAGAACTTCAGTTAAATAAAGCAAATTCTTCTGATACCGAAGCCCCGTTTTTGGATTTACATCTATCTATTGTAGATGGATTTGTTTCGTGCAAAATTTATGATAAACGCGATGACTTTGATTTTGAGATTGTAAATTTTCCTTTTTTGGATGGTGATGTTCCTCGTGCGCCATCCTATGGCGTTTATATTTCGCAATTAATTCGATTTGCTAGAGTGTGTAGTCATGTAACTGACTTCAACACTCGTAATAAATTATTAACGGCTAAACTTCTTAATCAGGTTTATCGGTACCATAAACTACGCAAAGCCTTTTCAAAATTTTATAGACGCCATTCTGATTTAATTTCAAAATTCAATATTGGACTTAAATCTCTTCTGCAACAAGGTCTATCGGAACCCGAATTTTATGGTGACTTAGTATATAAATTCAGAAAAATATATAACCGCAATGACTTCAGCACCCAATTTCGTAAAATCATTCTTCGATATAAAAAGATTGGGTACAACATGGATATTATACGACAGACTGCATGCATGGTAGTTAACCCAATCACGGTTGGCAACTTTGCTTCCCTCTTTAATTGCACGCCGGTGGGTCAGGCCTCAGATTCTATGACGGATCCAACGTAAAGGCTTATTGAAAATTAAAGAGATAATGTTGGTTGGTGCCTGATGCTCTGTCTCTGGTCGGGCTCATCGGAGTCTAACTGTTGGTTTTCTTTTGCTCCAGCATTTCAGTGGTTTCTTGCTGTCGAGTCCTCACCGTTGTCTCACCTCTGTGGTTCTTTGATTTCTGTGTTCACGGAGATGTTGCACTGATGAGTTAGGAGGCCTTCATGCGGACTGAACAAATTATTTGTCTAAATCGCGACGGAAGTAAGGGCGAGGATTGTGGCCACGTAAAATCGATTTAAGCCCCCCAGTGGAAATCTTCCACTGACCGTTCCAAGGCGGCTCTTCTGTGGCGATTTATTTATGTTGTTGTTTGTTACTTACTGTTTGTATCACTTGTGTCTTTTAATTTTGGATGGCCATATGGCCATTTTGTGGGAAAGTAACTGTCCATATGGCCTTCCTTTGTTTAGGTTTCCATTATGGTCTGGTCGCTTAATGTTTGTATTTCTTTCCCTTTGGTGTCTTTTATGGATGGAGTAAGTTAATTGTATCAATTCCTGATCTTTGTTTTACTTCTACTTTTTATATTACGTGTGAATCGTCTGCAGCAAACGATTCGCGCGAAATGTCAAGCCTGATACGCGTTGGAAAATAAAAAAAATATCTGAAAGTGTCGTCTGCTACTTATTCCTACAGAATGGTGTATAGTAGTGCTTCTCATCTGAAGATGGTATTTACATTGAATAATATTTAGACGCAATCTGTGCAATTCTTCATCGGGTCTCTGTTGGTAGCAGGATCTCATCTCCCTTCAGGCGAAATAAACAGACCCAGATCAGACTGCGTGTATTCGCAAACTGATCCCAGTCTTTGTTGATTGCACATAAGGTAATAATATTGAGCCGGAACCCATGATTTAGTTTTTGCGTGCTTTGACAGTCCAATGACTCAGATCAGACTGCACTCGTTCGTATTACACAATCCGAGGGCATCAGGAAAATGAATAAATAAATAGATGCAAGAAAACAAGCTACATGATTGCTGTCTATTCATTTAATTAACGAGTAATAATAGGTGATATTCTTATATCGCCAAAAACATATTTAGTTAATATGTGTGACAACTGCCTTGGTAAGGCGATCCCCAGTCTATCTTGACCCCTACAAAATCCACCGTGACTTCGCGATATTACGCGGTGTTTAACAAGGATTTATATAATCATTGATTTGTTACGCCAAGGTCATTTTCTCGTATAGTACTTGTGTTTTTGTCTATATAACGACAATAAAAAAGTCTGACAGGGAGTGAGGCATTCTAAAAAAGCAACAAAAAAAAAAAAAAAAACAGACTGAATTATTATTCTTGTTATTATTATCATTATTTTCATTATTATTACCCTTATTTTTGTGACTTTAATTAGTATATTATTATTTTTATTATTATCACAAATACCCCAAATCTATATTTTAGAAATAATATTAGAACAATTACGAAAACACGCCTATTCAAATATATTGAAAAAATTTCCACCAAAAAAGAAACAAATTCAGAAAAAAAAATCTGATATTTTTCATATTTCTGCCCAAAATATAGATTATGGGAACTCGTTAGAACAAGGCGGTTCTAACGAGTACCAACATTGTATGTTTTTGAGAAAAAATAAGAAAAAAAATGTTTACCACTGTAAACCCCAATTTTACTTTATAAAAGTGGGGTTTAATGGGGTCAAATTTATATAGGTGTGTTTTTTGGTGAGGGTTCATCTAATACTTTTGCATAGTTGTGTCTGAAAGAGTTTGGATGATCTAAATTTGAACACAAACTGTTAACTCACATAACGAAGAAAAATGCGCCCGCTTGGGGGTATAGATGACACGCGTCGATTCGCGCCTCGATGTGTATATCAGCTCTACTCAACAGGGCAATAAATGGACAATAAACGACAGCAGGGAATAGTCCTGGACTCAAACGTTTTTTGTTACACGAGCAAAAGTACGACAAGTTAAACAGAACGAACATTTTACCACCAAATCATGAAATTTTGCCGATAAATTCTGGTATTTTTTCATATTTCTGCTCAAACTAGAGATTTGGGCTACAATGTACAACCACCTCGGCGAGATGGTTATAGCGAGTAATATAAGTCTATGTTTTGAGCTAAAATAAGAATATATAAATCCCAGTTAAACTATATAAAAGAGGGTTTCAGGGGGTCAAATAAATCCAGAAAATGTTGTTTGTCTTATGTTTTAATACGCATGAGTAATATACATGAACTTACGTGCATGGAACAGAGAGAGAGAGAGAGAGAGAGAGAGAGAGAGAGAGAGAGAGAGAGAGAGAGAGATATTTTTGTCTTTTCTTAATAAATATTTATCCATTCCAGGACAGGTTTTTAAGGTCCATTTCTCCAATTGCAAAGTCCTACCAGAATCTAGATTTTGGTAGTCTTTAGGCTGGCGAGGTTTTAGTGTACAAAGTATTGCACGACCCGCAGAAAAAGCGACCGACTGAAGCGGGTTGATTTTCTAAGAGTGCCCTAAAATCACCGTGTCATTCTGTCAGTCTGTCTGTCCGTCCGTAACCCGTTTGTGAAAATTGGTGATAGTGACTTAACCGCTTGGAATATTTAAACATTTTTTGGCATACTGATAGTTATCAATGAGATCTAACCAATGAACTTGCGCAATATAACATTCCATTTAGTATAGCCTTGCCGAGGCGAAAAATGTGAAAATTTTCGAACTGCTTCTCCTCGGAAACCGTTGGGCCGATTGAAATCAAATTTCATATGGAGCCTCTATGGGATGGGAGGAACCAAATTTGCTCATGGGGTCCAGGTCACATGACCAAAATGGCCGCCAAGCCATATATAATCTGTCTGTCTGTCCGTCCGTATCCCGTTTGTGAAAATTGGTGATAGTGACTTAACCGCTTGGAATATTTAAACAATTTTTGGCATACTGATAGTTATCAATGAGATCTAACCAATGAACTTGCGCAATATAACATTCCATTTAGTATAGCCTCGCCGAGGCGAAAAATGTGAAAATTTTTGAACTGCTCCTCCTCGGAAACCGTTGGGCCGATTGAAGTCAAATTTCATATGGAGCCTCTATGGGATGGGGGAAACCAAAATTTGCTCATGGGGTCCAGGTCACATGACCAAAATGGCCGCCAAGCCATATATGGTCTGTCTGTCTGTCCGTCCGTATCCCGTTTGTGAAAATTGGTGATAGTGACTTAACCGCTTGGAATATTTAAACATATTTTTGGCATACGGATAGATATCAATGCGATCTAACCAATGAACTTGCGAAATATTACATTCCATTTAGTATAGCCTCACCGAGGCGAAAAATATGAAAATTTTCGAACTGCTTCTCCTCGGTAACCGTTGGGCCGATTGAAGTCAAATTTCATATGGAGCCTCTATGGGATGGGGAAACCCAAAATTTGCTCATGGGGTCCAAGTCACATGACCAAAATGGCCGCCAAGCCATATATGGTAAAAAACCCTTCAAAAATAATCTTCTCCAGAACCACTGAGCAGATTTCCACGAAATTTGATAGATAGCATCTGGGACGTAGGCCCATCATAAATTGCTAAAATAGTGACCCTCGGTTGACCTTGACCTTCTTTGTGCCTAGGTCAAACTTTGACACATATGCTTTTGTATTGGAAAAGTGAGAATGCATTTTATCCTGCAAACGATTCAGAATACAGTACTAAAGTACAAGATATATTTTTGCTCCTTACGATAAGGCGCATTTATTGGGGGAACCGTTTTTGGTCCAGGTCACATGACCAAAATGGCCGCCATACCCTATATGGTAACACTCAGAAAGCTAAAAGCATCCGGCGGGTCGTGCACTTCAGTTGAAGCACTGGTTCTGACTAGATTTCAGTTTGTCGAGGTGCAGGTTTGTAAAACTTTGCATAATCTTCACAATTTTCAGAACAATAAAATTATCTGTCTTTTCTGCCCCCTGTCGGCAAATCTTATTAATATAATTGAATACAACTTGGAGCCACATTTAGAACATTACGTCACTTAATGAAACTAAACAATTACGAAAGCAGGCCTATTCAAATACACATGTACATTGAAATTTTTATTACTAAAATGATTCAAGAAAGGCAGTTGACACTTTCTGGCGAAAGAATGTTCACTCTACTGGTTAACCGCCTACGTATAAGCCTGCTCTGGATTAGTGTGGATAGGTAACATGACCGGCTCAAAAATGACCTAAATAGTGTTGACAGGCCGATAAAATCCATTTCAAACAAAGAGTCAAACAAAATCACTATAAATGAAACTTATCTGTAAAAAAGTACGTACTTTTCTAATTTCTGCTCAAAACATAGTTTGTGGATACTCACCAGAACCGTTTGTGGGTACTCGTTAGAACCTTCTCGGCGATTCAAACGGGTACCCACTCACAATCCATGTTTTTAAGCAGATAGATGTGTACAACGGTAATCCCCTGTTTTACTACATAAAGTGGGGTTTAAGGGGGTCAAAATTATGTAGCGTGTTAAATGATAGTCAGACCAAACCTCGAAAAATGTAACAAACACATTAATCCATTTTAAACTAATAAATAAATAAATAAATAATTCTCGAACATAGTTCAGGCGTAATATAGTATTTGTTATTGTGAAATTGAATTCGGAAGAATTTACATTTGAGAATAAATAAATAAATAAATAAATAAATAAAAAAAAAAACATCTCGAACCATACAGTTCAAGAAGCACATCGTAGGCGTGATATATTCTTTGTCATTGTTTACCTTAGTAACAACCCCCTCACTGTTGGTTACCAAGGTAAACTGACAATAGGAAAGGAGGGTAGTGTATTTTATTTTCAAAAAGGACTAAATTTTTCTCATTTCTATTTTACAAAATTAATATGGACGTGTTCACAATACATTTGCCAATATACTCCCGCTTGCACAGAATAAAAATAACAACTTACAAAAAAGTTATGACAATATATTCATCAATTTTTGTCGCCTCATTCAGTAGTTTTACTATATATTCTATACATTTAGAGGGTGCCTCCAATTATATGTAAAAAGGACCAAAAAGTTGTTGATAAAACTTCATGAAAATTACATGTGGGCATTTGTAAAAGAATGCAGAATCAGGAACCGCTGGCACAGTAAAGATATTGCTATTACTTTTTAATTTATGGGGAAATAATTATCAATTTCCTATATAAATCTATGTATTAACTTTAACCGATTGCAGTTACCTGGATGTCCGTTTAAGTTCGACATGTCCGTTCGGGTATCCAAGATGGCCGCCACAATCCTTGACATACCCTACCAAGCGAAAAGTCGATTTGAGCTAAAGCTTGATGATAGGCATCGGATGACATGGAGATTCGGATTTGCTAAAATCGGTCTGTTCCGTTATCCAAGCTGGCGTGGGCGGCCATCTTGAAATTCTACAAATAACATCCCCCGAACCAAAGGTCAGATTGAACTGAAATTCTAACACAGCCGCCTTTATAGCAATGGAAAATAACTGTGTTTTATTCTTCAACAAATCACGACAAGGAAGAGCGTGACGAGTGACGTCATAAAAAACTGCAAATTTCTTACGTTACAATCGATTTCCTTGACGTTAGACGGTGTAACGTCATTTTCTCACATCGAAAACTTTAGAAAAGGATATAAATGCATGTGTTTCAGTCGATAATTTTAGCGGGATTTCTTCTAACAATGGCGAAAAGTTGTGAGATTTTGAAGGAAACAACCGCATTATTGCCAATTTTCAGCGTGTTAGAATCAAAATAGATCAGCTCTGGTTTGTGATTTGTTGAGTAATAAATCACAGTTTGTCGGTCAGTTGTTAGTAGACAAATCACGCGCGCTACGCGCTCGCGCTTTGATCTACTTTAAAACTGAACCCTAAACTGTGATTTATTACTCAACACATCACAGCTAGAGCTGATCTATTTCTTAATTAATGGAAGATATCGGGGTTACGTGGAGATCAAGATTTGCTAAAATGGTTCCATTCGGGTATCCAAGATGGTCGTCATCGCGGCCATTTTGAAATTCTCCAGGCAACATCTCCACCGGAACCAAAGGTTGGATTAAGCTAAAACTTGATGGGAGGCATCGTGATGGTATAGAGGATCTTACATGAGTGTTCATGTATTATTGAATTTATTAAACGAGTTTAGGAAAAGGGATAAAATGCGAGGCTTTGTCGAGCATTTTATCCCTTTTCCTCAACGTGTTTCAATTAATAAATTCAATAATACATGTGCACGAATGCAAGATTCTATTTATCAGATGACATTTAAAACACATTTTATTCTCGATTGTTTACAAAAATATCAATACTCATTAGTAAACGCGACGTCGTTAAGGGCGTCGTACATGCAACGTTACGGGACGTATCTAGCTAATTTGCATATTTAATCCACTAGTGGATTATCGAAAATATAACATGGCGTTATTACACTCTCAGACGCGACGTCATATGATAAATGGGGATTCAGATTTGCTTAAATTGTTCCGTTTCAATATTCAAGATGACTGTCATTGTGGCCCTCTTTTAAATTATTTAAATAACATCTTCTCTACAAAACAGGCCGGATCGAGATGAAAATTAATGGGGGGCGTCGGAGCAACATGAGGATTCAGATTTGCTAAAATCGTTTCGTTCTGATATCCAAGCTTGCCCCTATGGCAGCCGTCGTGTATTTCTTCAAGCGACAGCTCAGCCCGAACCAAAGATCAGATTGAGCTGAAATTTGATAAGAGACATCTGTACAACATGGTGATTCAGATATTCTAAAATCGTTCCGTTCCGATATCAAAGCTTGATCCTATGGTTGCCATCTTGCAATTCTTCAAACGACAGATCCTCCTTAAACATACATGTAGTTGAATAGAGCCTAAAGTTGATGGAAGGCATTATGGCGGCATGGAGGTACAGATTTGCTAAAATCCTTCCGTTCTGATACCCAAGATGGTTGCCATCTTCAAATGTTATTCTGGATAAAATGGAGATTCAGAAATGATAAAATCCTTTCGTTTTGATATCCAAGATGGCCGCCATGGTGACCCTCATGAAATTTTAAATGACATCCTCTCCACAACTAAAAGCTGGATCGAGCTGAAACCTAATGGGAGGCATTGTGGCGTCATGGAGATTTAGATTTGCAAAAATCGTTTTGTTTCCATATCCAAGATGGCCGCCATTTCAGCCATCTTGAAAATTTTCAAATGGCATCTGCTCCCGAATCAAAGGTGGGATTCAGCTAAAACTTGGTGGGAGGCATCGGGGTGACAGGTACATTCAGATTTGCAGAAATAATTGGGTTCCAATATTCAAGATTGCTGCTGTGGCGTCCATCTTGAAATTCTTCATCTTCATCGTCTCCCGCACCAAAAGTCGGATCCAGCTGAAACCTGATGGGAGGCATCGGAGGACATGTAGATTCGGGATTCCTAATATCCTGGATGGCTGCCGCAGTAGCCATCTTGAAACTCTTCAAACAATATCTGCTCCAGAACGGTAAGTCGCACTGAGTTGAGCTTTCGTGTGAAGCAGTTTGTTTACTTGGACATTACGATAACACACCCGTGCGACATAGTGCATTTTTTCACATCTCCAAAATGGCCATTTTTCTGATGAAAATCCGTAATATTTTTCTTATAAATACTGCAAACATAGGTTGTGGGTGCTCGTTAGAACCGCCTCATTGAGGCGGTTCTAACGAGTACCCACAACCTATGTCTTGGAGCAAAAATAAGAAAAATAATGTATACCCACGTAAACCCCAGTTTTCTCTATATAAAGTGGAGTATAGGGGGGTCTTCATTTCACGGACTTGTTTACATGATGAGATTCAGAATATTTGCTAAAATGATATACACCACATACACTCCACACTTTACGAGTACACTCATAATTTGGCAGCTTTTAATGACGTCACTCGACATGCTCTTTCATCCCGTGATTTGTTGCATAATAAAACACAGTTTCGTCCCATTGCCTATATAAGCGCGCTCTGGTAGAATTTAATATTGGTCAAAGCTAAACGACATTTAAGCTATTAGAAATAGCTTGAAAATTTCTATATGATTCTACTGCCCCTTACTCTCACTACTTTGCAGTACTGTAACATGTTTACTGGGAGTATATGCTTGTGTCGTTATATTTTTATTGGATGTATGTTGTCTCATGTCGGTAAATCTTATTTTCCCATCGTTCGATGGTGCGATTTTGCTGTGTTATTTTATGTGCCCTTGGCTTTTCTTTCGAAACTGCACTAGATTTTAGGATGGTGACTGAATTTCGTACAGTCAGGGATTTAGTTCCCATGAGTTTTGGTGCTGGGGCTGTCATTCATTTGCAGTTTTTTAAATCTTTGTCCCGCTGAATATAGTTATATAACTACACTCATTTCTGGCTGTCAACCATTCAAATATCTTAAAATAACTAGAGCTGTCAGTGAAACTGACTAGGGCCCCGGCAGCGCTATCAGAGGAGTAGGAAAATGTTGATGTTAAAAAAGACGTTTTTTTTTCCTTTCACCTCTAAGTATGACCTTGACCTTTGAGGTACGGACCTGGGTCTTGCGCGTGACACACTGTCACATTATGGTTAATATTTCTGCTAAGTAATATTTAAATCCATCCAGGTATAAGAAAGTTATAGATTGGACACAATGAAAAAGACGCTTTTTTTACCTTTTATCTCTAAGTATGACCTTGACCTTTGAGGTACGGCTGTGGGTCTTGTGTGTGACACTTCGTCACATTATGGTTAACATTAGTCACATTATGGTTAACATTTCTGCCAAGTAATATTTAAATCCATCCAGGAATAATAACAAAGTTATTAATTGGACACAGGAAAGACCCTTTTTTGACCTTTAACCTCTAAGTATGACCTTGACCTTTGAGGTACGGACCTGAGTCTTGCGCGCAACACTCCATCACATTATGGTTAACATTTCTGCCAAGTAATATTTAAATCCATCCAGGAATAAGAAAGTTATGAGGATAAAAAATTTGTGGACGGACAGACGGACAGACAGACAGACAGACAGACGGACGGACAGAATGATGCCAAGTAATATTTAAATCCATCCAGGAATAATAAAAAGTTATGGAGGATAAAAAAATTTGTGGACGGACAGACGGACAGACGGACGGACAGACAGACAGACGGACGGACAGAGTGATTACTATAGGGCACCCACACTTTCAGTGCGGGGCCCTAATTATATCGTTCAGTTCACAAAGTTCATGACAAACACGGTTCGTCTGGTTAATTCTGAAATAGTAATCTTTACTGTGTATTTTTATTAAAAAATTTCACACTGAGTCCCAATGGCATGTCTGCGTTTCCGTAAGCTATAACAATGTATCACCAATTTTAGTCTAAAGTAAATGAGGTGATTAGTTTGGAAACGAATGCTTGACAATATGTCCTGCTGAGATACTGACGGTGTGAAAAGATATTTTATCCCTGGAATAGAATAAAATAAAGTAACCAAATCATCACGATAACACGTCCGTGAAACGAAGACTCCTATAAACCCTTCTTTATACAGAGAAAATAAACTATTTGTCTAAATCGCGACGGAAGTAAGGGCGAGGACTGTGGTCACGTAAAATCGATTTAAGCACCCCCCCCCCACCCCCATCCCAGTGTAATTCGTTTCACTGACCGTTCCAAAGCGGTTCTTCTGTCGTGGTTTATTTTTGATATGGCTTGTCTTTCAGTGTATGTATCGCTTATTTTATTTTGCTGTGAATAGAGAATTGTCCATTTTGTGGGAAAGTAACCGTACATTTGGCTTTCCGCTAGTGATGTTTCCCTTAGGGTCTAGTTTTTTTTTTTTTCATATTTGTTTTTCTTTCCCTTGGTGTCTCTGATGGGAGCTGTGGGTTAAATATATCCATTCCGTCTCTTATATTATTGTTTTCGTGGCTCATAAAATCATTTTGTTATATACATAGAAATGTCCGGTTGATTTTGTATTAAAAAATGGTGTGCCGATTTACTTACTTTTTTCCATTCACTTGTAAAAAGCATAATTCACTAAGTCGTGAGCATTTGGACGTATATTAGCACGGTTTATATTCTCTTTTCATCTTAAGATGCTTCAAAAACTTAATCCAGGGTTGAAACAGACTTCAGCACCCAATCTCGTAAACCATTCTTCGGTATAAAAAGATTAGGTACAATATAGATGTTGTGCGACAGACTGCATACATCATGGTTGGCCCAATCGCGGATGACAACTTTGCTTCACTATTTGATTGCACGCCGGTAGGTCAGGCCTCGGATTCTGCGACGGTTCCGGCGTGGGGGCTTTTGGGAGTTAGAGAGATCTAATTATATGTAATGTTGGTTGGTACCTGATGCGCTGTCTCTGTTCGGGCCCATCAGAGTCTAATTGTTGGTTTTCTTTTGCTCCGGCGTTTCGGTGTTTTTCTTGCTGTCGGGTCCTCGCCATTGTTTTGTCTCTGTGGTTGTTTTTGTGTGTGTGTGTGTGTGTGTGTGTTCACGGAGATTTTGCTCTGATAAGTTAGGGGGCTTTCATGCGGGCTGGGCAGGATGTGTGTCTAGGTTGCGATGGGGGTGGCGGCGGGGTTTGTGACCGCGTGGGGTCGATTTAGGTCCCCACTCCTAGTGGGGTTCGTTTTCGCTGACCATTCCATGGCGGTTCTTCTGTCGCGGTTTGCTTTTGTAATGTTTGTCTTTGAGTGTTGTATCGCTTATATTATTTTGTGTTGGATAGCCAATTGGCTATTTTGTGGGCAAGTAACTGTCCTTTTGGCTTTCCGCTATTGATGTTTCCATTTGGCTGTGTTGTTTCATGTGTGTGTTTCCTTCCCTTTGGTGTCTCTGATGGTAGCTGAGGGTTAATTGTATCGATTCCTGATCATAGCCTTCACTTCTATTCTTGTGGGGAAGAGAGAGCTGGGGCCAGTTGTTCAAAACTAACGACGTCGTTAGATTACGTATCGTAAAAAAAAATTATCAATTATTATGGCAAATATGCTAATATTTTTGCTGAAAAAATGTTAGCAGCTTTTGCAAATGCAAAAGCTGTTCACAGTTTTTCAGCAAAAATACCAAAATTTTCGATATTGTACTAGCTAGAACGGTTAACAATTTGACCACTAACGAGCTCGCTAAGCTAACATTGCTTTGAACAACTGGCCCTTGGTTGCTAAGTTTTTTGAAGTTATTTTATTTGTTGTTTTGTTTTCTTCATTGTTATGTATTCTTCCTCTTTGTGCCATTCATAGCCTGTAATCTTTGATTGTGGCTTTTCCAGGGCATCAATTTTTATATTTTGTGCGATCCAGGGGCGTTATATCCATGTAACGCCGTTAGATATGACCTACGTGTTTGTTTGTTTGATTTGAAGTTTAACGTCGCTGTCAACGCTATTTAGGTCATTTTGGAGACGTTGCTTCCAATTTTGTGGGACTTTTACCCGACATTGAGATGAAATGATATCTCAATCCCTGCCGCCCAATGAAACCAATTTGGTTTATAAGTATGGACTCGCAGCAATTTTCCTGGGCAGTCTTAGACGTTCTAAGCGGATTACCAGTTCTCATGCGCGGTCGGTATCAGCTCTGCGTGGAAGCATCGTGCAGCCCAATCTACTTCTCCAAGCCCCGAAATGACCGATGTGTAATAGTGCATATGTGTAAACAAGTTCTCTAGGGAAGTCAAGAGTATTTTGAAGTAAACAGTACAAGCAAGTCGGACAGATGGAATGGCCTAAAAACTTGTAAATTGAAACGTAAAACGATCAGGAAATGACACAATCTGATCCCGATCCCCACCACACACCACCACCCCCGCCCCGCGCCCCACACCATTAAAAAGAAAATGATTCAAAACATGGAGTTACGACAGTCACAAAATAGAAGGCCGGTAAACTGTGTCAGCAGTTCGTTCCCAAACAGGTGCTGACGCAGACAATCCGAAAGTAACCAAATAGGAACAACATGCATAATGTGAGTGGCGGAGGTCAAAATCACCAACATAGCAAACATTAAACAGGGAGGAAGAACAGACAAAGCACCGACTTGGGACGGTTAGTAAAAATACTGGTTGGTTTCAGTATACTAACCGTCACCCTCACTTTCAATGCGGTTCAAACCTGTATTTCATCACGGAAACACATCTATATAATTTTGACACCCTTAAACCCCACCTTTATATAGTAAAACTGGGGTTTATAGGGGTAAAGCGGTTCTAACGAGTACCCACAATCTATATTTTGAGCAGAAATAAGAAAAATATCACAATTTTTCATGATAAAATTATCATTTTTTCGGCGATAAAGGTGGCAATGTATTTGTATAGGCGTATTTGCGTAATGGTTCTGTCCATGCGTAGGTTTTCTTACTAATCAACGAATCAATTCGGGTAATCGGGTAACAAAGAAATCATAATTAAAGCAAAGTTGACCCATGGCTAATGACTCAACAACACAACACGTTGAGATATCCGGTGCTGCACAAAACACCACTACAACACCGGAGCAAACGGAAACCAACATTTGAGAACCGTTGGACCAAGAAATAGACAGAAAAGGTCCGGCTCCGACCAGTTAATAAATAGATTTAAGACAGGGTCATCATGGAGTCCGAAGCCCGACCTTTACACTGCAGGATTTCGGATTTGTAGCGTATTCCGAGCTTCCAAATTATAACTTGTGAAATAACCTATTTGACAAGGATATTTGTTTCCTGCAGCCAAATCCGATACCCTCACGTTTTTAGAGTTTTGATGTGCACTTCATGTTGAGGAAAGACACTCAACAACATACATTATTTTCGGTTTAAACAATTTGATTATATACGATCTGAGTTTACGTTTTGTTCTCTATGACAGAAATCATAGCTGAAAACCGTCAGTGAATAAGTTAGGCTTGTGTATAATAAATAGGATATTTTAAAATAAGAAAGCTAATTCAACTTTCTATCGTGATCTAAAGCCTGACAGCTGACGCGCATCGTGGCAGCAACCCGCCCCCACTCCACCCACAAACAAAATAAAATTTTGCTGGCATTTTGTTCTTCCAATGACGTATTGCTTGTATCCGTTTAAAACATAAACTTTGCGTTTTATCATGTTAAATGCGCTGACTGCTCAATATAAATAATCATAAAGGATTTGGAATTACCATGTCTCTAATACTGACCTACGATATGACACTAGCTCAAGCTGACAGTAAAGAAAGACCGTTTTTACAAAAAGAGGGCAGGATGTTATGCTTTCGTGTGTCCTTTCTATGATAAACGATAGGTCTGGTCTAATGAACTATTCTTATGAAGAGCATCACATTTACAAGTCCGTGGAATAAACACCACAGAAAATAGAGAGAAAGGCGTGGCGAACGCATTCTACATTTTTCTTACTTTTCTCAATAACATAGATTGATGGAAGTCGTTTAAACCTTCTCAGGAGAAAGACAGCTGAGCGCATTTATGCAAAATATAATAGTGTCCGTTAAACAGAGTTAAATGTCATTGCCTCCACTTCTATTAGGAGGCCTGCATGCGGACTGCATGCGGACTGAACAGAACTATTTGTCTAAATCGCGACGGAAGTAAGGGCGAGGATTGTAGCCATGGAAAATCGATTTACGCCCCAATCCCCCCCCCACCCCAGTGGAATTCATTTCACTGACCGTTCCAAGGCGGTTGTTCTGTCGCGGTTTGTTTTTGCTATGGTTTGTCTTTGGGTGTTTGTGTCAAAAGACCTCTGTGGCCCTTTTGCTATAGTTACGCCTTAATTGCAACCACTGGGTCGGTATATCTGCCGGTGGATGATTCGATGTATCATCAGCTCAGTATCAGTTCCTAAGTGCCCGTGTAACTAAATTTAGGAAGGATGCCCGGGACGTCCGTGGGATGTGGGCCATGTTTGCTGATGTTGGCTCGGTGGGGGGCGCCTATAAGTCCTAGGTTAGGCGTCTCTTGCCTGATGCCTCCAGTTGATCTATCTCATGAGCTTCGTCGGTCGATGTGTGTTCGGAAGGGGATGTGCTGTGTTTACCGGGTTTTGTCCATCATCCGTTTCGGTTTCAGAACTTTGGGGTTTAGACACACTGATGAAGGTTAAATATCAGAAAGGCCTCTGTGTCACTAAATTTGGTATAGTTACGCCTTAATTGCATTGTTTGGTTTTGGATAGCCAATTGGCCCTTTTGTGGGAACGTATCTGTTCTGTTGTCTTTCCGCTATTGATGTTTCAATTAGGGTCTGTTGTTTCATCTTTGTGTTTCTTTCTCTTTGGTGTCTCTGATGGGAGCTGTGGTAATTGTGTCAGTTCCAGATTATTGCCGTCACTTCTATTTTTCACTTTTATAGCAGATATACAGTAGAGTTTCGGTATTAAGACCAGCTAATATCAAGGCTGTTATTTTCCTTTTAAACACATATGAGCCCCGCCAAGCAAATTTGTGTCTTCGAGCATTCCGTCATGACAAATTTTAACTGCGCATGCCCAGCCATTCAGAGGGGCCAGGGATATAGCTTTCTGTCTGAAGGTTCCTCTTGATTCACTGTTTGTATGAGCGAGCAGCGAAGGTTCTGGCGAGACTGCGCGGATGCGCAGGCTCGCCTGAACCTTCGCTGCTCGCATAGGCGATAAGTACCAAAATCGCTTGACGGGGCCCATATTAAAAGTTTACTATTTTTATGATTTCTATACCCAATATCAGATAGTAAGTGAGCACCATTGGGATTGTTCAAATGTGGACTAAAAGTCCACTTTCGAACGCTTTCAGAGGTGATCGTAATATAGGAATTTTGTGTTTATTCATTGTTTTAAAAGACAACATTTATAACTTTATCGAAACGTGAATTCTTTTCATTCTGTTTTCTGTATAACTGATTACAAAATAACACTGAATGCGACCTATTTAAGACAGTGAGTTAATGACATAAAACATAGAATCAGAACGTATAGGCTCATTCTGTCTATGAAATTATAAATCAGTCGATATAGATCAAGATCGCTATTCAATGAATAGATTGCTTCTCGACCGACCAATTATTTAATTATTTGTCATTTCGCGTTAGTAGGTTTGACATCACTAGAAAAATACGTCTGTACCTAAGTTCCTACGTAGATTATAAAAGGTTGGGAGTGAAGTAAATGTTGCTAAATAATGAAGAATACATTATTGACATTTTGAACTTCAGAGTAGCTACTTAACACGGTTGTTCTTGTGTTGACCATTTCATGTCTTATGTTGCTACGTGTATATTTTAATGCATCACGAAATCACGCTTATATAATTTTGACCACAGTAAACCCCACTTTTTATAGTGATATTGGGCTTTACAGGGACATACATGTGTCTATTGGCTATCGTGTTCAATGGAGGAAAAAGATTGTGAGCAATTTTGTCAGAGGATCACCCATGAAACATTCCCATGATTTGTTTTCCTTTTAGAAGAAGAAGTCTTTTAAAACTTTATTTTCTATTATAAATTCTTGCGACCATCTTCTTCAGCAGAATGAAACGATTTGAGCAATTTTGACAGATGGTGCCAAATTTATAACCAAAGGCAATGATCAGGAATCGATACAATTTACCCACAGCTCCCGTCAGAGTCACCAAAAGGAAAAAACATAAACATGAAGCAACAGACCTTAATGGAAACATCAATAGCGGAAAGCCAAAAGGACAGTTACTTTCCCACAAAATGGCCAATTGGCCATCCAAAACAAATATAATATAAGCGATACAAACACTCAAAGACAAACCATAACAAAAATAAACAGCTTGGAACGGTCAGTGAAACTAAACTCCATGGATGGGGCTGGGGGTTATGATGGGCTTAAATCGATTTAACGTATCCGCAATCATCGCCCTTACTTCCGTCACGATCTCATTCCAGTGAAATTATTTATGAATGTATCCTCTCTTTAAGGAGGCTCAGTCATTTGAAGTATGTGTTTTCCGTTTTCTATTTTAAGCACAAACAGCCGCCTGCTTTAGCAAAGTGGTACGGTTTGAGAAATTTCGGAACAGATTTGCCCTTAGATTCCCTTGCAATTATTTCAAAATTTATCCAGCAGTTTTGTAGAATATGTACTATAAAAAAATTATCCTTTGGTAGCAAGAGTACACCACAGAACTGGAAATTATGGAGTGTACATCTTTTCTGGACCAGACTAGATAGTTTCGGCCAGTTAAGCCTCATCAGTCATTACGATAACACACCCGTGCGACATAGTGCATTTTTCACATCTCCATAATTGCTACTTTTCTGATGAAAATCCTTGATATTTTTCTTATAAATGCTCAAAACATAGGTTGAGGGTGCTCGTTAGAACCGCCTCAGTGAGGCGGTTCTAACGGGTACCCACAACCTATGTCTTTGGGCAGAAATAAGAAAAATAATGTATACCCCCGTAAACCCCAGTTTTCTCTATATAAAGTGGGGTTTAGGGGGGTCTTCATTTCACGGACTTGGTCACGTGATGGTGACCCTCAAAGATTTTTAAAATTCCAGGTTGGAATGATTGGTCCCAAAGGATAGGAAAATATAAACTACTCTATGATGTTGGGCAGGAAGACATTTTACGGCCGCCACACATTCCCAAACACTAGCTGTAGTGATGTTAAATATGTTCTATAAAAGGGTTATCCTTTGGAAGCAAGGAATATATCACCGAACTGGAAAAATATGGGGTGTACATATTTTCTGGGCCAGACTAGCAAGTTTCGACCTTTAAAGCTAGTCTTTTAAAGGACTTTCTATTCTAAGCACTGGCATCCATTTTGTTCCTAGGAGTGGGACAGTTTGAGCAATTTTTGTAGAAGGTCACATATGGAACATCCTGTGAAATTAGTTTAAAATAAATCTACCGGTTTAGAAGGAAAAGTTTTATTATTTTTTCTCTACCTTTAGCTCTGGTGGCCATCTTATTTATGGGAACAACCCAGTATGAGCAAGTCAGTTTGTTTGTAGGTGTTTAGCCAAGAAACATTCCTGTGAAATTATTAAAAAATCGTCCATCGGTTTAGAAGAAAATGTCGTTATGAAGGCTTATCTATACTAAGCTCTAGATCTGGCGTCCATCATGTTCATCGGTACGGAGCCGCTTGATCATTTTGGGAAGAGGGTCTCTCAAGGAACTTTCCTGTGATTTTTTTTCAAAAAGCCATACATCAGTTTAGGAGCAGGTGCCGTTTAAAGGTTTTATTTCTATCCCAAGGAACCTTCCTGTGAAATTATTCTAAAAATCCATCCACCAGTTTAGTAACAGATGCCGTTTAAACGTGTTTTTATTTTCTCTCTATTTTTAGATCTGGTTACCTTCATGTCCGTCCGAGATTGGGAAATTTTGGTTAAAAGGTCACCGAAGGAACATTCAAGAGAAATTATTTCAAAATCCAAGCATCGGTTTTGGACTAGGAGTTGTTTAAGTTATATATATATGTTGCTGCCATCTTGTTCATCGGAGCAGAAGGGTTTGGGCAAATTTGGTAGAGAGTCGCCCAAGGGATATGCCTGTGAAAGTATTTAACACGTTTGATGATTCTTGGACCAAAACTGTGGACTGCAGTGTGTTCACTTTTTTTTTCTGTGATTTGACCTACTGATCATTTGTTGATCATGTATCTACATTTGAACTAGATAAAGATAGTGTTAATGTGATAAATCGGAGGACGCTTGACCGAGCTTGGACAAAAACTGTGACCACTGGAGTGTCCACAAGATTGGTTGTTTATGATTTCATTTATTGACCTAATTGTTGTCACGACATGATCCATATTCAAACTTGGCCGAGATATTGCCAAGGTGATCATTCTGAGGAAGTTTAATGAAGATTTAACCAACACTGTGGCCTTTAGGGTGTTTACGCGTTTTTTCTATGATTTGCCTTGTGTCCCGACATAAAACATATTCATACTTGACCGATATATTGTCTAGATGATCATTTTCAGCAAGTTTGATGAAAATTTATTCAAAACTGAGTGCCCAAAAAGTTTTTCGATGATTTGAACTACTGAATTAGCATTTGGCCCGACATGATTCATATTCAATCTTGACCGAGATATTGTGAAGATGATCATCCAAGCGAGCTTGATAAAGACTGGATCAAAACTGTGCCCTCTGGAGTGTATTACAAATATTTTTTTCTTTGATTCGGCCTACCGATCTACTTTGTACGCCAACATGACCCATATCGAACTTGGCCCAGATATTGTCAAGCCGAATATAAATGCTGTGGCCTGTAGAGTGTTCACTAGGTTCTCCAATGCTTATACTTGCTATTTTGATAATTAGACCAAAATTGTTGCATTAACGAGTGTTCGCAGGGTTTTTCTACGATTTGGCATACAGTACACCCGCCGCTACTTTCTTGGAACCCGCGAAGCCCCGCGGTCTAGTTGTTTTGGTCCGGCGCGTTTGCGCGCTTGACCCCACGTTACGTCCTGCTGCAAGTCATCGCAATGACGCGGTATACACACCGCGAATCCGCCGCGTTTCACTTATTCACCTAGACAGGCAAGGAGGACAATCAAAATTTACCTACATTACGCAAACACGCCTATACAACTACATTGCCACCTTTATCGCCGAAAAAATGAAACTTTTATGATGAAAAATTGTGATTTTTTCTGATTTCTGCTCCAAATATAGATTGTTAGCACTCGTTAGAACCGCCTCATCAACCACTCTAGATCATCAAAAAATAACATACATATTAATGCAAACTGAAATACACATTACGAAAACATATCCGTGTGATATAGTGCATTTTTTTCAAACCTCATAAAAGGTAATTTTTCTGATGAAAATGTGTGATATTTTTCTTATTTATACTCCAAACATAGGTTTTGGGTGCTCGTTAGAACCGCCTCATTGAGGCGGTTCTAACGAGTACCCACAACCTATGTGTTGGAGCAGAAATGAGGAAAATAATGTTTACCCCCCTAAACCCCAGTTTTCTCTATATAAAGTGGGGTTTAGGGGGTCTTTATTTCACGGAATTGTTCACGTGATGAAATCATTTGAATAACTGTGATTAATTAAAGATGTGGGCTCGTAGCTTAACCCATTCAGTACCAGAAACCCCTAACGGGGTACCTTGGCATACAGTGCAGGCCCAGATCAGACACGGCCTACACTGTTTGCAAAAAGTTAAGCCATTTTCCGAAATTTGTTTGAATAAAACTTAACCTGACACCCCTAAATTTCGAAATGGACCCCTGCTTTCTACAAGGAGGAAGATCTATTTGGCACAAAAAGCAAAGCACTTATGCTGATCAAAATGAAAAAAAAAAAAAAAAAAAAAAAAAAGAATTATCCTTTTCAGCAACCAAGTGGACATAACTGTATCACTAAGAGGCCGACCTACCCAGTTTTCGAATTCATATTTTAAACCCGTCCTACTTATATGTAAGTTTCAAGAAGCGCCAGTCCAACCCAAGGACATATGCTGATGACAAGGTAAAATATGCATTTTTTCCAGCAATCAAGTGTACATCACTCTATGATACATGAAAATCGGCCGACTTACCCATTTTTTTTTTTAAATCATCCGAGCATTTAATTTAAAAATTTATATCTTGTCTACCTATATATAAGGCTTCCTCATAATCTCATAAAAGAAAAGCTTATTGATTTAATTGAATGGGCTTTTCACAGAGAATATTCTCTCTATCTTGCATGTAATGTCAGAAATGCATTTTTTATTTTTACTTCTAAAGAGCATAAGAATTATACACTTTGGTCATGTCAGAAAGTGTGTGATGCCCTCACCTTTCTACTTGACAATATTTATATTAGATTCGGTACTAAGTTATTTAGACAAATTGTGGGTATTCCGATGGGTACGAATTGCGCACCTCTTGTGGCTGATCTGTTCTTGTATTGTTATGAAAGAGACTTCATGTTGTCGCTTTCCATTGATAACCAATCTGAAATTATTGAAGCTTTTAGCTCCACTTCTAGACATTTAGATGATTTATTAAATATTGATAATACCTATTTCGATGGTTTGATCAGTGAGATTTACCCCCCAGAACTTCAGTTAAATAAAGCAAATTCTTCTGTTACCGAGGCCCCGTTTTTGGATTTACATCTATCTATTGTTGATTGATTTGTTTCGTGCAAAATTTATGATAAACGCGATGAATTTGATTTTGAGATTGTAAATTTTCCTTTTTTGGATGGTGATGTTCCTCGTGCGCCATCCTATGGCGTTTATATTTCTCATTTAATTCGATTTGCTAGAGTGGGTAGTCATGTAACTGACTTCAACACTCGCAATAAATTATTAACGGCTAAACTCCTTAATCAGGGTTATCGGTACCATAAACTAGGCAAAGCCTTTTCAAAATTTTATAGACGCCATTCTGATTTAATTTCAAAATTCAATATTGGACTTAAATCTCTTCTGCAACAAGGTCTATCGGAACCCGAATTTTATGGTGACTTAGTATATAAATTCAGAAAAATATATAACTGCAATGACTTCAGCACCCAATTTCGTAAAATCATTCTTCGATATAAAAAGATTGGGTACAACATGGATGTTATATGACAGACTGCATGCATGGTAGTTAACCCAATCACCGTTGGCAACTTTGCTTCCCTCTTTAATTGCACGCCGGTGGGTCAGGCCTCAGATTCTATGACGGCTCCAACGTAAAGGCTTATTGAGAATTAGAGAGATCTAATTCAAGGTAATATTGGTTGGTGCCTGATGCTCTGTCTCTGGTCGGGCCAATCGGAGTCTAACTGTTGGTTTTCGTTTGCTCCAGCATTTCAGTGGTTTCTTGCTGTCGAGTCCTCGCCGTTGTCTCACCTCTGTGATTCTTTGATTTTTGTGTTCACGGAGATGTTGCACTGATGAGTTAGAAGGCCTTCATGCGGACTGAACGAATTATTTGTCTGGATCGCGACGGAAGTAAGGGCGAGGATTGTGGCCACGTAAAATCGATTTAAGCCCCCCAGTGGAAATCATTCCACTGGCCGTTCCAAGGCGGTTCTTCTGTGGCGGTTTATTTATGTTGTTGTTTGTTACTTACTGTGTGTATCACTTCTGTCTTTTTATTTTGGATGGTCATATGGCCATTTTTAGGGAAAGTAACTGTCCTTATGGCCTTCCTTTGTTTAGGTTTCCATTGTGGTCTGGTCGCTTAATGTTTGTGTTTCTTTCCCTTTGGTGTCTTTGGTGGGTAGAGTAAGTTAATTGTATCGATTCCTGATCTTTGTTTTACTTCTACTCAGGAAGATCCGGGCTATTGTAATGAAAATGGAAACATAGGTATTTTCGACAACCAAAGGGACATATTGCTATGATTGATTGCCGGATCTTGCAGTTTTCGAACTCCTCCGGGAATTTTATGCCCTTGCACACCGTTGTGTAAGTTCCAGAGAAATCCCGATAAAACTGAAGACGCTACGGTGATGACAATCATTTTCTCATTGTAAAATAGAAGTGAAATCGATGCAATTACGTCACAACTCCCACCCATGGCACATAGGGAAAGAAACGCAAACATACATAGACTCCACCATAGTATATGGGACCTTCATTACGCAAGCACGCCTATACAAATACATTGCCACCTTTATTGCCGAAAAAAAAAAAAAAATGAAAATATTAAGATAAAAAATTGTGATATTTTTCTTATTTCTGCTCTAAAATATAGATTGTGGGTACTCGTTAGAACCGCCTCATCCAGGCGGTCCTACGATGAGGCGGTTCTAACGAGTACCAACAATCTATATTAGAAATAAGAAAAATAAGGTATACCCCCATGAGACCCCAGTTTTACTATATAAAACTTGGGTTCAAGGGGGTCAAAACTATATAGGCGTGTTTGCGTGATCTTGGGTATCATTGCAACCAGACTTTTCCTTCAGTTTTGATGAAAAGCTTAGATTATCAACTCCCTATCAGATGCAACAATAAGAAACCAATAAAATTACCCAACACCTCCCGTCCAAAACACCAAATAGGACGAAACACTAACACAAACAACATCACCGTAATTAAAATAAAGCCAGAATGACAGTTTCTCTTCCACAAAATGGCCAAACGTCTATCCAAGATAGCAAGTTCGAGGAAACAAAATAATAGCCTGAAAAATATGAACTATAAATGCAACATTTTGTGGTAATAATCAGACGCTTCCTGTTTCTTATTGTTATAAACTAATGCCTTCAGACACACATCAGAAAACCATCAACGTCAAACATTATTTACATATCGGCTAGTGCGTATATCTAACCAATTTGTGTCCTATTATGTCATTTGTAAGACAAATAAGAACTTGCAGTCCTAATCAAATTGTGATTGGCTTTGTGTCCTTCGGAACATCGGTGTTCCTTAACGCCGATAACAAACGCTTAGAAGTGAATTAGCTTTAGAGACTGACAAATACTCTGGAATACCCATTACGTACATGCAAACACGCCTATGCAAATACATGATAATCTTTACCACCGAAAAGCTGGAAAAAATGCAATATTTTCTTATTTCTGCTCAAAATATCGATTTTGGGTACTCGTTAGAACCGCCTCATCAAGGCGGTTCTAACGAGTACCCACAATCTATATTTTAGAGCAGAAATAAGAAAAATAAGGTTTACCCCTGTAAACCCAGTTTTATTTTATAAAAGTGGGGTTCAAGGGTGTCAAAATTATAGGCGTGTTTTCGTGATGATTTCTGACTCTGCAACAAGGCCGGTCCAAAACCCGTGCTTTATGTTGATTTAGTATATAAATTCAGAAAAATACATGCTTACAAATATTTCAGTACCCAATTTCGCAAAATCATTCCACGATATAAAAATTGGTACAACATAAATTTATACGACAGACTGCATGCATGGTAGTTAAACCAATCACGGTTGATATCTTTGCTTCCCCTTTTAACTGCGCGCCTGTGGGTCGGGCCTTAGATTCTAGGACAACTCCAGTTTAAAGACTTACATAGATAATGTTGGTTGGTGCCCGATGCTCTCTCTCTCTCTCCTCGGGCCCACCGGTGACCAGCTTTGGTTTTCTTTTGCTCCAGAATTTCAGTTATCTCATGTTATCCAGTCCTCATTGTTGTTTGTTTGTTTGTTTGAGGTTTAACGTCCCCGTCAACACTGTAAATGTCATTTTGGAGACGTTGCTTCCAATTTTGTGGGACTTTTACCCGACATCGAGATGAAATGACATCTCAAACCCTGTCGCCCAATGACAGGCTTAAATCCTCTTAAGCGGTTTACCAGTACTAGTGTGCGGGCCGGATTCAGCTCTGCGTGGAAGCATCATGCAGCCCATATACCTCATTGTTGTTTTATCTCTGTAGTTGTTTGTTTTTATGTTCTCGGAGATGTTGCAGTGTTGAGCTACAAATCCTTCAGACGGCCTAGATTTGTTTGGTCTAAACCGCGACAGAATTAAGGGCGGGGATTGCGGCCACGTAAAATTCATTTAAGGCCCCCCCCCACCCCTCACCTCCACGGTAAAACGTTTCACGCGGGCTTTCCGTCGCGGTGTATAGCAGTCGCAGATAAAATTGACCAGGCGGAGATATCGTCTAGTCCTGCCTTAGGAATATCCCATTAACAGACAGGTAAACCAAGTCACCCGATTGTGTGAATTCAACTGTAACACAAGCATAGCTGTGGCGTATATGACAATTTCGTCCGCTTGTAGAAAGCTCGCGAAAGGCACTCTACCGAATCTTCTAGTGGACTCAGCGAATTTGACATACTGCATATTGACAACACCCGAATAGCTCCGTCTAGTCAATCTTATCTGCGACTACTATTTTGTATAGTTCCTCTTTGCATGATTGTATTGCTAATATTTTCGGATAGCCGTTTGGCCAATTTCATTGGAAAGATATTGTGCTTTTGGCTTTCCACTTGTGCCTTTTTCATTATGGTGAAGTTTTATATGTTCGTGTTTCGTTGGATGAGGTGTGTTGGGCACATGTAATCGTTTCGATTTCGCTTCCATTATGGAAGTCCCTGACAAGACAAAAATACCAAGCTAGAAAAAGTGGAATATGGACACATTTTGAAACCCATAATTTAACCAATTGTAGGCGGGAAACCCCTATAGGGGTACCCTGGCAAACAGTGCAGACCCAGATCAGACGCCGCAAAGCGCGGCGTCTGATCAGGGCCTGCACAATTTGCTGACAGAATTTTCCGTCAAAATATAATAATAATGTCAAATTGGGCCTGCCACCCCTTATATGACAACTGGACTTGTCAAATATATAGCAATGGAAAAGTTTTTGTTTGTGTGATTTGAGGTTTAACGTCCCCGTCAACACTGTATGGTCATTTTGGTGACATTGCTTCCAATTTTGTGGGACTTTTACCCGACATTGAGATGAAATGACATCTCAAACCCTTTCGCCCAATGACACCAATAGGGTTTATTAGCAAGAACGGTCCGCCTCGCACCGCGGTTCCTGAACAGGCTTAGATCCTCTAAGCGGTTTACCAGTACTAGGGTACGGGCCGGATTCAGCTCTGCGTGGAAGCATCATGCAGCCCATATATTTCTTCAGGCCCCTATGGGCGGGGGCCGGCAATGGAAGAGTTCACTAGTCTACAACGGATTAACTAGATAAGGATCATTAAGGAACAGTTAGTCAAGTGCATTTAATCAGGTGAAGACGCATTGTATAGAGGATCTTACATGATGGTAATGTATTAATATTTACATTTCCAGTGTAAAGTTTAATGTAAACCTATAGAAAACAAAGTAGTTCATACGTCAATGAACGCATCGAGCCGCGTTATTTTCAGTGATGTCAGTTTTCTACGGGCGTTGGTGACGTCAACGCTTTTCCGCTCTTTGTAGCAAAACAGCGTGTAAATACTTTTCAGCTTTAAAAGTTTACCCCATAAGGATTTTTTTTCGCCCAGTGATGAGTGGCAAAGAATGTAAATATAAAAAATGAACTTAATTTTTCTGCCTTTCATGAAAGCATGAACGACGGCGGCTCGCTAGCAAAGTTTACATGAACCCCTTCGGGGTTAATTTACTTTGCGCGCGACGCGCTGCGTTCATACTTTCATGAACAGCAGAAAAATAAAATTCATTTCTTAAAGATTTGAGGAAAAGGGATAAAATGCGAGGCTTTGTCGAGCATTTTTATCCCTTTTCCTCAACGAGTTTAAGAAATTCAATGATACATAAGAACGATTGCAAGATTCCATTTATCATATGACATTTAAAACGCATTATATTCACGATTGCTTTAGAAACAAATGTCAATATTCCTCCATTAGTAAACGAGACGTCCTTAAGAACGTCCTACGGGTCACGTTGCGGTGCGTATCTAACTAATTTGCATATTTAATCCACTAATGATTTTTTATTACATGGCGTTATTACATTCTTAGAGTCGACGTCATATGAAAAAAAAACTATAACATTATGGGCGGCAAGGATATTTACTTATTGTTGATCTGTTGTCCTTCAGCCTTTTCTTTACTTGATTATTTTTACTATACTACTTTATGATTTGCTTGTAAACAGGGATCCCAGGGAAACTCAAACACTCACTCACTCACATTATGATTTACAATCGACCTAATAAAGTATTGTTTACACAATAAAATGCACACCAGAGAAACGAAGGAAGATTCGCAGAAGGAATAAGATTCACGTTAAGGCAAAAAACAAGAAAACAACAACAACAAAAAAAAAAAAAAAAAAAAAAAAAAAACGAGAAGTTGTAAACGTCGGGCAAAATTTGAAAACTTGAGATGAGAAATATAGATTGACATCAACAAGATGTGTTTGTGAAACACTGATGCCCCTGGACAGCGCATGTTAAATATGAAAGCACTATCAGTAAGCAATCGAACGGTATGGCCAATGTTTAAGTCTTAAAAAAGTAGGTCAGGGTCACAAGGTAAAAAATTATGGGATTGTTGTAAAGGTCTCCGTTGACATAGGATGCAAATGTGAAATATGAAAAGTAGAAGTAAAACAAAGATCAGGCTTCGATACAATTAACTTAAAATCACCAAAGGGAAAGAATCACAAACATTTAGGGACCAGACCATAATGGAAACCTAAACAAAGGAAGGCCATAAGGACAGTTACTTTTCCACAAAATGGCCATATGGCCATCCAAAATTAAAAGACACAAGTGAGACACACAGTAAGTAACAAACAACAACATAAATAAATCGCCACAGAAGAACCGCCTTGGAACGGTCAGTGGAAAGATTTCCACTGGGGGGCTTAAATCGATTTTACGTGGCCACAATCCTCGCCCTTACTTCCGTCGCGATTTAGACAAATAATTTGTTCAGTCCGCATGAAGGCCTCCTAACTCATCAGTGCAACATCTCCGTGAACACAAATAATCAAAGAACCACAGAGGTAAGACAACGGTGAGGACTCGACAGCAAGAATCACTTACCAATTGAAATTGACCAGCTCTATCACTTACCAACTGAAAATTATGGCCAATGTTAAAGTTTTTAAAAAGTAGGTCAAACGTCAAGGTCACAAGGTAAACATTTTGGTACCACTGGAAAGGTCTTGTGAAAACATATGCACATGTAAAATATGAAAGCGCTATCACTTACCAATCAAAAGTTATGTACTATGTTAACGTTTTTAAAAGTAGGTCAAACGTCAAGGTCAAGGTCACGAGTTCAAAAATTATGGTACCACTGGAAAGGTCTTGTGACAAGAAATGCACATGTGAAACATGAAAGCCCTACCACTTACCAGTCGAAAGTTTTGACCAATGTTAAAGTTTTTAAAAAAGTAGGTCAAAGGTCAAGGTCACGAGGTCAAAAATTATGGTACCGTTAGAAAGGTCTTGTGACAAGGAGTGCGCATGTAAAATATGAAAGCCCTAGAACTTACCAATCGAAAGCTATGGCCAATGATAAAGTTTAAAAAAAAGTAGGTTAAACGTCTGGTCAAGGTCACAAGGTCAATAACTACGGTAGAACTAGAAAGGTATTGTGACAAGGAATGCACATGTGAAATATGAAAGCCCTACCACTTACCAGTCGAAAGTTATGATCAATGTTAAAGTTTTAAAAAGTAGGTCAAAGGTCAAGGTCACGAGGTCAAAAATTATGGTACCACTAGAAAGGTCTTGTGACAAGGAGTGAGCTTGTGAAATATGTAAGCCCTACCACTTACCAATCGAAAGTTATGACCAATGTTAAAGTCTTAAAACAATAAGTCAAACATCAAGGTCAAGGTCACAAGGTCAAAAACTATGGCAACACTAGAAAGGTCCTGTGACAAGGAATGCACATGTGAAATATGAAAGCCCTATCCCTTACCAATCGAAAGTTATGACAAATTTTAATGTTTTTAAAAGAAATGAAAAAAGTATGTCAAAGGTCAATGCCACGAGATAAAAACATATGGTACCACTTGAAAGGTCTTGTGATAAGGTATACACATGTGAAATATGAAAGATCTATCTATTACCATTCAAAAGTTATGCCCAATGTTAAGGTTTTGTAGACAGACAAACGGACAAACAGACAAACAGACAGACAAACCAAAAACTATATGCCCCAGATACCCCCCCCCACGAATCTACATTCCGGGGGCATAAAAATCAACATGATTGTTCGGTGAATAACTTCACATAACTTGGAAGGGGATTTAAAGGCAAATCCCAGAGCCTTTTACAGATATATCAGAAGAAAGACAGGCAATGTATCCCGCCGAGGGGACGGGTTGCTGAATCAATCTCTGAAAGGGCAGAGGAACTAGTTGGTCAGTTCATTGATGCGTTTAATAGACCGAGTTCAAGGTTACATTGACTGGAACATACGCCCCGTTCATGGATATTATTGTTGTGTCATCGGCGGGAGTGATAAATTTACTAAAAAGTCTTGAATCCACCTAAAGGTTAAGGAGCTGATGAGTTTCATCCTAGCGTCCTGAAGGAACCAGTAAATAAGTTAGGTTCAGTTTTTGCATTGTTTCAGTTGTGGGTACTCGTTAGAACCGCCTCAATGAGGCGGTTCTAACGAGCACTCACAACCTATGTTTGCAGTATTTATAAGAAAAATATCACGGATTTTCAGCAGGCAAATGGCCATTTTGGATATTGGAAAAATTGCACTTTGTCGCACGGGTGTGTTTTCGTTATGTTATCGCCCTGTATCCCTGGCTTGAATTCTGTGTAAAATGCTCGAACATATAGTCTGCTCAAACATACTGGCCAACTAGGATGACCATAAACTTATGCCAGACAGACAACATGCATTTAGGAAAAGTCATCACGGAAACACGCCTATATAAGTTTGACCCCCTTGAACCCCACTTTTATATAGTAAAACTGGGGTTTCAGGGGTATACCTTATTTTTCCTATTTGCGCTCTAAAATATAGATTGTGGGTACTCGTTAGAACCGCCTCGATGAGGCGGTTCTAACGAGTGCCCACAATCTATATTTTGAGCAGAAATAAGAAAAATATCACAATTTTTCATCATAAAATTTTCATTTTTTCGGCGATAAAGGTGGGAATGTATTTGTATAGGCGTGTTTGCGTAATGCACAGTTGTGCAACCCAGTTGAGCACGGTTATTAATGAATGGGTTAAAGTCTTGGACAAAGTGTGGCAGGTGGACTCATTTATTCTACACCCCACCTAATGGGCTACTTAAATCAAAATAATTTGGCTATGGAATGGGGAGGAAACTCTCAAATGGATAGATTCCTTTCTTTGCAATAGAAAACAGCGCGTTGTTGTTAATGGTAAATCTTTAGTGTGGGCTGCAGTTTGTCTTGGGTCCCACAAGGGACTGTTCTTGGTCCACTGTTATTCTCCCTATACATTAGGTCTAAAACTATAGCTGTGTTTCCGCTAAGTTAAACCCGACCGATCCTGCTTCAGACCCCCACCCCCGACTCTATATTTTTTATGGATAAAAGAATAAAATAAAACGACCGACCCTACCATTTTCAATTTCCGACCCTACCCAGTGTCGTCTTTGCATTTTCCCATAGTAATTTTGCGTTTTAGTACATTTTTGTAGTTTTTTTTTCCAAAATACAGAGCTGACTTTTTTGAGCACCTAAAATTATTATGATATAGAGTGCAAGTTTCAACATTTGTGAGAGCCAAGTTCTGCAACGGAAGGTCAGGTGTTTTTTCTCCGGGTACTCCGCTTTTAGCCCACCTATGATTAACGATCGGCTCGATATGAGTGAAATAATCTTGAAAGGGCCGTAAAACCCAAACCAAAAAAAAAAAAAAAGTCTCAATATTACAATTATATTAACAAAAAGCATGTACAAAAACCGACCCTGTTTTTTCTTCGGGCAAAAAAAAATAAAATGATAAAAAAAGTTTCTCCTACCTGCCGACCAATCTTTGTCAGCATGTTAGTAGAAACACAGCTAATTCTTTCACGCCTTAATGATATTTCCACTGACATTGTCTCAGCAGTAGGACTATTCGCACAAGACTGTGTTTGCTACCGGGAAATTGGAGACATAGAGGACACACTAAAATCTCAGAAATAAATAGATGGATTTGGATGCTGGGCACGAAAATGGAAAATGAGTAGATTTCAGCTAATTAAATACAATATTATGCAGATAACTAGGACGCGAACCATTAAAATTGAGTTTTTTTACAGCTTTGAGGGAACGGTCTTCGATAATCTAGATTTCATTGAATACCTTGGTGAGAACTTGGTGAGAAATTCACACACGATTGGAGATGGAATGCACACATTGGCAACATGTGTACTAAGGCAAATAGAACGCTTTGTTTCTGATGCGAAGTCTTCAGCAGTTTCCTCAGGATGTAAAAGAGGCAGCATATAAAGGACTAGTTCGCGCAGTCTTGGAATATTATAGTTGTATCTGGGACTTCAGTGGAGTGGTCTTTAATACAGAAATTTAAAAAGTTCAGAATATAGCTGCTGGATTTGTAACAAGGATTTACTGCTTTGAAACTGGGAACATGACTAGACTATAAGGAACATTAAGATGGGAGTCTCTCAAGATAAGTAGAAGAGACAGACGGCTCGTACCTTATACAAAGATCTAAAGGGTGCTGTCAGCGTTAAACAGATGACCTTGTCCCTACAGCTAGGCACTGTAGAAAGCATCATTCGTTTCAGACCCTTAATGCAAGAACTGATATTTTTAAAGAATTGTTCTTCCCTCGAACAATTAGAGATTGAAATGCCCATCCCGATTCGATCGTTACGCCCGAGGAAGTTGCCGAGGATTGTGCAACTCAGTTGAGTCTAAGGACTAACTTCCCATATTACAGGTTCTGTTGTATGAATGTCATTTGAAGTGTCACCAATTACAATCATTCTGATTCTGACACGACCTAGAACATAAAACATTATTTGTTCAGAGTACCAGACGTTCTACATTTCAAATGCGACTGCCTTTGCATTTGGCTAATCCGATAAATGCTTTCGTACAAATCCTATAAAACTTCAATTATTAAATGTCTTTATGTTCAATAAGAAAAGATCCTCGTATGTTAGGGTAATGGATCAAACTACTGTAAAAATCCTAAAAGTTGGACTTGCTGTAATTCTAAAAATAAAAAAAAAAAATAACAACTTGGCCCATCGTCATCTTCTTTCTTATGAATGGTTTCATTGCTCTTAAAGGAACTCATTTTTTTTATTTTTATTTGTTACACGATCCTGTAAGGCGTGCATGAGATGCAAACAGAACGGCAAGGAGTGTAGACGCTGATCAGACTGTCCCTTCATGGTCTGCACTGTTTACTTAAGCCTATCTGTCACAATAATCACAACGTCACGACCATTATATACATTGCTGAGAGAACGAATCATTACACATGTATCTCGGAAAAAAATAGTATATAAAGTTTCTTACATTTATCCTCCTTTTGGCCGAATACCAAATTTTAGCGGGTTTTATGAAAACAATACTTTTGTTTGCAAAATTATTGGCCCGGCGGCAGTTTAACCTCAAGAAAATGATTTTGAATTGGCATGATACAAACAAAACAATAGGCACAATAGCCACAAAACAAACATAGATCTCACTCCAGTGTCATATATTACAATGAGTATGCTATTATTTCTAGCACATAACCATGATACTCTTGGGATTTGCAAAAGGTTCAGCTGACCTAATTCATTGTCACTACTGCTTTCAGTAGTTTTACTGCTGACCGGACATTTCTAATGCATTAATTGGACTTGTATATGTGGTAATTGTTTTGGATTTATGTGTGCCTTTATGTCACTCAGTCTATTTTTGGAGCAATTGTTTGTCAGTCGACCCAAAGTTACTAAATACGAAAGCTGTTCAGTGTTGAATTGCCGAAATAAAGGTTGTTTACAGAAAACAGTTACTGTACCTGGACTGGAACCATGGGTTGGGCCTTGCAACAATGTAGACCCAGATCAGACGTCGCAGAAACCGGAGTCTGCTCAGGATCTACACTGATCGCTTATAAACGGGAATTTAAGGGTCAAATGAAACAGTTAAAATCTCACCTCAGAACTATTTTCCCAGCCTACACCCAGAGACTGTCGACCAGCCGATACTATAAGTGCGTAGATTGTGTCTTGCCATTACAATAACAAATCCGTGTGCAAAGTGCACTCTTTCATTTCTCCAAAATGGTTATTATTCTGATAAAAATCGTGATATTTTTCTTATAAGTGCTCCAAACATAGATTGTGTGTGCTCGTTAGAACCGCCTTGTTGAGGCGGTTCTAACGAGTGCCAACAACCTATATCGTGGAGCAGAAATAAGAGAAATAATATATAGCCATGCAAACTCCCGTTTTCCCTATGGAAAAACAGAAGTGAAGGCAATGATCAGAAATCGATACAATTAACCCACAACTCCCACCAGAGACACCAAAGGGACAGAAACACAAACATGAATCAACTTGACCCTATTGGAAACATCAATAGCGGAAAGCTAAAAGGACAGTTACTTTCCCCTAAAATGGCCAATTGGCTATCCGAAGCAAAATAATATAAGTGATACACACACTCAAGGACAAACCATAACAAAAACAAACCGCAACAGAAGAACCGCATTGGATGCCCCCGCCAATTGGGGCTTGAAGAAATAGATGTGCTGCATGATGATTCCACGCAGAGCTGAAACCGACACGCACACGAGTACTGGTAAACCGCTTAGATGATCTAAATAGAAGTGGAGGCAATGATCAGGAATCGATACAATTAACCCACAGCTCCCATCAGAGACACCAAAGGGAACGAAACACAAACATGAAACAACAGACCCAAATGGAAACATCAATAGCGGAAAGCCAAAAGGACAGTTATTTTCCCACAAAATGGCCAATATGCTATACATAATAAACTAATATAAGCGACACAAACACCCAAAGACAAACCATAACAAAAACTAGAGCTGCCGCATAACGGGCGCCAATTATACCCCCGCATGCGTTGTCAGACAAATTTTTACAAGTATTTGACCTTGAGGAAGGTCAACGTAAAAGTCAAGGTCAGGTTTGTGTATATCAATCTTAAGTTCTAGTGGCAAGGTGTGTGGTGTGTGAATATTAAAGAAATCGGTCAAAGAATAAGGAAGTTATGAGCAATGTTAAAGTTTTTTGTAACGGACCGACGACGACGACAGACGACAAGCTGACTCCTATATACCCCCTTCAAACTTCGTTTGCGGGGGTATAATAAACCGCGACAGAACAAGCGCCTTGAAACGATCAGCGAAAACGAATTCCACCGGGGGACTTAGAATGAGTTTACGTGGCCAAAATCCTCGCCCTTACTTCCGTCGCGATTAAGGCAAATAATTTGTTCAGTCCGCATGAAGGCCTCTTAACTCATCAGTGCATTATCTCCGTGAACAAATAAATCATTCAACCACAGAGATTAAACAACAGTGAGGAGTCGACAGCACGAAACCACTGAAATGTTGGAGCAAAAGAAAACCAACAGTAAGACTCCGAGGCAAAGCGGCGCGAGTTGGCCGGACCATGCTTATAAACCCTATTTGTTTCATCTGGCGGCAGGGACTGAGATGTCATTTCATCTCAATGTCGGGTAAATAACCCAAAAACTTGGAAGCAACGTCTCCAAAATGACCTATACAGTATTGACTTGGACGTGAAACCTCAAATCAAACAAAAAACAAAACAAAAGAATTCCACTGGGTGGCTTAAACCGATTTCAGGTGGCCACATTCCTCGCCCTTATTTCCGTCGCGATTTAGACAAATAATTTATAAGTAAGTAAGTTAGCAAGTACTTTATTTAACGAGGGTGACCCAATTGGTTTACCCAATCTTCCTTGGGAGCCTCAAAACATGACATGTAACAGTCATATTATCAAAGTACAGTACAAGAAACAATATTAATACACATTCAAAATTTCAAAATGAAGAAATTAGAGAGAGAGAGAGAGAGAGAGAGAGAGAGAGAGAGAGAGAGAGAGAGAGAGGGAGAGGGGAGAGAGTGAGTGAGTTTTAGTTTTACGCCCCACAAACAGCTAAGGTCATACGGAGACGGGGCCTCGGTTTAAAGACTCATCCGAAAGTCTGAAGAAGCCCGGGATCGATCCTGCGATCCCTGGTTTACAAGAATGTAACGTAACCACTGCACCACGGAGGCTTCTCGGAGAGAGAGAGAGAGAGAGAGAACATGCTAAGGTATACATACATTGATTCATTACGAAGATTCATATTTTCAAAATGTATTCTTTATGGCGGTGGAGGTCCTTATTTAATTGTTAATTTTACTTTTTATCCATTCGGAACATTTAGTTATAGAGACTTTTAACGATGATGAATTCTATATGCTAACTGGAATACTATTCCATACGATCACACAGGAGTTTGAGAGGCTTCTCTTAAATAAATTACATTTTGGCCGTTGCACTATATAATTTTGCTGCGTTACAGATCGTAAATCCGTTGCAATATTATTAAGATTTATATCCCTCATTTGGAAAAGTTCCTGTAAATAACTAGGAGCGATGCTGTTATACACTTCGTAAATTATTTTTGCTTTATTAAGGAAAACACTTTGATCGAATGATAAAAATATCTAGCTTTTCAAGAGCTTTTATCCCTGCAACAAAATTAACTTACAGGCGTGCATTTGCAATTTGTTAATTTTATTTATATTATAATTAGACGTATTACACCATATCACACCTCAGTACTCAATATGTGGCTTTATATATGCTTTGTAAAATAAAAGTCTATGCTCTGGTGATAAATATGGTCGTATTTTACTTAAGAGCCATAGATATGTAGAAACCTTTTTTGCTACATGCTGGAACTGATCGTTCCACATAAGATTTTCAGCTACATGTACCCCTAATATTTTGTCCGCAGTTGTCATTCTTATATGAATATCATTATATTGCAAACTTAAACTTGGATTTTGTAAACTAGTTCTTTTCTGTCTGCTAGATATTAACATTATTTGTTTTTGTCGATATTTAAAACCATACCACTTTGTTTACACCACACATGGAGTGAGTTTAACGAACTCTGTAGGTTAGTTTCTAGCAAATGTATGTCACTTTGGAAGTCATAAAATGTAGTGTCGTCAGCATAAAAGTCAACAATAGCCGAGTTTTAGTGCGATAATGGCAAATCATTTATAAATACTAAAAACAATAATGGTCCTTAGATTGATCCTTGAGAGACACCACATGTAACACCGGCAGACTTTGACATGTTATTGTTCAAGGAAACACGTTGAGTTCTGTATGTCAATTATGACTCAAACCATTTTATCGTGCTGTTGTTGCATTTGTAGCATTTCAGCTTCTTGAAAAGAATTTTATGCTAAACTAAATCGAAGGCTTTTCGAAAATCTACTAAAACACAGCCAATGAGCTTTCCCGAATTTATCGCCCTTAACCATGAATCGATCATAAGGGTAAGAGTTGATTCTGTCGAATGTTTAGGTTGAAGTCCACTTTGTGATTTATATAGTAAATTGAAGTTATTAAAATATTTAGAAACTTGTATATCAACCCATTTCTCTATTAATTTTGACACAGTTCGAAGGGTAGATCTTGGACGGTAGTTGTTGATGTCATCTTTAGCTCCGGATTTAAAAAGCGGCTTTACTTTAGCTTCTTTCCAGGAATTAGGAAACTCACCGGATAGTATATTTTAATTAACAATAAATGTAAGACTAGGGGCTAAAATGCTGGCTGCCAATCAGATATTTTTTCGGCCTATATTATCCAATCCAGTGGATTTATTTACATTCAGATTCGACAAGAATTTGTTAACAAACGCCTCATCTGTAAATGGAATATTGAATTCAATACTGGAAGGGACTTTCGACTGCACATTTGCATCAAGCATTCAAAATCTGACAAAATAATTGGTTCTTCAAGATTAGAGGCGATATTGGTGAAGTAAGAATTGAAATCATCTGTTAATTCTGGTTCACTTGTAACTAAATTTTCACCCAATCTAATGTTGATATTAGATTCATCATTATTTCCCTTGCCGTTTGCACCTAAATCCTGAAAAAAATTCGAGATTGATTTTGGATCTGATTTTCCTTCTTCAATTATATTTCGGTAAGTCTCTTTTTTAGCAATTTCAATTAAACGTGATACTTTATGTTTCTAAGATACTTATAAGTTTCTTTATTTCCATTTAATTTATATTTGTTTCTTTCTTTCATACAGTCTAGTATTTCATAAGATAATTCTTTTTAACTAATTATATGTTTCTTCACTGGGGCATGGTTATTTAATATTTCAAGAAACAAAGAATTCCAAGCCGAATAGATATAGTCTATATCATCGAAAGTTTGTATAATTTCCCACGGAACTTGACTTAAGTCATACAGAAATCTGGATTCGTCAAACTGTTTGAAAGATCTATATTGAATGATTTTATGGTTGTTTTTAACTGTATTGCAGGTGGTTTTTCGGTTACAAAATATGGCAAAATGATCGCTTAAAAAACATTTGTCTAACATCAATACTTTTTACGCTGAATACGTTTTTCATGGTTTATATAACAATGATCAATTAGTGTTTTTGAATTATCGGTTACTCTCGTCGGTTCACTTACAATTTGCATAAGACCTAATGATGTTGTGAAATTTCCCATGTGCCTTTCAATATCTTCGTTTAATATATTTTTTTTGAAGTCCCAAGCAATAGTATTTCCTTATTTCATTAATAACTAAAGTCCATCAAATATTCAAAATGATCGTTAAATTCAAATCTAGAATCAAGAGGACGACATATATTACCTATTAAGAATGATTTGCTGTTAACAGGTGAAATTTCTAGCCACAGGCATTGAATGGTGTTTGTTTCTAAGTCATATCTTCGCTTTGCGTTAATACCATTTCTAACATATGCAATTAAATCTCCACCGCCATTTGAATAATTATCTTTTCTGAATGACATCTGAAAGCCATTTATCTTGAACATTTCCGAAGATTTATGATCTTTCAATTTAGTCTCGCTCAAAGCGAAAACATGTAAATTGCTATTCTCGTGGAATGTCTATAATACTTTTAATTCTGAAAATTTAGTAATATTTTCTCCACAGATACCATGTATATTTAAATGTAAAAATAGAAGTGGAGGCAATGATCAGGAATCGATACAATCAACCAACAGCTCCCATCAGAGACACCAAAGGGAAAGAAATACAAACGTGAAACAACATACCCTAATGGAAACATCAATAGCGGGAAGCCAAAAGGACAGTTACTTTCCCACAAAATGGCCAATAGGCTATCCAAAATAAAATAATATAAGCGCAACAAACATACAAAGACAAACCATAACAAAAATAAACCGCGACAGAAGAACCGCCTTGGGAGGGTAAGCGGATACAAATTCCACTAGGGGGGGGGGGGCTTAAATCGATTTTACGTGGCCACAATCCTCGCCCTTACTTCCGTCGCGATTAAGACAAACTAGAGCTATCACTAAAGGTGATGAATACCCCCACAAAAACTGCCTTGATAGTACAACAGCGGCATTTTGCAATTTTTTCACTTGAAAGGCGCCATAACTATGTCGAAAATTGACGAATTGTAGTGGAAATCGAACTTGACCTGTATTTTATGATGTTACATCAGTGTACCAAAAATTATAAAAATCGGTGAAGCGCTTTTTGAGTTATCGTCTGGAAACCAAGTCAACAGACCGACCGACAGACAGACCGGCAGACCGACAAGCTCACTCCTATATACCCCCCCCCCCCCCAATTTCATTTGTGGGGGTATAATAATTTGTTCAGTCCGCATGAAGGCATCCCAACTCACCTGTGCAACATCTCCATGAACTTAAATAATCAACCAACCACAGAGATGAAACAACGGCGAGGACTCGACAGCAAGAAACCACTGAAATGCTGGAGCAAACGAAAACCAACAGTTAGACTCCGAAAACTCTTTTGAGATAAATTTAAATCAACTGTACATGCGCGTTATGTGAACTATTAGATTCTGATGAATGACACGGATAAGTTACAGAACATGGTTGCGATGAAGTAATTAAACTGCTATCATGTGAAACTGAAGCAACGTTGCAAGTAGATGTGCGCATTGCACGTGGACTAAGCACAGTCCTAGTATCTGACAACATGACTGTTGGACATTGCTGTTCACCTTCATTAGAGTTCAATTTGTCACGAGAACATTCAAAACTGTTACATTCACTACATAGATTTTCAAAAATACTGAAGTCTTTCGTATGTGCATTTGAAAAAAATAACTTATTTTCACTATCGGCGATTGTGCCATGTCCCTATTTGATATGCCAACACTCTGAGAAGACATGGCCCGGCATGTAACATCCATAACAACCAGAACCCTTTCCACGGCGACCTTTAAACCTCATCCTGTCGTGCAGCGGTTGTCCATTCTGAGGTTCCGTGATAGCAGGTTTATTCATAGTTTTTCTCGTCTGTTGAAATCTTGGAGAACGAAAGACACATAGTGAAAAATCGCTGTAGATGGACACGTGCCTGTTTAGTGAGTCTAACAGTCTCTTAGTACCCGAGTGGGAAAGATGACTCCCGTCCCTTGAGTAATAACGTACTAATGGCAACTCATTTCGTCCATAGAATAGGTTACTGGTATCCAGGATGTACTTCACCCGATGGTTTGCCCAGTGCTCTGCTACTCGTTGGATAGCACTGTTAACCGCCGCAACATTTACGCCTCCGCGTGGTAGTATTTTAGCGAGATATACAATAATTATTTGAGCTCTTACTGAAACCAAGCAACTGATCGTACTTCTCCTCAAACGCCCGTATGTCAACACCACCGGAACAGTCATTTCCTCCTACACATATGATGATATGTGCAAACGATCTGAGGTCATACATCAAAATCTCATCCCAAAAGTTTGATACAGCAGCGCCACCTTTAGGTCAGATTTTCACACCTTGCGCAGACCTCTGGAGTTGATGCCTTTGAGTACAGAATCGCCTATAACTAGAACTCGTTTCTGCAGATCTGAAGACGGATTTATCTGATTTCTGTGCACCGCGTTGAAACCTTGCTATTTGTCGGTGACCGAGTTTGATTCCGGTTGGTCAAATGGGCAGGAATGGGCTGAGAAGCTGTTGTTGTTTTAGGCAACTGAACATGTCTAGTCCTTTCTGGTGTGTACACAGTTTTCAGTTTAGTGTCGGAGGCTAAGCCTCTCACGCTGATATCTGACTGGTCTAGATAACCCGCATCTGCATAGCGTGATAAGGTCTCATTTCGGGTTTCCTCGGTTGTATTCTGGACTACGACTTCCGGCGATCGGCGTACGACAGATTCGGACTTAGACCTTCAATCATACTGACAACAGAACGTTTAAGATCATTCAGTTTCTGTTCCGTCTGTTTAATCACTTTTGTTTTAATTGATTTAATGTTATAATCAAGTTGGTCTATCCTGCTCAGTAACACGGTGACATTCTGACTCGTGATTCCATTGGCTGTAGGGAGACCGGGACATTATGGTGCACTAATATAGGTATTGACGAGAAAACTGGTGACAGCGTTTCGTTTTTTACAATGTTTCTATTACCGGAAGGAGGCTGCACTTTATTCGCATCTCTCTCGGCAGGATATCCGCTATTTAATACCTGTGTCTGAAACGGAAATGAGTGACTGCCGTATTCGAGATAAAGTGGTCGTCCTCCAAAATTCTGTAAATATGACGCAGTGATATCGATATTCTCGGCATTGAACTCTTTACTCTGTTGGCCGGGGCTGCTGATTTCACGGTTTGACACACACTTCGCAGGATCCAAACTCGCCCCAGAGCTAGTCTGGCCAAGAAACTAGCTAGTCTGGCCCAGAAAACATATACACACCATATTTTTCAGTTCTGTGATGTATTTCTTGCTTCCAAAGGATAACCCTTTTATAGAACATATTTGATACGTCCATTTCTCGAGAGTGCGTAACGTGTGTTTGTGCGACGTTACTTTTTGCCGCGACGTTGACGTCATCTTCGCTGATCGTTGTTATCTCGCTGAGCTGTCATTTCTGATGGGTTTCTTTTGTTGTTTTCGTCGGTTCTGGTGTTTCGTCTGAAAGCGACATACTCTGGAACGAGTCTGCTATCCGACTGTCCAAATCCTGCATTAATCTTTTGCATTAAATTGAAACAATTTGTGGAAAACGGTCTTCTCTCCATAGTTTGAAACCAATTCCGCTGAGTTCAACGGACCTGAAGTGACTGTGTAATTTAATATTGCACTTAGAACCTTGAATATGCGTTGTACACTTCGATACAAAACTTGTCTTGTCAATATCTATGCTGTTTATATAATCAGAGTGCATTTTTGTCTGAATAAGTCAAAGAACACGCCGGATACAAAAGTGATGCTGAGTCTGGATTCAGAAGTGTGTGTTCTATAAAAAAAATCCTTCAAAGGGATCATTGAAATCTGATCGTCCCTGGGAGTTATCTGAACTGTTTGATAAATTCGTGGATGAAAGATCATCGTTCGAAATATTCAGACTAATGTCCAGTTTCGGCGAACACTTTTCACTTTTGCTAATGGCCCAGTTTATATCGGTGACCAAAGTTGTCTCCATACTTATCAGTGTTTTATAGCATGTCTCTTACAAACAGTGGCGTTTATACCGGCTACAAGAATATATCCTGATAGCTGAAATGTGATACAGCGTATAACAAACTAACAAAACTTGTACATCCGCTGCTATGGCACGCCGTTTTACATAAACTTTTCGTAATTTCTATTGAATTTTATCGAGAAATGAAATGTTACCTTATTTTCCAGTCTTTTCTCTAGAATTCCCAATAAATTATTTGAATTCTGAAAACACACACTTTGATAAGTTGAAAATGTCTTTTTTCCGAGAAAACACAGCTTTGATATCTTCTTCAATGGCGATTTTTATATTTTTTTGTCGACAAGGTCTACAAAAAGCGACCATTGTTTATCCATTGTTCAGTCCGCATGAAGGCCTCATAACTAATCGGTGCAACATCTCAGTGCAACAAGGTAAAGAGGGGCGTTGATTACACATACGTGTTAACATGATACGATATCTGTATTTCTTAATCGCCGTTCTTATTGAATATATTGCGATATTTTTCGTAAATGTGGTATGTCTTCAGATTCGATCTTTCTTAAAGCAGCTTATACATTTTGTTACATTTGAAACTTGCAGAGACTTACTTTTTGTCACTCAGGTCCAAAGTAATGGGTAATGTAACTATTTGATTGCAGTTTAAGCCAGCCCCCCCCCCACCCACCCCACCCACCCAACCCACATCATAGACTCATATGTCTGCTGGACGTCTCATTACGATAACACACCCGTGCGACATAATGCATTTTTCACATCTCCAAAATGGCTACTTTTTCCGGTGAAAATCTTTGATATTTTTGTTATAAATGTTCAAAACATAGGTAAAGGGTGCTCGTTAGAACCGCCTCACTGAGGCGGTTCTAACGAGCACACACAGCCGTTGTCTTCGAGCAGAAATAAGAAAAATAATGAATACCCCCATAAACCCTATTTTTCTCTATATACGAGTAAAGCTGGGTTTAGCGGGTCTTCATTTTACGGACTTGTTCACGTGATGTAAAACCGAGTGTCCATTCGCAGTTTATAAGGTTAATTGTTGTCATGTGTGTTGATTTGTGTCTTGTTTGTAGTTCGTATGTCTTCAAGACCATAATTCTTTCTTTTCTTTAGCTGGCAGTAGCTGATTGTGTTGTATGGTCGCATCTTTTATGTATTTTCTTGAAAAGAAAACTTTCAAAATTGCACCATGTACAAGTTTGATTGCGTTCGTTCTGTTACGAAGCACTTTACTGATGGAGTCAGGTACCTTTTTCGATGAATGTTTGGTTACGTTTGAATATGGATAATGTCGGATCAAAAACTAGGTAACTATGTCGAATCTCAGGAATTGATAAAATAAAACTCACACCTCACATCAAAGGAAAATAGCATCGCCATAATGCTAACGTCACAAACGGAAAGCCAAACGGAGAGTAACTTTCCCACGCTGCCCAAAATGAAACGATATTAGCGAACCCGATAACAATAATAAACCATGGCAGAAGAACCGCCTTGGAACGCTCAGTAAAAGTTTTTAATGTTTGGAGGTTGGATTAAATCGATTTTACCTGGCCACAATCCTCGCCTTTTTCTGGCGTGGTTTAGTCAAATAATTTGTTCAGTCTGCATGAAGAGCCTATGGGCGTGGCAATGGATGTCAGCAACACTATTGTGATGACTCGTGTTGCCGTTTCACACTCTATATACCCACATTTTGCTTTAAATTACATGAACTACCAAAACGTTTGATTTGATGATATCATGGTCAAGTTTAATAATGGGCCATATCGGTTCAAAAACTATATTACTAGGTCATATTCCTCGAAATACTGACTGTTCATCATTTAGTGAATAGTGTTATTTAAGTCAATATCAAATGTAATCAGAATGAACATGTTTTGTTTTTTTCTTGATGGTATATGTTTAATTTGAATATGGGCCTTGTTGGATCACAAATAATGTTTAAAAGTCAACTTTCTTTAAAATGAGAATTGAAGGCAATAATCAGGAATCGATGCAATTGCCCCAAACTCAATAAACCAAAGGAAAAAGAACTCACCTAAACCAATTTCACCAAAATTTAAAACGTAACAAGTGGAAAACCAAAAGGAGAGTTTATTTCCCACAAAATGGCCAAAACAGCTGTCGAACATGGAAATACATTATCCCAGCAAGCACGCAATAGCGGGCCGGGGTCGGCCGACAGCGAAACGATGTTGCCACAACGTTTCGCTGTCTGCCCGACGTTGGCCCGAAATTCTTTACAAGCTGGGTTTTTCGTGCATATATGCTTGTTCACCGCCTTGAGGCAACAGTTTTGCTTCAATCTTAGCGAAACGTTCACAAATTTTATGTCCTATTTTTTTTTGGTAAATTTGAATATGGGTCCTAAAAACTTTAATATTTATGTCACCGGGCCAATTTTCTGTAAACATAGAAGTGAGAAGTGAAGGCAATCATCATGAATCGTTACTTATAACTCACACATCCCATCAGAGACACCAAATGGAAATAAACACAAACATTAAATAGCTAGACCCTAATGGAATCATCAAAAACGGAAAGCCAAAAGTTTCCTTTAAAACGGAAGGCTTGCCCAGTTTGTAAAGTTGAAAATCCGCCAGTTTTGCTCGCTCGAAAGTAAAGGGGAGCAATTGCCATACCACCGGCGTCCGTCGTCGGCGTCCGCATTTGGTTAAATTTTACATGCAAGCACTCATTTGTGCTGTTTTACAAATTTATTTTCAAGTAAAGTTATCAATGGGAAAAAAGACAACAAACACTTTACATATTTTATTCACTCGATTTCACAGGTTTGGGTGCTTAAATTTGTCTTTTTTAGAATTTAATCAGTTCATCTGTAATACCTCCCTTACTATCATTATCAAATTTACATACATTTTTCTTTATGAAAAAGACCCCTGTCCTGTTTATGAAGACTAAGTAATAGGCCGATGCATTGTCATGGCGTTGCATCGGCGTTGTCGCTCTAAATAAGTACGCTTTATTGCTAAGGCTTTAAGAAGCCTCTGTAGTGTGGTGGTTTCGCTACTCGCCTTGTAAACCAGGGTCTCATGATCGATCCCGGGTTTCTTCAGACTGTCGGATGAGCCTTTAAACCGAGGTCCTGTCTCCGTATGACTTTAGCTGTTGGTGGGGCGTAACATTCAAACACTCACTCATTGCTAAGGCTATAAAGGAAACTGTTTCAGTGCAAGCTGTCCTTCTTAAATCATTGAAATGAGGACAATATACGTAGAAACTTCGGAGCGCATCTCACTGTAATAGTTAAAAATCATCGGCCTTTATGAACAGCGAAGGCTGACTTAGGCGAGCTGGTCACTCACACATAGCACGTGAACAAGTCCATGAAATGAACACCCCCTAAACCCAACTTTATACAGAAGAAACTTGGGTTTACGGGGGTATACATTAGTTTTCATATTTCTGCTCTAAGACATTCGCAATGGGTACTCGTTAGAGCCGCCTCAATGAAGCGGTTCTAACGAGCCCCCACAACCTTTGTTGAAGTAGATTAAGAAAAGTATCAGGGATTTTCATCAGAAAAGTAGCCATTCTTTATATGTGAAAAAGTGCCCTATGTCACACGGATGTGTTATCGTATTGAGTTTTATGCTGGTGGAAAATTTGTCAGAATAGTCTGAGCCATGCGCATGTTAAGCTTTTAAATTGTTCGTTTGACGCGCAATTTGATTTCAGAAATGAACAATGTCTTGTTTTGTAAAATTGGCCATGTTGGTAGGTAAGAGTGCTGACTCATAAATATGAGGCCCCTTTCTGCCTGAGTTCGAGGCACGATCGAGTCAAGTTCAGCAATGGAAGGTCATGTGGTTTAAAACTGTTTTTATCCATACATACCTATGTGTATCCACAGCTAATAAAGGAATGGTTTATAATGGTCCTTAATATATGAAAAAGTGACATATTACTTTTTCAACAAGCACACTTGATTGATTTACTGTGTGGAATACAAATCGAAAAAAAAACAAACTTTTATACAATAAGTTATCTCTGCCTGTAACTGGACTTGACTCACTCCCTTGGTAAAATTGTCCTGGAAATTCTGAGTGTCCAGGAAAAATTTGAGACTCCTAGAGAAGTGTGACTCAAGTGACACAATTAACATTTGTATGCTATAGGCATATTTTTTACAAACCCTTAAGAAAAGAAAAGCATTACGTCAACATGTCCATGTACTGAACAACCCTCAAAACCCAACTTTATATTGAGAATGTTGGGTGTACATATTAGCTTCCGTTTATTATTATTATAATTATCATTATTATTATTATTGGGCTCAAAACGCCGAGCACCTACAAAAAACTAGAAACAAAATCACAACACGAAAATACGCCTGCCTGATTTTGACCATCTTTGATATAGTTTAACTGGAGGTTACAAGGATATACATTAGATTTTTATTTCTGCTCAAACACAAACAGTGGGTACTTGTTAGAACCCCGTCATCGAGGCGGTTCTATCGAGCACTCACAATCTATGTTTAGAGCAGAGATATGAAAAAATCCGATTTTTTTTATCGGAAAATTTTCATTTTGGGTAGCAAAATTCTCTATATATTTGAATAGGCGTGTTTTCGTAATGAACAAAAATGCTAGTTCAAGAGATATAAAAGCCATAATTTTAGCACATAGATGTTTTATACTGTTGCAAAAACTTTGGCCCCAGTGCAGAAGACAAGTTATACAGAAAATAGGGTTTCGAGTCACAACAAGTATGCTTATTACGTCAAATACGGCAGTTAAGATACAACCATGCACGGGGTACCGGGAAATGGAAAAGAATTTGAGATGACTGAAATCAAGTATTCCTGCGTTTTTACATTGACCTTCACAATTGTAATTAACCCATATATGCCTAGCGTCCCTTTTTGAGACATTGACAAATAGTGCAGGACCCAGATGAGACGCCGCATCTGATCAAGATCTAAACTGTTTGCTCAACGTACATGCATTTTTGTTAAACTTACCACAACCATATAAATACTGACATCTCTATGCTTAGTAAATGATGTGACACACGCCAGCTTAGTAAAACGAAAGAGAGAGTAAAATCTGTTTCTACTGTAACAATTTTTTCATTGACTTGACTTCTGGCCCGACTTCTTGGAAAAGCTTTATAAATAGACATCGGCGGGTGCTGCATTCTAGGGTTTTCCCAGTTACGCCATAAGACGGTCAGAAATATACTGGGATATCACCAATCCAATCTAAATAGCTTCCAATCGAAATTGGAAGCCAAATAAGTGATACACACACTCAAAGGCAAACCGTAACAAAAATAAACCGCGACAGAAGAACCGCTTTGGAACGGACAGTGAAAATATTTTCACTGGGCCTTAAATCGTTTTAAGCCGCCGCAATCCCCGCCGTAGCAAAAATAAACCGCGACAGAAGAACCGCTTTGGAACGGAGAGTGAAAATATTTTCACTGGGCCTTAAATCGATTTTACGCCGCCGCAATCCCCGCCAATAATTCTGTCGCGATTTAGACAAATAAAACCTTGCTCATCCTCTGTACGCCACAGTTTCTCTTCAACATTCATTTAACTATCAGAATATTCGCCTTGATGATATTTTCGTCTTATTAAAATACGGGTCAATGTGGGTCATAAAGGTCATCTAAGGCAGTGTTCATTAAAACCCTGTGAACCCTTTAGGGTTCTCAGTTTTGCTCCCATTTTCATAAAACTTTAACAAAATCTTTGTCTTGATGCAGTCCCGATAATGATGGAATATCATCAGGTCAAAACTAAGGCCACTAGGTAAGATTCCTTTCAACGCATTTGTATCTACTTCGGCTCCCTTGTTTTGTCTCTTGATTACAGCTAAATGATGTCTGGTCAATCAGCGGCAACTATGTTTAAGTAAAGTGCTGGCGATAACGACATTGACTGCAATCAGACGCTCGTCAGACGCACAGACACAGACGACAACACAATAAACGAAAACGGGTAAAATATGTTAACGACGATAAAGTATAAAAATGAAATCGAATGCTACATCCCAGCAGGCACATGACGTAATTATGACATCACATCAGCGTAGGTACAACGTCATGACTTTATGCAGATTCACATCAACGTCGGTGCAACGTCATGCACCAACGTTGATTTGACGTTGCCCTCGCGATGAGTGCCTGCTGGGATGTATGTTCTAGTCTAGGTGACAATCATGACCAAACCACCTTAGACGCATGTAAAAAGGCAAAGAGTGGTGAAGTTAAAAATGTTCTATGGAAAGGTAATCCTTTGGAATCAAGGATTACAACACAGCACTGAGAACTGTCTAGGGGACAGTTTTTTTTTGCCTGGGCCAGACTAGTTAGTTTCGCCCAATTAGGCCTCAGCAGTTACTCTCAGATATTTTCAAAATTCGGCAGTGGAATCAAAGATCACAATGTGCAGTCAGCCAAACTCTTTATTCCGCTATTCGGTATAATGGAAAAACCTGTTAATACGACAATATTAATGGAACAAATCCTTAGGTCAAGATACGACGTAGATAAAGAAGAATATTATATAGAATATCTTGCTCACATTTGTTAGCATTGCCTCATTCTAACACAAGCCCAGAATGTTTTGCCTGGCGATTCTGAAAAACGTCCACAACATTTGTTTTTAGAAGTAATTATGGAAAACACAGTTAAAATTTATCCTGCAGATAGACGTTTTTAAATTCTTTATAGCGGGAAATCCCGTATTGTTTTTTTTTCTGTTTGTTTGATTTGAGGTTTAACGTCCACGTCAACACCGTACATGTCAATTTGGAGACGCTGCTTCCCATTTCCTGGAACTTTTACCCGATATTGAGATAAAATGACATCTCAAGCCCTGTCGCCGTATGAAACAAATAGGGTTTATAATCATGTACGGTCTTACTCGCACCGCTTTGTCTGGACAGGCTTTGATCCTCTAAACGGCTTACCAGTACTCGTGTGCGGGTCGGTTTCAGCTCTGATTGGAAGCAACATGCAGCCCATCTATTTCTTCAAGCCCCGGGAAATTCCGCATTTTTACGCCCCGGAAGTAAATATGAATCGGCACCGGGAACGTTATCGACTTTCAAAACGAATAAGAGTAGACAAGGGAAATACTTGGCAGGGGCTGATATTTAAGTTAATTAAACTGGGCTGTAACGGCCAATATTTAGGAAACGAATATGTCCGTAAAAAAGAGAGATGCCTCTGTACTTGTTATCTTTCTTTCTATTTATTATTCACACATTTGAGTGATAGGATCGTTCACTGCACAGCGTTGGGCTTCTTCATTCAGACGCTTTATGTCTTGTAAGTTTACCGTAATCATCACGTGAAATGAACACCCCCTAAACCCCACTTAATATAGAGAAAACTGGGGTTTACGGGGGTATACGGTATGGTGCATGGTTTATTTATGGTGTTGTTTGTTACTTACTGTGTGTATCACTTGTGTCTTTTTATTTTGGATGGCCATATGGCCATTTTGTGGGAAAGTAACTGTCCTTATGGCCTTCCTTTGTTTAGGTTTCCATTATGGTCTGGTCGCTTAATGTTTGTGTTTCTTTCCCGTTGGTGTATTTGATGGGTGGAGTAAGTTAATTGTATCGATTCCTAATCTTTGTTTTACTTCTACTATACATTATGTTCCTTATTTCTGCTCCAAGACATAGGTTAAGGGTACTCGCAACACATTTTTAGAGTATGAATATGAAAAATACAACAAATTTTATCAGTAAAATGACCGTTTTGGAGATACCAAATATGCACTTTTTCACACAGATGTGTTTTCATGTGTGTCCGTGTTTCGGCATGTAGTGTAGATGTTATTCGGAGGCAGCGTTCTGCTGCTCTATATCTGGCTTAAGTCCCCGTGTTTAGGGCATTGAGAATATATTTGTCATTTCAGACTGAAGTAACAATGCCTTGAGAACCAGTTTGCATAATAGGCATATTATTTTACAACTTGAGTATAATTTATTACCTCAAATAAGCAGTTGCACCAAAAGATATTTCTAACTTAAATCGGATCCCGCAATTCTAGGAGTCTTCTCAAGTCCTACCATGTGTATTCACTTTAACCCATTTTCAACTCGTAACTTATCTCTAGCTTACCAGTTTACGACGTCAGTTATTTGTGTTGCTAATTAGCATATTTGTTTGAAAATATTTATATTTATTGTTAAGGGGCAGCAGGGGGTGATCGCCGTGTCAGAGCAGGCGCTGATCTAAGATGAGAATGATGATCCTCGGCCACAGCGGCGCCAGCTTCACGACCTCATTAGAGAGAAACTTGAGCTATATAACACCTATATGACCAGACGGCTCCCCCGAATCCTACAAGAACATGCGCTTTCCGATGAAATGTGGGACAATGAATATAACAAAATAAAATAATTCACTTTCCCTGTCTTATTACATTCCCCTCGCTAGTACGTCATACACGTCATACATGCTTGAGCATGTTGTGGCCTCCAACATTTCCAAACATTTCACCAATCTAAATATACTGTATGAACTGCAACATGGGTTCAGAGATAGGAGATCCTGTGAGACACAACTTATTATGCTCATTGACGAACTCGCAAAAAACATGCAATCAGGAAAGCAAACAGACCTTGTCCTCCTTGACTTTAGCAAGGCTTTTGACAAAGTGGCTCACGAAAAACTTCTCCAGAAATTACACTTTTATGGCATAAGGGGGACAACTCTAAATTGGATAAAAGATTTTCTTGATAACAGGACTCAATCAGTTTTACTCAATGGTTCCAACTCGGATAACATTCCAGTGTCTTCAGGTGTCCCACAGGGCTCGGTTCTCGGACCCATGATATTTTTAGCCTATATTAATGATCTACCGGATCAGGTTAGATCCAGAGTAAGGTTATTCGCCGATGACACAGCCATGTACCTAGCCCTTGATGCCAAAAATGACTCTGAGACCCTCCAAAAAGACCTAAAGTCACTTGAATTATGGGAAAAACTCTGGGATATGAGTTTAAACCCCTCTAAATGCCAGGTCATTCATGTGACCCGACATAAAGACCCCTTTGAAACTGTATATCACCTGCATGGCTGTATCCTTGAAAGTGTACCCTCATCTCAATACCTTGGGGTCACCATTTCGGAAGACCTCAGATGGACAGACCACATTAACAATATCAGCAAAAAGGCCAATCAGACTTTAGGATTTTTAAAACGGAATATTCGGGTCCACAACAGGGACCTGAAATCCACTGCTTACAAAACCCTTGTCCGCCCACAGTTAGAATATGCTTCTACTGTGTGGTCCCCCCATACTGCTTCTGACATCTATAAACTAGAAGCAGTCCAGCGTAGGGCTGCTAGATGGGCAACCAGAGACTATCAGTACCCGTCTAGCGTTACCAAAATGCTTCATGACCTCAAATGGCGTACCCTTGACCAGCGGCGCATAGACAGCCGTCTGGTCCTCCTATATAAGGTCACATATGACCTGGTTGCCATACCTGCTACTGACTACCTGATCCGGAACACCCGCTCCTCTGCAAGAAATCATTCTCTAGCATACAGACAGATCACGACTCTAAAGGACTACTAAAAGTACACATTTTTCCCCCGCACAATCATCCACTGGAACGCCCTACCAGCCCACATACCAGTTCTCCCTACTGTGGCACAGTTTAGTACAGCTGTTTTCCAGGTATTCCACTCATCACCTTAAACGCCAGTTACTGTTTTTATCTTTTAACTATACTAACACTCTCACTCGCACTGTACAAACTCATTTCACCCACTTTTCTATCCCCCCTTTTTTGTTCGACTAACCCCCTTTAGCTCTTGGTTTTACCGGAATCACCATCTGAAGTCCTCCAAGGAGGTTAAGATGTATTGGAAGATAGATAGATAGACATGAAACAAAGTTTTATTGATATTAGCCTTAACATATTTATGCTATAGAGCATTAGCAAACATGTAGGGCAGAGCCAGATCAAGAAAATCCCAGCATCTGTTTACGCAAGGAAATCTATATACGTATACTTAACACAATTCTAACACATCGCGCCTGAATAGGCAATGGGAAATGTTATGGGCTTGACGACACGTCAACCCTCGTTGGTCATTTTGTGATTTCACCCAGAGAAAGGGAGAAAAAAAAAGAAAGAAAAAAATAGTGGAGGAGGTGAAACAAATGGATAGATTGGAAAGAGGAGAATGATTGGAAGTGTAGAAACAGAGGATATTACAACTTCCTCTCTACCCTTACCTGCTCCAAGGACATCAGACCTTGTCCATCTGTTAGCCAATATCCATTGGACGCCCCAGTGACACAAGATACACGTCACATTTGCCTCACCCAACCAACCTTAGGCAATGGGGAGGAAATGTGATTTATTATGCAACAAATCACGGGGCGGAAGAGAGTGACGAGAGGCGTCATTAAGAGCTGTTGGTTTATGGTGTCACACGTAAGTGTCTTGTCCTTCGACGATAAACAAATGCATGTAGTATTTAGTATATTTTGGTAATTAGTAAATTTATTTGAATATATTTATATTTATTTTTAAGGGGCTCCACGGGGTGATCGCCGTGTCAAAGCAGGTGTTGATCTAAGAAGAGAATAATGATCCTCGGCCACAGAGGCGTCGGCTTCACGACCTCATTAGAGCGCAACATGAACTGTATAACACCTTTATTACCAGACGGCTCATACGAATCCTACAAGAATATGGGCTTTGCGATGAAATTACGGACAAATAATATAATGAAATAAAATAATTCATTTCCATTGCTTATTACATTCCCCTCGCAAGTACGTCATACACATTTATGATCAGCGCCTCACATATAGAGCATTAGCAAACATGCCGTGCAGAGGCAGATCAAGAACACAACACGCCTGCATAGGCAATTGGAATCGTTTGGGACTTTACAACACGTCAACTCGTGTATGTCATTTTGTGATGTCTCCTAGAGAAATGGAGATGATATAGTGGAGGAGGTGAAATAGATGGACAGATGTGAAAGAGGAAAACGAATGGAAATGCAGAAACAGAAGCAATAACAACACCCCCCTTCTACCTTTACCTGCTGCAAGGACAGAAGACATTGTCCATCTGTAAGCCAATATCCGTTGGACGCCCCATTGACACACGATACACGTCACTTTTGCCTCACCCAACCGCCTCCTACACAACGGGAAGGAAATGTGAACAAATCACGGGGCGGAAGAGAGTGGCGAGTGGTGTCATTAAAAACTGTCGGTTTATGTCGTGCCATGTAAGTTCCTTGACGTACCACGGTAAAACGCCACTGTCTCGCATCAAATACATTACAAAAAGACGTTATTGCTTTGGTTGCAGTCAAATTTTGCGAGATACCTTCTAACGATGGCGAATGAAGGAAACAACAACATTTTTCAGTGTGTAAGAATCGAAATAGATCAGCTCCAGTCTGTGATTTGTTTTAGAATAGATCAGCTAAAGCAGTGATGTATTAAGTTAAATATCACTGCTTGGAAGTCAATTTATAAAGTAGATCAGACCACGAGCGCGTGGCTCGAGTGATTTGTCCACTTACAACTGACCTCAAAACAGTGATTTATCACTCAATAAATCACGACACTAGAGCTGATCTATTTTGATTCCAACAAACTTGAAGTCGACGCAAATGCTGTTGATTCCTTCAGATTCTCCCTATCTTCCGTCATTGTTCAAAGAAATCTGGCCAATATAATTGACTATCACATGCGTTTACCTGTTTTCATAAAATATCTGATACAAGAAAACGACGTTACATCATCTAACGTCGATGTAACAATGAATGGCGTAATGAAATAAGATAAAAAAGCGGCTGTTCGCGGCCCAGTAATTTATCACGGAATGTACCACTAGATTTTACTAACGGATATATTGGCGAACATTGTTAGAATGTGTAATAAATTACCGTTTGTCGGTCAGTTGTAAGAAGTTAAATTAAGCGCTACGAGCTTGTGATTTGATCTACTTTACAACTGACCTCCAAACTGTGATTTATTACTCAACATATAACAGCTGATCTATTTATTAAAGGCGTCGTTTAATTTGCAAGGAAGAGAGAAATTACGACGAAACAAGAGCTGTCATTAGACAGCATAGTAATTGAGGTCATAGGCTTAGGTGAGGCTATTGCCGTTGGACCTTTATTTATCATTGTTGTGAATTTACGTTAAAGTAACGTCGATTTACCGCCATATAACGGTCATGACGCAACATCATTATGATTTCTTATTTATGTACATAACGTTATTTGCTGAACAGAACCTGAACAGATCACAACACTTCTTTGTTACTATTTTCGTAAAGTTTCATATACACGTACGATTTAGCCGACATTGGCGCCGTGACCAAAGGGATAATGAATCTACAAAAGTTGCGAACACAGAGAGAGGGGCATCGACGTTTCATCGAGAGATATTTGCAGAAAATCGAGCAAACGAAGGAGAATGATTCAATGGTGGATTTCGACGCCATTCTCGCAGCTATCGAAAGGAAAGTGAAAATTCTATAGACATTCAATGACAAGATCATGTCGCAGACTGACGCGGATGGAACCGAGAAGATGACGTTTCAAACTGATGAATATTTCATGGAACTGGAGATCAAGTTGTGCCGCCTACGAGCTTTTGGAGGTCAACATTCTGAGAGCATCTCAACCCACGGAGAGGAACAAGGAAATTCAGGGGCCAGCGAACAGCAACGAAACAACAACGGTTTGAGTCCCAACACATACACTATCCATCCCGGCAGAACTGTGAGAAGCTTTTCTTCTTCTAGTAACTCTGCAAAATTCGACTCAGTTCTATAGATTTCCAAATATTTCGTTGCCAAGCTTCAGTGGTTATATTCTGCAATGGCAGTCCTTTTCGGACAGTTACGAGTCTACTATCCATTCTAATGCCAATCTCACAGATGTTCAGAAATTTACGACCTGAATTCCCAGCTTGGAGGCACTGCCGCACACGTTGTTGAAGGGTTCGCTATGACAAATGCAAACTATGTCCGAGCAATAGACTTGTTGAAAGAAAGATTTGACAAACAGCAGAAATTTACGCACGGCGCTATGCAAGCCTTGATCAAATTGCCCGCACCGTATAGTAAAGTGTCTAGTCTCAGAAACTTTTATGATCAAATGGAGACTTATATTCGTAGTTTAGAAGCTACGGGTCAATATCAGGTGTCATATGGTAATTTATTTGTGCCTGTTGTGTTAGAGAAAACGCCAGGAGAAATTCGCAAACGGTTAGCGCGTGAAAAGGGTGATAATAACTGGGTTTTACAGTTTGACGCCGCGCGAATTACAGAGAAATCGGCATTATGGAGGTTGGTACCACACACACTGAGCCGGGATTGGACGATTACGCGATAACGGCGTCATTTTACCCCACCACGGCAAAACCCGGGAAAAGAGCATAGCCAGGCCCGAGACGGTCAAACGGAGGAAATTTCCAAGAACCGTGATAAAGTGTGCATTTTGCGACGGCGGACACAGATCAGGCGACTGCGCTGTTTACACAGACGCGCATTCTAGGCTGCAAGTGGTGAAATAGAAAGCTTATGTTTCAATTGTTTGGACAAACATCCAGTGGCAAAGTGCAGTTCCAGTAACATATTTCTAAAATGCCAGCGGAAGCACCACACAACGATTTGCAGCAGCCAAGCAGGGAACCAATCTTCAAGTACTAGCAGTAATGAGACTACGGCGTCAGAAACAGCCGTATTACATTCAAATACAAACCTGCCAGACAAGGAAGTTTTACTGAAAACTGCTATAGCAACCGTTACATCGGCTAGTCACGTGCAGGCGGAAACCCGTATCCTATTTAATGAGGGAGCGCAGAAGTCATTCATATCGGAGCATTTGACAGCAGAATTTCAACTTACGAGAGAAACCAGCGAGACCATACACCTGTCGTCATTTGGAAGCACAACTACCAAGGTGCAGCAAGTAGACATTGCTACGGTGCACGTTATTGCAGAGAATCGCCAGATGATCCCAGTTCGAGTCCTGGTTGTGCTTACCATTTCAACGCCTGTAAACAACAGAACACAGCATGTATCGGAGCTACCATATCTGCACGGACTCGCCCATCCGGGGACCAGCGATTCGACGTTTAAAATATTCATGCTGATAGGTACAGACTTTTACTGGGACATCGTCTACCTATTATCATGGCCAGTGCATGCGCAGAACTCCGCCGCTACTGAACATGCGTTCAATATAATGACTTCACGACCACCGACAGACGTACTTGAACGCTTTTGGACCCTAGAAAGCATGGGGATCTCAAAACTGCTGATACGGACAAAACAGACTACTCCAACGAATACCAGCAGTCTTCTACAGTGTACTAGGACGGAAATTACACCGCTACGTTACGGGCCTCCGTGGCCTAGTGGATAAGAGCGCTGACTCTTAGTCATTAGGTCTCTCACCGCCGTAGGTTCGAGCCTCGCTCGAGCCACGTGTGAGACGCCAAGTTCTGCAACGGAAGGTCAGGTGGTTTTTCTCCGGGTATTCCTGATTAACGATCGGCTCGATATGAGTGAAATAATCTTGAAAGGGCCGTAAAACCCAAACCAAAAAAAAAAAAAAAAAAAAAAAAAAAAAAAAACACCGCTAAGTTGCCATGAAAACGTGACCACGCGGAAATGCCTAGCAACTACGATGTCGCCACGAACGCGGAACTTGATCAGAAGACTGAAAGGAGAGCCACCTTTATTGGTGAAGTACGACGAGATCAGGTTTTGGTAAACACGTTATAATCCCTTGTTTCTGAGTAATACTTAGTGACCATGTTCTATATGCATAATTTAACGATCAATGTACAAAATGTCCTAAATCAATCTAGAAAAAATTAAAAAAAAAATCAACTGTGAAACCATCGAGACCTGGTGTTTTGTTATTTTTCATGATTTTTAATGCAGCCCCTAATTCTGAATATATTATTTCTCCTTCTAGTTTTTCGTCATCTTCTTCATTTAATTTATTTTCATTAGATCCTATTTTTGCTTCAATTGTTTCGTCGTCAGGCTCATTATGTATGTTATATAGGTCTTTGTAAAAGTTTTGCTGACATTTAATCATATCTTTAGTCTCATAATATTCGTTTCCATTATCATCTACCAGTCTTTTATAGAACATATTTAACTTCACTACAGCTGGTGTGTGGGAATGTGTGGCGGCGGTAAAACGTCTCCCTGCCCTACATCATAGTGTAGATTATATTTTCTTGTCCTTTGGGATCATTGATTCCATTGTGGAATTTTGAAAATATCTGAGGGTCACTGATGAGGCCTAATTGGCCGAAACTAGCTAGTCTGGCCCAGAAAACATATACACTCCATATTATTCAATTCTGCAATTTCCCTTTTATAGAACATTGTTATTACTTTATTAGTACAATTTCTGTTTTCCAGTTTGAAAAAGTAGTTAGTCGCTTTTTCACCCAAATCTTCATATCTGGATCGTGAACGTAACAAAATGCCTTCAAGTTTTTCATCACGTATTTACCGGCCCCGTTAGCTCAGTTGGTAGAGTGTCCGCTCCGGGGAACGGGAGGTCTCGGGTTCGATCCCGGGCCGCGACATACCAAAGTCGTTAAAAATGGTACTAGCTGCTCCTCGTTTGGCACTCAGATTTACGGGGTAGAGCTAGGACTGGTCGATCCAGTGTCAGGATAATGTGACTGGCTGTGGTATCATGTAATGTGTCGGGGACATGATACTTCAGTGAGGCAGCACTATAAACGTGAGCATTGAGCTCCCTGTCGCAATCAGAGACCGTCGTGATATGACTGAAAAATTGTTGAAAGCGACGTTAAACCCGAATTCACACACACACACACACACACACACACACACACACACACACACACTCATCACGTATTTGGTTTAGGCATTTTTTTTCTGATCAAGTTGCTGTAATTTATTTTCCGAAATATTGCAATTATCCATTATTTCTTTTTCTATAATAGCTATATCATTTTCTAGTTTAACGTCTTCTTCCGGTTTCTTCTTCTTTTTTACTGAACTATATCTAATGGTATTGCCCCTAATCATCATCAACAGTGTTTCTAGAAATAATTGTTCATTAATATTAAAACTTATTCTCTCATCCGGGGTATTAAAACCTTCCTCTTCATCAGCATTTTCAGTTTGGTTTTTATATGTATTTTTAACTTCATTTATTGCATCTTTAACTACCTTGATATAATCTTTATCTTTAAGTTACGTATTGTTGAACTTCCAATATCCTCTCCCTCTTTCATTGTCACTTAATCTAAGATTTAATAAAATACTTTGATGATCAGATTTATAGCTGGGAACAATGTAAGCATTTGTCACGTAAGGAAATACATCCTCACTTATAAGGAAAAAATCAAGTCTAGCTTGTTGCAAAATTGGATTTCTTCTACTCCATGTAAACCCCTTTTCATTATTGTAATAAGCTTTCCATGGATCTACGAAATTATCTTCGTTGATCAGTTTTAAGACAGTTTGTCTAGCTCTAGGATTATTGATATGTAAATAATTTGAAGTATCTATATCAGGGTTTATAACTAAATTCCAGTCACCACAATATATCATCATATCGTTATTAAAATATATCGCCTTTTCTGTAATATTATTATAAAACTGCGGCCTATCTTCATTTGGCGCGTAAAGGTTAACAATTGTTATTCGTTTTCCTTGAGTTGCTAAATTTAGTATTATAAAGTTCCCATTCTGATCTGTTTGAACACGTTCTACTTTGTGCTCGAAATTATTATTCAAAAGAATCATTACTCCTCGGCTATTATTATTTAAAGAGCTAAACTATACACCAAATCCCCATTCCGCTTTAATATATGGCTCTAAATTTTTATGAATGTGAATATCTTGTAAACAAATAATATTATAATTTTTACATCTCACATGTCTTAATAAACCTCTTCTTTTCTTTGGATTAGCTAGCCCCTGACAATTCTGTGAGAAGAGTTTCAATTCCTCAGCCATTATCAAAAACCATCTCTCTCAATTCGACAAGCCCGGCCCACCTGCCCGGCCAAGACCAACTCCCCACATTGACCATGACCTTACAATACAAATACAAACTAAAGTTGCCCATGACACCTGAAAATGCATGATTACATATTTGCTTAAATATAATTCTAGAATGTAATTTCCAGTTTCCGTTTAGTGGTGACCATAAAAACCAAAATCTGTGCTAGCCACGTAGACAACATCACAAATTCAGTCACTGTCCTCTATAACTCTGGGTCGATTGCTTTACAATCGACTCAAGGTCACAGATGACAGAAACTGAGGTATTACCACAGTATGACTAGAGTACAAGCGTGTACAGACAATGTTAACACTTTAATAGTTCTCCAGAATTTCCTCTTCAAAGAGATCCACATAAGAACAGACATTACCTTTTTAAGATACACATCCAATGGAGCAATCTGTAAGTTCTGGACCGGAATCTTGTGCTTAAAGCAGCAAACAGTGTAGCCCGAGTTCTGACGCCATATAACACGGCGTCCGATCAGGGGTCCCAGTGCCTGCACTTGAATACCAAAACTCAAGGATACACAAAAACAGCTCTTTCAATTAAGTGTATGCCACCAGCACCCACCAGGATCCCCTCATCGACGAGATCCGAATAGGAGCAGTTATCACACATTTTCAAGCTACATATCCAATCTAGCAGTCTGAAAATCCGGACCAGAACCCTATGTTTAAACCAACAAACAGCGTAGCCCCAGATTGGGTGCCACACCACGTGACGTCCGATCAGTGCCCACACTGCCCTCCCTGAATACAAGGACTCAAGGATACACCAAAACAGCCCCCAATGCAGGAGGAATAACCTCAACGTGTCATACATCTTCGGAACCACACAAAAAACAAGAATATCTATGATGCCGATGGATGCTCCAGAAGGTGCAATCGTCGGAACAGGGAACATTATCATAGTTAAAGTGCGGTATACTGTGTGTACTCACTGCACTTCAAAACAGAGTATAACAAAACCTGTCGGTGGAAAGATTAGCTTGTCCGCCGGCACAGCCATACAAAGGTCAGCAACACAAAAGTCGGAATAAATGAAAGGAAGTGTCTTCAGGTACGATACCATACCCCAAGATCCTAGGTGTTAGTTTAGCTATATTAATTGGGTAAAACTTTTTTAATATTAATTATTGGAAACTTACTCTCGAACACACGGGCAATCCTCATAGGACTCTATGCAGGTATGGTTTCGTACTGGGTGCCTTTACATTCATATAAAATAAAAGACTGGTTCGAAAATGGATCTGATCCTATCTCAAGATGTTATTATACCCAACATTCCCTATGTAAAATTATATTAAAATTCATCAATAAATGTAGGCACCATAGTGAAAACAAAGTTTTTCTAAAATTAGCCACAGTGACCTTGGCCTTGAGCCCAGGACCCCGGAAGTCGAACTTGCTGGAGATATTATCATACCCAATATTTGTGTGAAATTATATTAAAATCCATCAATAAATGTTGGCACTAGAGCGATGACAAAGTTTTTTTCTAAAAATAGCCACAGTGACCTTTACCTTAAGCCCAGGACCCTGAAAGTCGAACTTGCTCGAGATATTACTATACCCAACCTTTGTGTGAAGTTATATTAAAGTTTGTTAGCAAATGGTAGAGCCATGACAAAGTTTTTTTCTTAAAATAGCCGCCGTAACCTTGACATTGACTCCCAGGACCCTGAAAGTCAGACTTGCTCGATATATTATCATATCCAACATTTGTCTGAAATTATATTCAACTCCATCAAAAAATGTAGGCACTAGAGGGATAACAAGTTTGTTTTTTTTTTTCTAAAAATAACCGCAGTGACCTTGACTCCAGAATCCTGAAAGTTGAACTTGCCCTAGATATTGTTATACCCAACGTTTGTGTGAAGTTATATTAAAATCCATCAACACCTGACGACGTTAGAGCAATGGTAAAGTTTTCTTTTTTTTTTTTTTTAAATAGCTGCAGTGACCCTGACCCCGAGCCCTGGGCCCTGAAAGTTAAACTCAGTCGCGATACTATCACACTCAACACCTGTGTAAAATTATATTAAAATCCATCAATAATTGTAGGCACTAGAGTAAAAGCACAGTTTTTCTAAAAATAGCCACAGTGACCTTGACCTTGAGCCAGGAACCTGGAAGTCATACTTGCTCAAGATATTATCATACCCAACATTTATGTGAAGTTATATTAAAATCCATCAATAAATGTAGACACCAGAGTGATGGCAGAGTTTTTCTAAAAACAGCCACAGTGACCCCTTCAACTTTATACAAAGTACCATAACTCTGTGACAAATCATCTAACCAGAAAGCACAGATAATATGCCCATCTCCCATTTCTGCTTGAGATTCCATTAAAGTTTCGTTGAATTTCTGCAAGTAGTTGCTAAATATTCGCGTAGACACGAAACAGTACCCTAAAATATTCATGCTGAGTTCATCAAAGGGCCATAACTGTTGGAAAAATCATCGAAGCCTAATAAAAATAGAGATAATTTAAAAATATTGGAGACCGATTTCTCTTCTAAATGTGGTGTACAAATTAGCCTCCATTGTGATAGCAAATAGATTGAAACGCACTTTACAACAATTAATAAATAACGATCAAAAAGGATTTATCTCTGGTCGTTTTAGAGGTGAAAATATAAGGTTGATCTTCGACGATATTTTCGAGACTCAGAATCAGAATATACCAGGGTTACTACTATCTATAGACTTTGAAAAAGCTTTTGACACTGTTTCATGGAAGTTTATAAATAAAACACTTGACTACTTCAATTTTGGCACTTCGATTAAACAGTGGATAAATCTTTTCTAAAAGGGTGCCGAGTCATGCATATTACAGAATGGTCATATATCTGAATTTTTTAATCTTAGAAGAGGCTGCATACAAGGAGACCCTCTTTCCCCCTATATATTTATTTTATGTGCGGAAGTTCTTGGTTAGATGATAAGAAAGAATATCAACATCAAAGGTATTAACATAAATGACAAAAAAATGTAAAATAAGTCAATATGCAGATGATACCCAGCTACTGCTTGACGACTCAGAAATTTCATTACGTGAATCTTTGGATACATTTAATACATTTTATCAAATGTCAGGTTTAAAAATAAATGTGGATAAAACCAAGGCCATTTTGATAGGTGCAAAACGACTCTTTACAGATAAACTATGTACTCAATATCGGCTAGACTGGAGTCAAGGCACTTTTAAAATTTTAGGCGTCAACTTCTCAACTAATATTAATGATATATGGACAATAAATACTCAAGATATTATGAATAAAATTACTCAACTTTTAAACCAATGTTCAAAAAGAAGATTTACTTTAATTGGTAAAATTACAATCATTAAATCACTAGCTTTATCAAAATTGGTCCATTTATTCATAGCATTACCGGACCCGCCTTCAGACTTGATAAACAACTAGAACGTCGATTCTACAAATTCCTTTGGAATAACGGCCCTGACCGTATAAGTAGAAAAGTCATTATTAAGAATATATCTTGTGGGGGCCTTTGAATGACGCATATCACAAATTTTATTAATGCTCTGAAAATTTCTTGGATAAGACGAATTATGACGCAGTCAAGTCAAGACTCATGGGTGGATCTAGCAAATATTGACATTACAAAACTAATAACTGTAGGTGGGCGGTATGCTGAACGAATGAGTCAGGATTTAAGAAATCCCTTCTGGAAAGACACTATGGAACATTGGGCCTTTTATTGCACAAAGGTGAAACTAGAATCTATAAATGATATCTTAACATCACCATTGTGGTATAATAGCAATATTGGAACAGGAACTATCTTCATTAAAGACTGGTTTCAAAAAGGTATTAAATCAGTATATAGAAGCCTCCGTGGTGCAGTGGTTACGCTACTCGCCTTGTAAACCAGGGATCGCAGTATCGATCCCGGGCTTCTTCGGACTTTCGGATGAGTCTTTAAACCGAGGTCCCGTCTCCGTATGACCTTAGCTGTTGGTGGGACGTAAAACTAAAACTCACTCACTAAATCAGTATACGATCTGATAGATGATCGTGGAGAATGGTATAGTTTCGATAGACTTAAGAATATACATCGTATAAGGGGAACCTTTTTAGACTACTTAAATGTCATCAACAAAATACCAAACGAGTGGAAAAACATAATTAACGACAATAAAATTTACTCAATGCTGAACAAGACAAATGTATTACGAAGTATTTATGTGAGTCTGGTGTTAAAACATAAAAAAGGTAGTAGAAATGTTTACGATACCATTATGGAGAAAGTGTTGTTAATACTCCAGTAAAATGGCAAACAGTCCTTGGCAATATAAACGAAGACGATTGGAAAAAGTACCATGGTTCAATTAGCAAAATAAAAGAGATTAAATTAAGAGCGTTTCAGTATAAAATAAATAACAAAATATTAGTTACAAACTCTTTTTTGAAGAAAATTAATAAAATAGACAGTAATTTATGTAAATATTGTCAGAATGAAGAAGAGACGATTTGTCATTTGTTTTTAGAGTGTCCAATCGTTAAAAATTTTTGGCAACGGCTTAAAATATGGCTGGAAACCAATGTAAATTTAAACTTAGATATAAATGAACGGTCTATTATCTTTTCTGTTCAAAGCACAAACGAACTTGTGAATTATGTGCAGATCCTTGCAAAATATTATATCTACAAAAATAAATTTTCAGACAGGAGATTACATATTCAAGGGTTTCTTTCAGTTTTGAAACAAAAATTATCTAGTGAGAAGTATATAGCATCTATAAATGGCAAAATGGATAAGTTTTTCAAAAAATGGTTAATATTCTATATTTTTTTTAATGCACAGAATATCCTTTAAGGTTTAATTATATTCATTTAAAACGACCTTACATATAGATATATGTACCCGCCTCTGACGAAACAACAACATATATTTACAATCAATATTTCTCAAAATAGACAAGCCCTGCCCAGTCTTTCGGCTGGCCCAGCTTATGATATCATGATGCAGTCCATTCAGGTACTGCTGGATCGGGATGGATTGGAATTTAAAAACAAAATATACTAAAATGACGCCTATGACACCTGATCGAGATTATATTCTGTATGTATTATCTTCTTGTAATGTGTAGTAAGCATTGTGAATATAAATGTAAAAGTTGTACCTGATTAAAAAGAAAATAATAATAATAAAAAAGTACGACGAGATCATTACTAAACAGGAACGCCTTGGGTTCATAGAGAAAGTCGACAGTGATACCCCAACAAGAGGACAAATAAAAATCAAAAATGGGTCCACTACATTCCCCATCGCCCGGTGAAAAAGGACTCGTTTACGATTGCAGCAGCCGGAATTCGCCGAACTTGCCTAGTCTCAAAGATTGTCTGGAATCTACACCTCCATCATATCCATAGTTACGCTGCCACGTCCGGTATTGAGAAAGCTTTTTTGCACATCGGTCTTCATGAGCAAGACGGAGATGTTTCCCGTTTCTTGTGACATCAACAACCCGGACAGTCCATTATCTACCTACCGTTTCAAGTGGGTGCTATTTGGAGCCCCTTGCTCACCGTTCATTCTAAGTGCACATGAAGCCAAGTTTCCATACTTGCTACCAAAGAAGCACGAACTTACCAAATTGATCGTGTTCGACGCTCACGAGAACCAGCTGTATTCCGGAGTAAACTTTACCATCACGCAACTTAAGCGAAAGTATTGGATACCGTCCATCCGGCAGTGCGTCAGATCGTTATGGCGTACATGTGTGAAATGTACCAGAGTAATTGGCAGACCGCACCGTACGCCAGACCCGCCACCCCTACCAAAAGTCAGAGTGGAAGAATCTCCGCCTTTCAGCGTCACTGGTGTTGTCCTTAATGGCGCACTATACGAAAAGCATCCTACCGGAAGTGAGAAGAAATGTTACATCTGCCTCTTCCCATGCGCAGCTTCCAGAGCCATTCACCTTGAAGTTGTGACAGACTTATCTGCAAACTCGTTTCTACAGGCATTCAGGAGAGTTACAAATCGCAAGTCCTTACCTAAGGTGATAATCTAAGACAACGTCATAACGTATACTGCCGTAGCAAATCACCTTAGAAAGTTGTTCAACTCAGCAGCCGTTCTAGAAGCACTCAGCAGAAAGGGGAACAGAGTGGCGCTTTATAGCTGCAAGCGATGGTTCCACGTGCGCCATACTATGGCGTTTATATTTCACAATTAATTCGATTTGCCAGAGTGTGTAGTCATGTAACTGACTTCAACACTCGTAATAAATTATTAACGGCTAAACTTCTTAATCAGGGTTATCGCTACCATAAACTACGCAAAGCCTTTTTCAAAATTTTATAGACGCCATTCTGATTTAATTTCAAAATTCAATACTGGACTTGAATCTCTTCTGCAACAAGGTCTATCGTCACCCGACTTCTATGGTGACTTAGTATATAACTTTAGAAAAAAATAACCGCATTGATTTCAGCAGCCAATTTCGTAAAATCAGTCTTCGATATAAAACGATTGGGTACAACATAAATGTTATACGTAAGACTGCATGCATGGTAGTTAACCCGATCATGGTTGACAACTTTGCTCCTCTCTTTAATTGCACGCCGATGGGTCAGGCCTCAGATTCTATGACGGTTCCAACGTAATGGCTTATGTTGGTTGGTTGGTACCTGATGCTCTGTCGCTGGTCGAGCCCATCGGAGTCCAACTGTTGGTTTTTTTTTGCTTCAGCATTTCTGTTGTTTCTTGCTGTCGAGTCCTCACCGCTGTTTCATCTCTGTGGTTTTTTAATGTTTGTGTTCACGGAGATGTTGCACTGATGAGTTAGGTCGCCTTCATGCGGACTGAACAAATTATTTGCCTTAATCGCGACGGAAGTAAGGGCGAGGATTGTGGCCACGTAAAAGCGATTTCACCCCTCCACCCCCCGGTGGAATTCGTTTCCGCTGACCGTTCCAAGGCGGTTTTTCTGTCGCGGTTTATTTTTGTTATGATTTGTCTTTGGGTGTTTGTGTCGCTTATATTATTTTATTTTGGATAGCCTTTTGGCCATTTTGTGGGAAAGTAACTATCCTTTTGTCTTTCCGCTGTTGATGTTCCCCTTGGGGTATGTTTTTCATGTGTGTGTTTCTTTCCCTTTGGTGTCTCTGGTGGGAGATGTGGGTTAATTGTATCGATTCCTGATCATTGCCTCTACTTCAATTTTTATACATTCAATTGTTATTTTTGTTATTTGTTCTGAAATACTGTAGTTTATCCAAACAGAATTTACATGAATGTTCTCCAGAAACGTCCTTTAGAGATACCAGTGTGCAATTGAGAAATAAAGCGGCAAACTCACGATGAAGGGTAGCGGAAAACGACTCATTATTGTGTGAACTTTTCAGCGACTTTCTGTTATTGTTCACGAACTAACGATTCAGCATTGTTTGGACATCTATTGACGATACACTATCTAGTTTGGACAATGTGACTTCTAAGGACGAACAACTATCTAGTTTGGACAATGTGTACTAGAAATCGACGATATATTAGCCATAATGTTTGGCCAATTTGAAATTTGTTTATGGGGTCTTAATCCTAAACGTTAGCCATTTCTTTAAATATTTTAGATTTATTGTTAAATCTAGCATACGAAAAGACATCACTTTGAAAATTATTGCTAAATTTTTCTTTACCTAGTATCTCATCAGTCACACAAGGTGTTCATTTCAACGTATGTCCTCTGCTGCATGTTTTAAAAGCCTTGGCTTCATGAAGTGGCCTTTAAAAATGATACTCAATTCACTTTGCTTCAGCCGATGTAAGAAGAAAAAAAAAAACAGTAGCAAAGAGAAACACCCCAAAAAGACAAGTATTTGCATAGGCGAAATGTATATGGTAATCTTACTATGTCCTCCTGACCCAGTGATTTGAAGAAATATATGGTTATCCTGTTTTATGTATGTCAGTCTGTGTTTGAAAGTAATCCGTTAAAAGCTTTTAAGTCTATATTGTTAGGTCCAGGAGCAGGCGAAATAACCCACAGCTTTATTTAAAGCTGCTAGTCACCACAACCGACGACATGGTTTCAAGTACGCTACATATTAGACGTATCATTTCGGTATGATTCCTGACAAATGCCCGTTAACAAAATTTAAAACAATAAAATTGCCCTATCCCCTCTACTACATGAAAGGCCCAATGTCACAGAAACCGTTATGGTTCCCACGTCAGATTAATATTGTTCCGTATAATGAGGCATTTACTGGCACAGGCAGGCCCCGTGTGCTATACCGCACCCTTTCTACACCATGGAAGACCTAATATCGAAAACAACGTTCAGTTCCCTACCCTAAACCATATATATCAATGTTTTCTATGATAATACGCATGCAATGGCGCCAATCTGAAGGTCCCACAGGGGCTTACCGGGCTATACCTCACACCCACCACCTCATGAAAAGCATAATATCTCAGAAACCCTTCACGAAAACACGCCTATATCAATTTGACCCCCCTTGAACCCCACCTTTATGCAGTAAACTGGGGTTTACAGGCCAAGGTAAATAAAAATCAAAAATAAGTTCCTTTAAGAGCAATGAAAACATTCATAAGAAAGAAGATGGGCCATACTACGTAGTTTCAGCTAATAAAGCCTCATCAGTGACCCTGTAATGATCCGGCAAAGAAAGCCAGAGAAAACATACTGCAATTTTGCGAATTTCGAATAGGCAGTCGATTCAAAGACTGATATAAATCAAAATGAGGTCCAAATAATTAAAAACCTGTCTCGAATATGAGTCTAAACCAATAATTTATTTCTGATTTCTCAGAATATTCACGCTGATCTCAAAAGAACAAAAGTAAAATATAAACTGCACTATGGTTGATGTACGGGGAGACGTTTTACCGCCGCCACACGGCACAACACCAGCTGCAGTGAAGGCAAATAAAAATCAAAAATGAGTTCCTTTAAGAGCAATGAAAACATTCATAAGACAGAAGATGGGCCATACTACGTAGTTTCAGCTAATAAAGCCTCATCAGCAACCCTATAATGATCCGGCAAAGAAAGCCAGAGACAACATACTGCAATTTTGCGAATTTCGAATAGGCAGTCGATTCAAAGACTGATATAAATCAAAATGAGGTCCAAATAATTAAAAACATGTCTAGAATATGAGTCTAAACCAATAATTTATTTCTGATTTCTCAGAATATTCACGCTGATCTCAAAGAACCAAAAGTAAAATATAAACTGCACTAAACCTTATTTTTCTTATTTGTGCTCTAAAATATAAATTGTGGGTACTCGTTAGAACCGCCTCGACGAGGCGGTTCTAACCAGTGCCCACATTCTATATTTTGAGCAGAAATAAGAAACAAGAGGCCCATTGGCCACTATGCTGACCAGAGCTCAGGTGGGCACTGCCAAATTACAGCCATGTATTTTAACATGATACCATTTTAATCTACCAATTATAAAGTCTCCCAAATGAACCCCTATATCCAAATGAGCAGTCATATAGACTCGGTATCTAAAACATTAGGCCTTTTATTAAGTAGAGGGTGTAGGGCATGGACCCAATGGAGCCCTGGTTGGTATCACTAAATGCGTCTTATCATAAGGAATAAGAATATATATGGTGTAGCAGTGGGGATCTGTATACCGGAGTTATGAGGCCTCTTAAGCGGTGGAGGGGTTGGGGCATGTCCTGTTGATCCCAGGAAAGCCCAAGGTTGTTGTCCCTATATATATATATATATATATATATGTGGTTTATGGATGGGAATCTGAATGGTTTCTGATATATGAGGCCCTTCTATGACGTGGAGTGGAGAGAAATAGCCCTTGCGACCCCCAACTGGGTGTGATATTGATAAGGAACAAGAACATATATGATTATGGGGTGGGGATTTAAATGTGTTTTTTTACTGAAATATATGGCCTTTTAAAGTGGAGGGGCAGGGCGCAATGCCCTAACAAAAAGTGACCCCCAGGTTGGTGTGACTGAACGAGTCTTATCATAAGGAACAAGAATATTATAGTTTATGGGTGGGGATCTGAATGATTTCTGAGATATATGGCTTTAATGAAGTAAAGCAGTGGGGCATGACCCAGGCAGTCCGGATGACTCCCAAGCTAGTGATATTTGAATGTGTCATATCACAAAGAAGATAATTATATATGGTTTAGGGGTGGGGCTCTGAACAGTTTCTGAGATATATAGCCTTTTGTGAAGTGGTGGGGTGGGGCAAGGCCTGGCTTGACCCGGAAGACCTTCAGGTTGACGTCAATGAATGTGTCTTATCATAAGGAACAACAATATATATGGTTAGAGGTGGGGATCTGTAAGGTTTCCAAGATATTGGGTCTTTAATGAAATGAAGGGGTGGAGCACGACTCCGGCACATCCTGGGGGACCCCCAGGTTAGTGTCAATGAATGCGTCATATCATAAGAAACAATAATATATATGGTTTTGGGGCGGGGATCTGAATGGTTTCTGAGTTAGATGGCCTTTTGTGAAGTGGTTGGGTGGGGCAAGGCCCCGGCGAACCCAGGAAGACCCCCGAATTGGTGTCAATGAATGAGTCTCTTCATAAAGAACAAGAATATATAGGGTTTAGGGGTGGGGATCTGTAAGGTTCCAAGATTTTGGGCCTTTTATTAAATTGAGGGGGTGGGGCATGATCCCGGCACAACCCGGTGGACCCCCAGGTTGGTGTCACTGAATGCGTCTTATCATAAGGAACAAGAATATATATGGTTTTGGGGTGGGGATCTAAATGGTTTCTGAGATATATGGCCTTTTGTGAAGAAGAAGGGGTGGGGCAAGGCCCAGGCGTACCCCGGGAGACCCCAAGTTGGTGTCAGTGAATGTATATTTCATTTGGAACAATAATATATATGGTTTAGGGGTGGGAATCTGTAAGGTTTCCAAGATATTGGGACTTTCATGGAATGGAGGGGGTGGGGCATGACCCCGGCACCTACGGGGGGACCCCCAGATTGGTGTCACTGAATGCATCTTATCATCAGGAACAAGAATATATATGGTTTTGGGGTGGGGATCTGGATGGTTTCCGAGTTATATGGCCTTTTATGAAGTGGAGGGGTTGGGGCATGGCCCCGGCTTAACCTGGGGGACCCCCATGTTGGCATTAAAGCATATGGGTGAGAGACATTTACTCAAGGAACATTTCTATAAAAGTTTTGTCAAAATATCTGCAATAACTTGGCAGCAAATGCCATTTTTCAATTTTCACTATTATAAGTCTATGGAAAATCTAAGTTGCCATAGCAACCAAACTAAAGAGCCAAATTTTATAAAAAAAACACAAAACCCAAAAAGGCAAATATGGTGAATATTTCCAAAAACTCTCATCCTAATAGAGCATTTGGTTTATGAGGAGATGATTTTTGAAGTATTTTTTTTTTCTATTTTTTTTTTATTATGGTTTCCATAGCAACCAATAGAAATGAGCAGTAGGCCTAAAATCATATGGCAGATATTAGATTGCCTAAGGAACATTTCTATGAAAGTTTTGTCAAAATATCTGCAAAGGTTTGGCAGTAAATGCCACTTTTCTATTTTCCCCATTATAAGTCTATGGAAACTCTAAGTTGCCATAGCAACCAAACTAATATGCCGATTTTCATTAAAAACACAAACTTTCAATTCCCCTGCCTAAGGATGCTACAGATGAAATTTGGGCTGAATCGGCCCAGTGGCTTCAGAGTAGATATCGTTTGGAAATGTTGACGAAGACGACGCAGACGCAGACACAGACACAGACGCAGACGCAGACGACGACGGACAACTGCCTATCCTATAAGCTCCCCCGGAGCCTTCGGCTCTGATGAGCTAAAAATATCACATTTTTTCGTCTTAAAATTTTTATTTTTTCGGCGATAAAGGTGGCAAGGTATTTGTATAGGCGTGTTTGCGTAATGCGTTCAGATCCCCATAAAAAGACTAATTTCGCAGAAAAAATTAAGATCCACGTTCATTAATCACATGTAGTCTTATACTCGCTCATGCAGTCATGAACTCTACAACACCAAATAAAATATAGTCACTAGCTGCTTTGTAACTTCCAAACAGGGATCCCAGGGATAATATATCACACTCATGCGACAATGTGCAATATTTCATCACTACAAATATGTTATTTCCTGATGAAGACTTAAGCAGTGAAATGTTTTTCACTGACCGTTCCAAGGCGGTTTTTCTGTTTGTTATAGTTCGTCTCTGAATGTGTTCATCGCTTATTATCCCATTGCACAACATAGTTGTGAGAGGGGATATAGCATTTATCCCGTACGTACGTACTTTTGTCATCGCTCTAGACCCTACATTTCTTGACCGATTTTAATATAACTACACACAATTGTTCCTTATGACAATATGTCGAGCGAGTTCGACTTTCAAGGTCATGACCTCAATGTCAAGGTCACTGTGGCTATTTAAGTACGCACGTACGTACTTTTGTCATCGCTCTAGCGCCTACATTTCTTGACCGATTTTAATATAACTTCACACAAATGTTCCTTATGACAATATCTCGACCGAGTTCGACTTTCAAGGTCATGACCTCAAGGTCAAGGTCACTGGCTATCTTTAGAAAAACTTCGTCATCGCTGTAGCGCCTACATTTCTTCACCAATTTCAATATAACTTCACACAAATGTTCCTTATAAAAATATCTCGAGCAAGTTCGACGTTCAAGTTCATAGCCTCAAGGTCAAGGTCACTTTGGTTGTTTTCAGAAAAAAAATTGTCATCGCTCTAGCGCCTATATTTCTTCACTGATTTCAATATAACTACACACGAATGTTGCTTATGACAATAACTCGAGCTAGTTCGACTATCTAGGTCATGACCTCAAGGTCGAGTTCACTGTGGCTTTTTTTAGAAAAACTTTGTCATTGCTCTAGCAGCTACATTTCTTCACCAATTTCAATATAATTTTCACACAAATGTTCCTTATAAAAATATATAGAAAGAGTTTGACTTTCAAGGTCATGGCCTCAAGGTCAAGGTCACTGTGGCTATTCTATAAAAAAATGTCATCGCTCTAGGGCCTATATTTCTTCACTGATTTCAATATAACTTCACACAAATGTCCCTCATGACAATATCTCGAGCGAATTCGACTTCCAAATTCATGACCTCAAGGTCAAGGTCACTGTGGCTATTTTTAGAAAAACTTTGTCATCGCTCTAGCCTACATTTCTTCACCAATTTCAATATAACTTCACACAGATGTTCCTTTTAAAATATCTCGAGCGTGTTCGTCCTTCAAGGTCATGACCTCAAGGTCAAGGTCACTGTGGCTATTTTTAAAAAACTTTGACATCGCTCTAGCGCTTACATTTCTTCACCGATTTCAATATAACTTCACACAAATGTTCCTTGTGACAATATCTCTAGCGAGTTCCACTTTCAAGGTCAAGGTCACTGTGGCTATTTTTAGAAAAAACTTTGTCATCGCACTAGCGCGTACATTTCTTTACCGATTTCAATATAACTTCACACAAATCTTCCTTATGAAAATATCTCGAGCCATTTCGACTTTCAAGGTCAAGGTCACCATGGCTTTTTATAGAAAAACCTTTGTCATCGCTCTAGCGCCTAAATTTCTTCACTGATTTTAATATAACTTCACACAAATGTTCCTTATGACAATATCTCGAACGATTTCGACTTTCAAGGTCACGGTCACTGTGGCTATTTTAGAAACACTTTGTCATTGTTCTAGCGCTTAGATTTTTTTCATCAATTTCAATATTACTTCACACAAATGTTCCTTATGAAAATATCTCTAGCGAATTCTATTTTCAATGTCAAGGTCACTGTTGCTATTTTTAGAAAAACTTTGTCATGGCTCAAGCGCTTACATTTCTTCACCGATTTCAATATAACTTCACGCAAATGTTCCTTACGACAATATCTCGAGCGATTTTGGCTTTCAAGGTCAAGGTCACTGTGGCTATTTTAAGAAAAACTTTGTCATCGCTCAAGCGGCTACATTTCTTCAATGATTTCAATACAACTTCACACAAATGTTCCTTATGACAATACCCCCAGCGAGTCTAACTGTTGGTTTTCTTTTGCTCCAGCAATTCTGTTGTTGTATGCTGTCGAGTCCTCAACATTGTTTCATCTCTGTAGTTTTTGATTTTGTATGTTCTCGGAGATGTCACACTGATGAGGTAGGAAGCCTTCGTGCGGACTAAACAAAATTAGTGTATACCGCGACAGAGGTAAGGGCGAGGATTATGGCCATGTGAAATCGATTTAAGCCCCCCAGTGGATTTCTTTCCACTGACCGTTCCAAGGCGGTACTTCTGTGGCGGGTTTTTTATATTGTTGTCTGTTACTTACTGTGTGTATCACTAGTGTCTTTTTATTTTTGTGGGAAAGTAACTGTGCTATTGCCTTCCTTTGTTTAGGTTTCCATTATGGTCTGGTCGCTTATTGTTTGTGTTTCTTTCCCTTTGGTGTCTTTGATGGGTGGAGTAAGTTAATTGTATCGATTCCTGATCTTTGTTTTACTTCTACTTAGAACACAATTTCTATCCCAAGCTAAAACTATGGACTTCCTCATCTGGTATGGAAGAAAACCGGACACCTATAGTGGTACAGGTTTAAAGCAGGCGCAAAGATGACAAAGAACGCAGTAAGGCATATACTAAACTGTATGAATGAGTAGTGGTACATTGCTCTAATTATTGCAGCATATTGTATGCAACATAACCTTTTTCTGGCCAGATAGTCAACAATACCGCACATGTCCATTCCTAACTTTTCAGATATACACATTTGTGCAAACAACGCAGACCGAGACCAGACTGCTGCTGCAGAAATGATTGATCAGGATCAACAATGCTTGCCAGTCTGAATACATCGTTTGCACATAATACAATCTGGCATACCCACCCTGTTCAAGTTTTAGTGCTCAAGCCTGTGGCTGGTTTTCAAATCCGGTCATGAAATTTGTATTTGTTTAACGTATTTAAACATTTTCTTACTTTATTGAAATAAATATTATTTATATATTGTTTATCATATGATGTCGCTGAGAGTGTAATAACGTCATGTAATATTTTCGATAATCCAGTTGTGGATTAAATATGCAAATTAACTAGATACGTCCCGTAACGTTACATGTACGACGTCATTAACGAGGTCGTGTTTACAAATGGCGGAATATTGATATTTTGTAGTCAAACGTGAATAAAATGCGTTTTAAATATCATATGATAAATAGAATCTTGCATTCGTGCTCATGTTTTATTGAATTTACTAAACTCGTTGACGAAAAGGGATAAAATGCTCGACACAGCCTCGGATTTTATCCCTTTTCCTCCACTCCTTTAATAAATTCAATAATACATGAACACTCATGTAAGATCCTCTATTTCTATTGGGATTAGAGCACAGTTGTTTCAGGTCCGGCGTCAACGTCGTCATCGGTGTTTGGTTAAAGGTTACCTGCGAGCTCTTATGTTTGATATTTAATTTTCAAATCAACTTAGCAACAGGTAAAAAACAACAATACGTGACACAAATTATCGTGTTGCTTTGCTTAAATTGGACTTTTTAAAAAGTTAATTAAGAAATTAAGGAAATTTAAGATGGTATTTGTTAGCTCTGCATAACCTCCGTTCGTTCCATTTGTTAAAGTTTACCTGTAAGATTTTGGTGCAGTGGATAGAGTGTTGGACTCTGAACATGGTCGTCTATTAAAATCACGGTGGAGGAGTTTTGGTCATGAATGCACAGAAACAATATTGTTACTTGCAAGTGAGTAGAAGTTTCTTTTTGTCATATATATATTTTTTTATAAACATGTTTTCGTGCTGTTGTTTTTTTTTTTTTTTTTATTTGTTCCTAGGTGTACATTTTAGTTTTCTTGCAAATGCTGCAGTCTGTTTAGCTCTTTTTGGTATGATAATATCCCTAGCAAGTTCGACTTTCATGGTCCCGGGCTCTAGGTCAAGATCACTGTGTAAATTTTTAGAAACAAAATCTTTGATAGGTTGTAATCTTTGGTTGTGGCCTTTCATGGGCTTCCATTTCTATATTTTCGTCGTTGCTCTAGCACCTACATTTACTGAAGGCTTTAAATTTAACTTCACACAGATTTTTGTTATGACAATATCTCGAGCAGGTTTGACTTTCAGGGTTCTGGGGTAACGGTAAAGGTCCCTGTTGCTATTAAAAAAAAAAAAAAAAAAAAAAACAACATTGTCATCGCTCTATTTCCTACATTTATATAGTATCTCATGCAAGTTCGACTTTCATTGTCTTGCGCTGAGGTCAAGGACATTGCGGCTACTTTTATAAAACAAACTAACGGAGTCTAAATGTTGGTTTTCTTTTGCTCCAGCATTTCAGTGGTTTCTTGCTGTCGAGTCCTCACCGTTGATTTTTTGTGTTCACGGAGATGTTGCACTGATGAGTTAGGAGGCCTTCATGCGGACATAACAAATTATTTGTCTAAATCGCGACGGAAGTAAGGGCGAGGATTGTGGCCACGTAAAATCGATTTAAGCCCCCCAGTGGAAATCTTTCCACTGACCGTTCCAAGGCGGTTCTTCTGTGGCGGTTTATTTATGTTGTTGGTTGTTACTTACTGTGTGTATCACTTGTGTCTTTTTATTTAATGGCCATATGGCCATTTTGTTGGAAAGAAATTGTTTAGGTTTCCATTATGGTCTAATCGCTTAATGGTTGTGTTTCTTTCCCTTTGGTGTCTTTGATGGGTGGAGTAAGTTAATTGTATCGATTCCTGATCTTTGTTTTACTTCTACTTTATCATTGGTCTAGTGTGTACAGTTCTTGATCGAACGCAATGCAATTTCACATGAATATCGGATATAATAATATCTCATTGAAAATCGAAATGGAGGGTCCCTGGCTAAGAGTCAATGCCACTGTGGCTGTTTTCAGAACAATATCTTTCATGGCTCTAGCGCCAACATCAAGTAAGATCAGTATTCAGTGTTTTGCGCTCAAGTTCAATGTCACTGTAGCTATTTGTTTTTGAAAAAAAAATGTTATGGCTGTTATGCCTACAATAATGTATGGATGCCAATATAACCTCACAAATGTTTGGAATGATAGGAAATCCATGTCACAGTTCTACGGATCGGTCCGGCAGATTTGTTTTTAAGTGAGACTCTGACGGCGCACTTGCTCAAAGGACGACCCTAGACTGGCCTTGCTATATTGTACATAATTATGTGTCCTTATGCATTTGCATGAACAAAATGTTATATACATGTATGTTTTAAATAGCTTAAGACACACACTTGAAGGCATGAAGAAATGAGATGTAAAACATGCAAATAGAACGGTTTATTTATGTTGTTGTTTGTTACTTACTGTGTATATCACATGTGTCTTTTTTATTTTGGATGGCCATTTGGCCATTTTGTGGGAAAGTAACTTTCCTTATGACCTTCCTTTGTTTAGGTTTCCATTATGGTCTGGTCGCTTCATGTTTGTGTTTCTTTCCCTTTGGTGTCTTTGATGGGTGGAGTAAGTTAATTGAATCGATTTCTGATCTTTGTTTTACTTCTACTTTACAAAGTGCCCGCTCCCAGTCAAAGTCTTAATTTTGGTTTTGTTATGAAACGTCTTCAACTGTAACGGCATATTGCTTAAACAAGCTGTAAAGTATTAACATGTTAAGGATTTAAAATATCTGTTTTACAAACCATAGTGCTTAATAGTAGTAATGTACGTCAGTGATGACAAAATAGATTTGAGAAAAAATGAAAACTAACAAATGACATAGACAGGCCTGTCAGTAGAAGCCAGAGATGTTTCGTCTTGTTTGTATGTCACGTTCGCCCTACTAATCTACTTGCCGCATTCCATTAGACTACATTCTGACATTCAGTGCATTCGCTGTAAATGTCGAATATAAAATCAGATCTGTAGAAAACCATATTGAAGGCATTAACAGATATCAAAACGTTTTTTTTTTTTATTTTTTTTTTGTTTTGTATTATTATTATTATTATAATTTTGATTGTAGAAGCATTCGTGGTGTAGTGGCTAGTTAGAATACTGACCTTTCTGAGTTCGATAACGGACTTCATGCGGACTGAACAAATTAGACGGAGGTAAGGGCGAAGATTTTGGCACGTAAAATCGACTTTAGCCCCCCACCCCCAGTGGAATTCGTTTCCGCTGACCGTTCCAAGGCGGTTCTTCTGTCGCGGTTTATTTTTGTTATAGTTTGTCTCTGGGTATTTGTGTCGCTCATGTTGTTTTATTTTGGATAGCCTTTTGGCCTTTTTGTGGGAAAATAACTGTCGTTTTGGCTTTCCGATGTTGGTGTTTCCATTAGGGTCTGTTGTTTCATGTTTGTTTGTCTTTCCCTTTGCTGTCTCTGATGGGAGCTATGGGTTGATTGCATCGATTACTGATCATTGCCTCCACTTCTATTTGTCTCTAGACTCTCGGGTGAGTCTGTAAACCAAGCTTTCGTCTCCATGTGTTGGTGAACACGCACACACAAACACACACACACACGCGCACACACACACGCACACACACACCGACACGTGGAATTTTGAAACTACTCCCGGGACACTGATGAGGCATGCGTGGATAAAACAAGCTAAAATAACACACATTTCTGACTCGATCTTTGCAGTGAAATAGCCTCTACATAGGTCACTATAACTTTCTGCACGCGAATTTGAACACAAGCAGTTTCGACTGAGAAGAATTAAAGTCTATGCAGATTTGTTAGATCACGTGAAAACAATAAAATCTATTATAATTATCTGCCATGTAATATAAAACGATAATATGATATAATGTGTTTTATTTGTATGGATAAATGCATGTAAACCAGTTGTCAACAATTTGCTGTGCTGTTCTGTGCACCGATTTATTCATGATTAGAACAAATCTTACTTTGAACGATGGATAAAACAATCGTTGAACTTTTTGGTTTCTTTAGCACTCAACTTTGAAACAAGAAAGGGAATATAGCTTTCAAAGAGTACTGGTGTCACAATGATATCTTATAATTATTTATTTATCTTGTAAAAGTACATGGTAATTTTGTTTCATAATAAATTTAATAAATTAAATTTTAGTAGGAATGTAATCGATATTAACAAAGATATGATGACATTTTTAAAACAAATATCTATTGTGGCACGTCGTCAAAATACGCCAACATTTCAATTTATAACGTCACAAACTCGTTGATGTAAACTAATGGCAGTGAGCGAAGCAATGCAATGTGCATTTGCACAAATGAATTGTTCGGATATCTTATGAATGAAGAAACTCTGTCAAAATTGCATCATATTCATTTATTTAAACCTGTTTCACCACAGAACAGGTCTGTGTAGGGAGCAGTAAACAACAGTATGGGGACCTCTTTATTCTTAGTGGAAAACTTGCGAATTTCGTCTAAAGTACATCAAACACGTTTATTAGTTTTACGTTTCTTAGTTGCAGTGCATATCTGATTGAATACTGAAACACTGTACAATGCATGCATACTATCAACCTTTATTTTTCGTTGCCCCGTAGACAAGTGCCTTCCTGTAACTGAGCCATAACCAGTGACCTGACAGTGGCGCAAAGATACCGGCTCTAGCGGCACAATTGTGTGGCTGACACTGTTTTGCCATCTTCCGGAATAGGTACTCTGCGTCTTAAATACAAACACTACGCTTGTCTGCACCAGACATCTCTCTAACAAACAACGCGCCGACATCGCCCGTCGTGAATCGGAACTAGTGGTTCATCTGGGTACTTCTTTAACAGATGGCGTATTGCTTAAGAAAAGGCTTTCCAATTATACCTGCAATGATCCAAATCATTTGATTTCCAGCGAATTAGTTCTTTTTGCCCATCCTCATGCTTGTAGGCAGGATGGAATTTGGGCCAGCGCACGACAAAACCTACAATAAGACACATGCGCCCAACGAAGACTCAGATCAGCCTGGCAATCTGATCAGAGTCTTCGTTTTGCGCTCTAAGGATAGCAAAGGACTCAATGCTCCTTCATGCAGCAAGAGAGGTCTCTGGTAAGACTATATGGATGCGCAGGCTGATCTGAGTCTTCGCTAGGCGCACATGTAAATGGTAGGAAATGCTGTGCCCCGGCTCATTTACGTGTATCCGTTTGAATAGTCAGTGGTCACCATACAGATGGTGCTTGGTTAAAAGGCCGTTGGCTAGAAGTTCAACGACCATGTAGCTTTACATTGAAATGACTGCCACAACGATCTAATGCTACAGTCATATTCCTGACGGTGAGATAAATTTATAGCGAATGCAAGTACTTGTGGGCGCACACACATGCCTGTTATTACGACGGCTGAAAAGTCTTGAAGATTGCAAGCAGTCACGAATAAATGTAGCTTCCGTACATTTGTAATTCTCAAACTGCATCGGAAGCTTGGAAGACAATCGCTTACAAAGAAACAAGAAAAAAAAAAGATGCATATCAAAACCAATTCGGTTCGCCATTTCGTCCCGCGGTTGCTGTATGCAGACATGTTGACAAGTACTTCCAGTGTTCTAGACCGACTACGTCACTTCGGTGGTGGAGGTTCTTTAAGAGCAAAACCTGCATCTACCAGACATATGAAACGAGATTCGTCAGGATTGATATTAACCGATAACTCAATTCTCAACCATTTTTCCGAGCGATTTGATCGCTTGAAATAAAAGTTTTATACTTTGATTAATTCCAAGAACTTGAATCTCAGAACTATTTCAGACAGCGAGAGGTAGTGATATATTGTTACGTCAAAGATCACGTTTTGAACCCGCGCGTTACGTCACGTTATGAGCCCCGCGAAGCGAATTTGTGTCTTCGAGCATTCCGTCATGACAAATTTTAACTGCGCATGCCCAGCCATTCAGAGGGGCCAGTGATATGGCTTTCTGTCTGAAGGTTCCTCTTTATTCACTGCTTGTATGAGCGAGCAGCGAAGGTTCTGGCGAGACTGCGCGGATGCGCAGGCTCGCCTGAATCTTTGCTGCTCGCATAGGCGATAAGTACCAAAATCGCTTGACGGGGCCCATATGCAGTGACATCTACGGCGTTCGACTAAGTGACATCTACGGCGTTCGACTAGAAATTCGGAAACTATTAAAAATTTAAATGTTAGGAGACAATTAAACTGAATTTAAATACTTGATGTCTTTGTTTTTCGCTTGGGATCCTTTCAAATATGATGGCTTTTAATTGAATAATCATTCCGTTGGTAAGTTGATTCTTACGCCTTCGAAAGGATTCTAAATATTATCCATTTTGGTGACATGTTTTACATTTCGCAAACAAAATTGGAATTATAAGGAACGAATTATCATTATTTGATGAATTTATCAACGTGTATACTCCGGCGAATCCCTCACAAACTTAGCATAAAGCCCGTCCGGCCTCGTGCTGTTTCTGAGTGACACATAGATAAAATCACGCAGAATGAAATTCATTCCTCAAGAAACAACTATTAAGATTTTTAGAAACATTTAAGAACCATGCATGTCATCACGAAAATACGCCTATATTGTTTTGACCCCATTGAACCCCGCTTTTATATATTAAAAACTGCACTTTGCAGGGGTAAACCTTATTTTGGGGTATTTCTAAGAAATAGATGGGCTGCATGATGTTTCCACGCAGAGTTAAAACCGACCCACACACGAGTACTGGTCAACCGCTTAGAGCATCTAAGTCTGCCCAGGCAATGCGGTGCGAGTAGGCCCATCCATGCTTATAAACCATATTGGTTTCATTGGGTGGCAGGGCTTGCGAAGTCATTTCATCTGAATGTCGGGTAAAAGTCCTACAAAATTGGAAGCAACGTCTCCAACATGACATTTACAGTGTTGAAAGGAACGTTAAACCTCAAATCAAACAAACAAAACTCTATAGTATACTAGATTGTGTTACTCGTTAGAACTGCAAAGATGAGGCGCTTCTAACGTGTGCACTATAATTTGAGCAGAAATAAGAAAAATATCACAAGTTTTGATCTAAAAATTCCATTATTTCGGCGATAAAGTTTACGATGTATTTGTACAGGCGTGTTTTCATGATGAATGTAATACAAACCATGTTAAGTTCGCGTGTGTGTATGTGTGTATACATGTGGCTTTAAAAATAGGACACCTACCAGCGCAGTTTTCGGCTTGCAGAAAAAAAAAGCTTTTTTTCCTTACCCGCGCCGAAACAGGCCCTCGTGCAGCATAATTATCACAGAGTCTGTACCCCGAATGTTTGTTCCGTCGGGACATGAAAGACACAGAATATTTAATAACTTTTACCCGTATGCACGTTTATAGTTAACTACGATTTCGCACTTACTGGCATTTTTGGCATTTCGTACAACTTAAAATAAACGTTATTATTACATATATAATATTTATAAAACTCGTGTCATGCATGTACATATTATATGAACTGACCAAGAATGCGAGCAGTTGGGGTAACCTATTGCGTTTTCTTCGTCAATCAAATGGTTGAAGTCGATTCGTATTCCAAACCAGTGCTTCAGCTGAAGTGCACGACCCGCCGGATGCTTTTAGCTTTATGAGTGTTACCATATATGGGTATGGCGGCCATTTTGGTCATGTGACCTGGACCTTAAACGGTTCCCCCAATAAATGCGTCTTATCGTAAGGAGCAAAAATATATCTTATACTTTAGTACTGTATTCTGAATGGTTTGCAGGATAAAATGCATTCGCACTTTTCCAATACAAAAGCATGTGTCAAAGTTTGACCTAGGCACAAAGAAGGTCAAAGTCAACCCAGGGTCACCATTTTAGCAATTAATGATGGGCCTACGTCCCATATGTTATTTATCAAGTTTCGTAGAAATCTGCCCAGTGGTTCTGGAGAATACTATTTTTGAAGGGTTTTTACCATATATGGTGCGGCCATTTTTTGTCATGTGACCTGGACCCCATGAGCAAATTTTGGTTTCCCCCATCCCATAGAGGCTCCATATGAAATTTGACTTCAATCGTCCCAACGGTTTCCGAGGAGAAGCAGTTCGAAAATTTCACATTTTTCGCCTCGGCGAGGCTATACTAAATGGAATGTAATATTTCGCAAGTTCATTGGTTAGATCTCATTGATATCTATCGGTATGCCAAAAATTGTTTAAATATTCCAAGCGGTTAAGTCACTATCACCAATTTTCACAAACGGGTTACGGACGGACAGACAGACTGACAGACTGACCGAATGACAGAATGACACGGTGATTTTAGGGCACTCTTAGAAAATCAACCGACTTCAGTCGGTCGCTTTTTCTGCGGGTCGTGCAATATATGAAACTAGTGGAATATCCACTGGAACACAAAAACGTTGTCAAGTGAAGTGTTTGCCATATCTTCTGCGTATCTTAATGTTGCAGTGCTCGCAACACTATACTATGACCTTCTGATGTGGAAAAGCAAAGGCAAAAATGCAAAAATTGACATGATAGTCAGCTCTGCACTTTCTGGAAATGCTGAAAAAAAATCAACACATGCCAATTTTAAGGGAAATCGACATCAGCCATCTGTCACTCTTGGTCAACGTTATCCTAAAAATACATTGAATTCATACATGATACAGTGAAATTAAATGTTCCATGGATATTTTGAAATGCTGCAACTGAAAAACATCTGTACTACATACATAACAGCAATAAATGTAGTACTATAAAATACGTATGAAATAAATGAAATGATACTGCATCTGCAATGACATATACTGTAGCAGAAGCTCTTCTGGATGTCTTTCAGCTGAAAACTACAAAGACCTGTTCTTATTTGTATGGCCATCCTGTAACAAATAGAACAGATAATGTTCTTTGTCTGGTAAGCCATCACTTCAGGATTGCGATTTCACAAACGGGTTACGGACGGACAGACAGACAGACAGACCATATATGGCTTGGCGGCCATTTTGGTCAGGTGACCTGGACCCCATGAGCAAATTTTGGTTTCCCCCATCCCATAGAGGCTCCATATGAAATTTGACTTCAATCGGCCCAACGGTTTCCGAGGAGAAGCAGTTCGATAATTTTCACATTTTTCGCCTCGGCGAGGCTATACTAAATGGAATGTAATATTTCGCAAGTTCATTGGTTAGATCTCATTGATATCTATCAGTATGCCAAAAATTGTTTAAATATTCCAAGCGGTTAAGTCACTATCACCAATTTTCACAAACTGGTTATGGACGGACAGACAGACAGACCATATATGGCTTGGCGGCCATTTTGGTCATGTGACCTGGACCCCATGAGCAAATTTTGGTTTCCCCCATCCCATAGAGGCTCCATATGAAATTTGACTTCAATCGGCCCAACGGTTTCCGAGGAGAAGCAGTTCGAAAATTTTCACATTTTTCGCCTCGGCGAGGCTATACTAAATGGAATGTAATATTTCGCAAGTTCATTGGTTAGATCTCATTGATATCTATCAGTATGCCAAAAATTGTTTAAATATTCCAAGCGGTTAAATCACTATCACCAATTTTCACAAACGGGTTACGGACGGACAGACAGACAGACCATATATGGCTTGGCGGCCATTTTGGTCATGTGACCTGGACCCCATGAACAAATTTTGGTTTCCCCCATCCCATAGAGGCTCCATATGAAATTTGACTTTAATCGGCCCAACGGTTTCCGAGGAGAAGCAGTTCGAAAATTTTCACATTTTTCGCCTCGGCGAGGCTATACTAAATGGAATGTAATATTTCGCAAGTTCATTGGTTAGATCTCATTAATATCTATCAGTATGCCAAAAATTGTTTAAATATTCCAAGCGGTTAAGTCACTATCACCAATTTTCACAAACGGGTTACGGACGGACAGACAGAATGACAGAATGACAGACTGACAGACTGACAGAATGACAGAATGACACGGTGATTTTTGGGCACTTAGAAAATCAACCGACTTCAGTCGGTCGCTTTTTCTGCGGGTCGTGCAATAACTATCGTTTGCCATGAAATGAAATAGAGGGTTCACATCTGTCTGATACGGCGTGGGATGAAGACAAGTTGACTAATCGAATGTGTAGTGAACCGTTCTGAAATTCGTAAACCTCCGATCCGACGTATCCCTGCAGTTGTGTTTTAGTCTTTTTTGATTTTTATTTGCTATTGAGTCCTTGTACTTCTGATGCTCTGTTTGGGCAATCTGAAAAATTAAAACATGATGTCTTCATAATGCATCCAAGCAGTCTGATCAGAAACTTAACTGTAGGCTCTATGAGTAGCTTCATGCTACGACCTTGCTTTTTCACGCGACCAGTAAATATGTTATAAACAGACTGTGCAAGTTGACATGATCCTTCTCTGTGCGCAGACGTAAATTTTCGGAATTGCTGAACAAAGGCTTCTTTGATAGCTGTTGCACTATTTACAACAAAAGTAAACGATTAAAAGCAAAGCAGGACATCTTATGGGAATTGAAGTAATTGTTGAGTAATAAATGTATTAATTATGTTAAATTTACATCATTGCGAGTAATATTTAATTGCTTACATGGATATAGGTCTGAAGTTCACTTGAGGTTTCGAGTTTTATCTCTTCTGGCAGGGAGTCCACGACCTTCTTCCTGATTACCTCACACCTCTGGACGAGCTTATCTTAATGTGAGGGTCGCACTGCCTCCATGTCACTTTCAAATCTGTCTGCTTCAAGGACCTCCTATCCAACCTAGCACAAGTCGTGTATTCTTTTCTGAGATTCATCTTTTGTCAGACTGACGAGAAGGTACAGGGTCGCTTCTTCGCCTCGTCCCCCAGATCGGCAGGCATAGACAAACCGTGAAGGTCAGCACTTATATGCGACCAGAATTTCCACAAAATATATTGCATCCATGTGGAGTTTTCTTTCCCTTGTCTCCATGCACTCAAGGGATATGCTGATATGATTCCTTATTTTTCTTAAATTCCAATGTCAAATATATTTCTATACACTGTCCTGCACACCCGTTTACCCTAAAATGAATATCCGTATTTTACTATTTTCCTTTTTTCCACCTCTTGGTTCGCACCCTCTATAGTCTGTAATATTTCCATGACATGCATTTCATTCTCCTCTTGTTCCATCTCTCTCACCGACAGAATATGATCATAAACACACGTAAACGTTCCTGTTTTGTGTATGTTTCCTCTTCCTCTTGGTGTCGAGAGTGGGCTGCGTCTTGTGATTTTGTCGCTCCCTGGGTCGTTTTTTTATTTTTTTTTTTCTATGCATTCCAGTCTGAACTGATTTAAACAGTTACCGTTCTCACATCTACATCTAACACCTGCATCGCTATCATCACTATCATGGCTGAGGAACCCTAGGCTGGCATTAAAACATGTGGCTAAAAGAAGTTTACTCAAAGAATATTGCTACACAAGTTTTGTCAAAATATCTGCAAAGGCTTAACAATAAATGGCATTTTTCTATTTTCCTCATTATGAGTCTATGGAAACTATAAGTTGCCATAGCAGCCAATCTAATGAGCCGATTTTCATTAAAAAAAAAACAAAACAAACTTTCAATCCACCAGCCCAAGGATGCTACAGATGAAATTTGGGCTGAATTGGCTTAGTGGCTTCAGAGATGTCGCTTAAAAGTATTGAGGTCAGACGACGACGCAGTCGACGACGACGGACAACTGCCTATCCTATAAGCTTTCCAAGAGCCGAAGGGTGAGCTAAAATTGGTGGATTGGATTCAAATTTCATGCGAAGGTATAAAATCATAAATTACAGGTCGGGTTCGATTTCATGTAAATCCGCTAATTATTATGAGAGTTATGGCCTTCATTCAACTTAATGTGTACTTGAAAAATGGTTTCCGAGCGATATCTTATGAAAATTTTGATAGATTGGATTCATATTTTATACACAAGTATATAATCATAAAATACATGTCAAGTTTCATTTCGAGTAAAATCCATTATTGATTATGAGGGTTATGGCACTTCTTACAACTTTATTTTTCCTCAACAAATGGTTTCCGTGCAATATTGATAATATATCGAGCGAGTTCGACTTTCAAGTTTATAGATTCAATGTCAAGGTCACTGTGGATATTTGTAGAAAAACCTTGGTATCACTCTAGCAACCTTGGTATCACTCTAGCACCTATATTTATTAATGGATTTCAATATAGCTTCACACAAATGTTACTTATGACAATATCTCGAGCGACTTTGACCTTCAGGGTCATGACCTCAAAGTCAAGGTCACTATAGCTATGCTAGTGAAAAGTCTTGTCATCATTTAGTGTTTGATGTTCATATAACTTCACACAAATGTTGTGCATGATGATATGTCGAGCGAGTTTGACTTTGAGGGTTCGGGGCTCAAGGTCAGGGTCGCTGTGGCTATTTTTAGGAAAAGATTGTTTTCGCGCTAAAACCTTTATTTATTGGTGGCTTTTAATACAACTTCACACAAATGTAGGGTATGACGACGATATCTCATGCAGGTTCGGCTTTCAGGGTCTGGAACTCAATGTCAAGGTCACTGTGGCTACTTTAGACAAACTTTGTCAAAGCTATAGCGCCTACCTTTATTGATGGATTTTATTTTAATTCACACAAATTTTGATAATATCTCGAGCGAGTTTGACTTTAAGGCTCCTGGGCTCAAGTTTAAGGTCACAGTGACAACTTTTAGAAAAGTATTATCATCGCTCCTGCGCTTACATTTATTAATGGATCTTAATAGTACATTACACAAATGTTGCATATGATAATATCCCAAACGAATTCGTCTTCCATAGTCCTGGCCTCAAGGTCAATGTCGTTGTGGCTGTTTATGAAACCTTTGTCATCGCCCTAGTGCCTACATTTATTTATTATTTAATTTTAATATAACCTCACAAAATGCAGGTCAAGTTTGGTTTCTGATAAAATCCACCAATTATTCTGGGAGTTATGACCCTTTTATAAACTTCGTTTTTATTACACATAAAATTAGTTTGTGTTTGATATGATCTTGGAAATCAGTATTAGATAGTTAATTAACATTGAACTCATATTTTGTATAAAGTAGAAGTAAAACAAAGATCAGGAATCGATACAATTAACTTACTCCACCCACCATCGCATCCGTGTCATACTGAAACATTTCTATTTTTAAATTAAATTCAACAAATTTGCATTCAACAAAAGAAATGGCAAATAACAAACTTCCAAACTAGCTCAATTTGTCGAATTCAACAAAATTGATCGAAAGAGATGACTGTAAAGAGATAATCCTGAAATCTAGGTCATTTGATTAAACTTACTTTATGTCGATTATTATGACAGTTATGGTGCTTTGTCATCCCTATGGTTTTGTAAAATGCTTCTTTCAGTGTCAACACTAGAATGAGAAACGATAAGGAAATAATATAATCAGATCTAAAATTCTTCCTTGGGCGGGGACATCCATGTCATACTGAAACATTTCTATTTTTAAATTAAATTCAACAAATTTGCATTCAACAAAAGAAATGGCAAATAACAAACTTCCAAACTAGCTCAATTTGTCGAATTCAACAAAATTGATCGAAAGAGATGACTGTCCTTTTCGCTTTCCGCATGTTAAATTTTCATTTTATTTAATTTATTTTATGTTTGTGTTTCTTTCCCTTTGGTGTTTTGGATGGGAGATGTGAGGTAATGCATCGACTCTTGATCATTGCCATCAGTTTTTTTTTTTTTTTTTTTTTTGCAACCGATACTGCTAATTGAGTGTACATATTCCCACATTCTATTTTTGTTTTGTTTAAAACTTAACTAAAAGAAATCAGTTTGAAATAAATGAGATACTATTGCACTGTTTCCTGTTTCCGAAATAGTACAATGCAATCACAGCCGAGTTACTTGATATAACATATCTGTTCTCGCGTACATTCTATCTCAGTAAATTTGTGACGATTCTCATTATGAAACATGTGTGTGCCGTAACATATTTTGATATATGTGAAAAATAAAATATAGTAAATCATGTGGAAACGCTAATTATGTTTAACAAGAGGGCCATTTTGGCCCTGAATCGCTCACCTGATCCATAGAGTAACAATTGGGCCCTGGGGAGGGCCATTATTAACTCCATGGCTATAATGTGCATAATGTTGAGAGAGGTCTAAAAAGGTGAAGCTTCATACCAATATCAACAAAGGCTATAATTTGAACAATCTTGGCAAAGGTCCACCAGCTGAAGCTACACACCAAATATCAAAGACCGGGGCCTTGCGGTTTCAGAGAAGAAGATTTTTTTAAAGATATTCCCTACATTAGCCTATCTAAAACCAAATGGCCCCGGGTCGGGGGCATTTTTGGCCTCAGGGCTATAAATTAAACAATCTTGCTAGAGGTCTTCTAGATGAAGCTTCACAGCAAATATCAAAGACCTGGGCCTTGCTGTTTCAGAGAAGAAGATTTTTCAAAGATTATCTCTATATGAGTCTATGTAAAACCAAAGGGACGGCCCCGCCCATAGGGGCTTGAAGAAATATATGGGCTGCATGATGCTTCCACACAGAGCTGAATCCGGCCCGCACACTAGTACTGGTAAACTGCTTAGAGGATCTAAACTTGTCCAGGAACTGCGGTGCGAGGCGGACCGTTCATGCTTAATAAACCCTATTGGTTTATTGGACGACAGGGCTTGAGATGTCATTTCATCCCAATGTCAGGTAAAAGTCCCACAAAATTGGAAGCAACGTCTCCAAAATGACATTTACAGTGTTGACGGTGGTGTTAAACCACCAATCAAACAAACAAAAACCAAAGGGCCCCGGGGCGGGGGCATTTGTGGCCCGAGGATTATAATTTGAACACAATTGGTCGAGGTCCACTAGATGAAGCTCCATACCAAATATCAAAGACATGGGCCTAGCAGTTTCAGAGTAGAAGATTTTTAAAGGTTTCCCTATATAAGTCTATGTACAACCAAAGGTACTCGGGGCGGGGGCATATTTGGCCCCAGGGCTATAATTTGAAAATCTTGATAGAGGTCCACTCGATGAAATTTCACACCAAATATCAAAGACCTAGGCCTTGTGGTTTATACAGAAGAAGTTTTTTTTAAAGATTTTCCCTATATAAGTCTATGTAAAACCAAAGGGCCCCGAAGCGGGGGCATTTTTGGTCTCAGGGCTATAATTTGAACAATCTTGGTAGAGGTCTACTAGATCAAGCTTCATACCGAATATAAAAGACCTAGGCCTTGTGGTTTCAGAGAAGAAGATTTTTAAAGATTTTCCCTATATAAGCTCATGCAAAACAAAAGGGCCCCGGGGCGGGGGCATTTTTTGGCCCCAGCACTATAATTTGAACAACCTTGGTAGGGGTCCACTAGATGAAGCTTCATACCAAATAGCAAAGATCTGAGCCTTGCGGTTTCAGAGAAGAAGATTTTTAAAGATTTTCCCTATATAAGCCCATGTAAAACCAAAGGGCCCCGGGGCGGGAGCATTTTTTGCCCCAGCACTATAATTTGAACAATCTTGGTAGGGGTCCACTAGATGAAGCTTCATACCAAATAGCAAAGACCTGGACCTTGCGGTTTCAGAGAACAAGATTTTTAAAGATTTTACCTATATAAGCCGTTGTAAAACCAAAGGGCTCCGGGGCGGGAGCATTTTTGGCCCCAGCACTATAATTTGAACAATCTTGGTATGGGTCCACTAGATGAAGCTTCATACCAAATATCAAAGACTTGGGCTTTGTGGTTTCAGAGAAGAAGATTTCGGTGAAAAATATCTATTTTTGGCTCCTGCGACCTAGCTGAGCAACGGACCAGAACCATTTGAACAACTTTGAAAGGGGACAACCTAAGGATCATTCCTGTGAAGTTTGGTCTAAATCCGATCAGTGGTTTAGGAGGCGATGTCGTTTGAAGAAAAAGTTTACGGACGCACGCACGCACGCACGGACGCACGGACGCACGACGGACAAAAAGTGATCCCAAAAGCTCACCTTGTCACTACGTGACAGATGAGCTAAATAGTATATAGCAAGTAAATCAAGAAGTTAGAATCCCCCTTTCATGTACGTGGCAATAACATTTTGCGCAATATCATTGTACGTCATTAATTAGAATATGTCACCTTTGCAAATGAGAACACTGTTAATCACCGTCGCCATTAGCAAATCACTTTGATATTTATTGCAACTGATGATTTAACTACAACTCGTAGGCTGGACATTTTCGTCAGAAATGTACTGCTAAATGACAATTACCTAATTGATTTAAGATTTGCGAGACTAATTCCTGTGACATGTTGAGATTCCGTATTAATGTTGGCGACAACAGTTCTACAAACTGAAATAAGCCATCGATCAGAGCTTGAAATACTCGATTTAGTAAGATTTAATATGAATCGCACACAATAAAGGATCTGGTCTTCTAACTGAACAGCAGTGTGGGTACAAGGTACCGTATCCCTTACAGCATCTGGGCGTCACATAACAATTCACATACTATTGTGTAAGATCTCCTGTGCTTGTGGCTTTTTGGCCGGGTTGGGGATACGGCCTTTCAAGATTATTTCACTAATTTTGAGTTATTCGTTTATTAGAGGTGTCGAAAACCATTCCCTGAGAAAAACCTCTTGGCCGTCCGTCGCAGAACTGGGCGTCACATAACAATTGACATACTGTTGTGTATGGTCTCCTGTGCTTGTGGCATTTTGGCAGGGTACGGGATTCGACCTTTCAATATTATTTCACTTATTTTGAGCTAATTGTTTATCAGAAGTGTCGAAAACCATTCCCGGAGAAAAACCTTGTGACCGTCCGTTGCAGAACTGAACCATTCATATATGACCAAAGTGTGGCTGTGTTCCTCGATTCCAAAGTATAAACATTCTGTAGAACATTTTAACTTCACCACAGCTGGTGTTGAGGGAAACGGTGGCTGCCGTAAAAGTATCCCTGTCCTTCATCATAGTGTGGGCTGTACTTTCCAGTCCTTTGGGATCATTGACTCCACTGCGGGATTTGAAAGTGTTCGAGTGTCACCGATGAAGCCCAGTTGGTCGATACTATCCAGTCTGGCGCAGGAAAAAGTCGTGTTCACTCCACAATGTTCAGTTCTGTGTTGTAGTCGGATTTCCTTCCTATAGTTTGAATCACTTTCTATAATTTGAATTACCTTCCTTTGGTTTGAAATAACATTCGTAATGAAATAATCAATAGCTAATCTTCGGAATCAGGGTTATCGGTATCATAAAATTCGCAAAACCTTTTCTAAGTTTATAAACGTCATTTCGATTTAAGTTTAAAATTCAAGGTTTGAAGTATTTGTGTTTCTTTCCCTTTGGCGTCTCTGTTGGGAGCTGTGGGTTGATTGTATCGATTCCTGATCATTGCCTCAATTTCTGTTTAGTATATAGATTTAGAAAAATTTATAACCGCAATGACTTCAGCACCCTTTCTTCGATATAAAAAGATTGGGTACAACATAAATGTTGTGCGTCAGACTGCGCGCGTGGTGGTTGACCCAATCACGGTTGACAACTTTGCTTCCCTCTTTAGTTGCACGCCGTCGTGTCAGGCCTCGGGTTCAGTGGCGATTCAGGCGTAGGGGCTTATGTTGGTTGGTACCTGATGCTCTGTCTCTGGTCGGGCCCATCGGGGTCTAACTTGGTTTTCTTTTGCTCCAGCATTTCTGTTGTTTCTTGCTGTCGAGTCCTCACCGTTGTTTCGTCTCTGTGGTTGTTTGCTTTTTGTGTTCGCGGGGATGTTGCACTGGTGGGTTGGGGCCTTCTTGCGGACTGAACAAATTGTTTGTCTTAATCGCGGCGGAGGTGGGGGCGAGTATTGTGGCCACGTAAAATTGATTTTACGTAAAAAGTCTCCCTGTCCTACATCATAGTGTAATTTATATTTTCTTGTCCTTTGGGATTATTGGTTCCATTCTGGAATTTTGAAAAATATTTTAGGGTCACTGATGAGGCCTAATTGGCCGAAACTAGCTAGTCTGGCCCAGAAAAAATGTACACTTCCTATTTTCTAGTTCTGTGGTGTATTCCTTGCTTCCAAAGGATAACCCTTTTATAGAACATATGCCCCCAGTGGAATTCATTTCCGCTGACCGTTCCAAGGCGGTTCTTCTGTCGTGGTTTATTTTTGTTATGGTTTGTCTCTGAGTGTTTGTGCCGCTTAAATTATTTAATTTTGGATAGCCTATCGGCCGTTTTGTGGCAAGGTAACTGTCCTTTTGGCTTTCCGCTATTGATGTTTCCATTAGGGTCTGTTGTTTCATGTTTGTGTTCCTTTCCCTTTGGTGTTTTTGATGGGAGCTGTGGGTTGATTGTATCGATACCTGATCATTGCCTCCACTCCTATTTTATGTTATGTTGGTTGGTGCCTCTCTCTCTGGTCGGGATCATCGGAGTCTAACTGTTGGTTTAGTTGCTCCAGCGTTTTAGAGGTTTCTTGCTGTCGGGTCCTCACCGTTGTTTCATCTCTGTGGTTGTATGATTTTTATGTTCTCGGAGGTGTTGCACTGATGAGTTAGGAGGCCTTCATGCGGACTAAACAAACTATGTGTCTAAATCGCGACGGAAGTAGGGGCGCGGGTTGCAGCTGCGTAAAATCGATTTAAGCTCCTCTGTGGAATTCTTTTCACATACCATTCCAAGACGGTTCTTCTGTCGCGCTTTAATTTTGTTATGGTTTGTCTTTGAGTGTGTATTTTGCTTATAATAGTTTGTTTTGGATAGGGAGTTGGCCATTTTGTGGGAAAGTAACTGTCCTTTTGGCTCCCCGCTATTGGTGTTTCCATTGGGGTCTAGTTATTTCATGTTTGTGTTTCTTTCCCTTTGATGTCACTGCCTTGAGCTGTGGGTTAATTGCATCGATGTATGGTGATTGCCTTCACTTCTATTTAGGACATGCGGACTGAACAAATTATTTGTCTAAATCGCGACGGAAGTAAGGGCGAGGATTGTGGCCACGTAAAATCGATTTAAGCCCCCCAGTGGAAATCTCTCCACTGACCGTTTCAAGGCGGTTCTTCTGTGGCGATTTATTTATGTTGTTGTTTATTACTTACTGTGGGTATCACTTGTGTCTTTTTATTTTGGATGGCCATATGGCCATTTTGTGGGAAAGTAACTGTCCTTATGGCCTTCCTTTGTTTAGGTTTCCATTATGGTCTTGTCGCTTAATGTTTGTGTTTCTTTCCCTTTGGTGTCTTTGATGGGTGTAGTAAGTTAATTGTATCGATTCCTGATCTTTGTTTTACTTCTACTTTACATATCTTCTGCAACAAGGTATTTTTGGTGACTTTGTATTTACATTTTGTGAAATATATGAGTGCAATGATTTCTACGATATAAAACAATGAGGTACAACGACAGACAGCATGCATGGCAGATAACCAAAACACGGCTGATAACTTTGCTTCCCGCTTTAATTGCACACCGGCGGACCGGGCCTCAGACTTTAGCTGATTTGTTTTTGTTTTGTTATGAACGAGATTTTATGATGCCACTTTCTAGTCAATGTTAAGCTGACATTATTGAAAAATAGAATTCAAGGCAATGATCAGGAATCGATACAATTAATCTACAGCTCCCATCAGAGACACAAAATGGAAAGAAACACAAACATGAAATAACTAGACCCTAATGCGAACATCAACAGCGGAAAGCCGACAGGACAGTTACTTTTCCACTAAAGCCGACGGGATAGATACTTTCCCACAAAATGGCCAATTGGCTATCCAAAACAAAAATATAAGCGATACACACACTCAAAGACAAACCATGACAAAAATAAACCGCGACAGAAGAAGCTTTAACTCTTGGGGGCTAAAGTCATTTAGATGATCTTTTAAATACTGACAAACGGAAGTATTGTGTGTGTGTGAATTCGGGTTTAATTTATTTATGTTGTTGTTTGTTACTTACTGTGTGTATCACTTGTGTCTTTTAATTTTGGATGGCCATATGGCCATTTTGTGGGAAAGTAACTGTCCTTATGGCCTTCCTTTGTTTAGGTTTCCATTATGGTCTGGTCGCTTAATGTTTGTATTTCTTTCCCTTTGGTGTCTTTTATGGGTGGAGTAAGTTAATTGTATCAATTCCTGATCTTTGTTTTACTTCTACTTTACTTAACGTCGCTTTCAACAATTTTCAGTCATATCACGTCGTGTTTGGTTGCGACAGGGAGCTCAATGCTCACTTTTATAGTGCTGCCTCACTGAAGTATCATGTCCCAGACGCATTACATGATACCACACCCAGTCACATTATCCTGACACTGGGTCGATCGGTCCTAGCTCTACCCCGTAAATCTGAGTGCCAAGCGAAGAGCAGCTAGTACCATTTTTAACGGCTTTGGTATGTCGCTGCCCGGGATCGAACCCGTTCCCCGGAGCGGACACTCTACCAACTGAGCTATCGGGGCCAGTAAAACCGGAAGTAAGGGCGAGGATTGTGGCCACGTAAAATCGATTTAAGCCCCCTGGTGGAATTCGTTTCACTGACTGTTCCAAGGCGGTTCTTCTGTCGCGGTTTATTTTTGTTATGGTTTATCTTTGCGTGCTTGTATCGCTTATATTAGTTTGATTTGGATAGCCAGGTTGAAATTTTGTGGGAAAGTAACTGTCCTTTTGGATTTCCGCTGTTGGTGTTTCCATTCGGATCTGTTGTTTCATGTTTGTGTTTCTCTTCCTGATGGGAGCTGTGGGTTAATTGTATCGATTCCTAATCTTTGCCTTCACTTCTATTTTGAAGGAATATTCAATCAAATTTATCCATCTAAGCTGCGGTTAAACAGAGCCAATAATTATGATATTTTTGGATTTGCTTTGGTTACTTTGAAAATCGAATATCGCTTAAGCCGGTGCTAGGAGGCGTATGCAGCCTTGCAAACTATGTTTCTGTGTTTGAAGAGTTTGTTTGTTTGATATGAGGTTTAACGTTCCCGTCAACACTGTATAAGTTATTTTGGAGACGTTGCTTCCAGTTTTGTGGGACTTTTACCCGACATTGAGATGAAATGACATCTCAGGCCCTGTCGCCCAATGAAACTAATAGGGTTTATAAACATGGACGGTCCCGACTCGCACCGCTTGCCTCTAAATGGTTTACCAGTACTCGAGGGCGGTCGGTTTCAGCTCTGCGTTGAAGCATCTTGCAGCCCATCTATTTCTTCAAGCCCCGTTGGGCGTGTATGAAGAGAATCAATTAAACCGAGTCACCTACGTTCGTTCTTTTTACGTGTTCTTTGTTTCCAAATGCAAAATTTTAGCTTTTTATTTTGTTACGAGCCAGGCGTAGCAGAAAGAAAAAGCAAACAAGCCTTTTGGAAAATTTTAACAAAATTTATTTACAAGTTAACTTTAACCTGTAGAAGTAAGAAAATTAAATGTACTTAGCTCTGTTATGAAATATCCTGAATGAATCTATTTTCCTTGATCCCACAGAATTCACAGTCCAAAATGAAAAGTAATATCCTTTAACAATCCAACACAGAATTTAGAAATAACTTTTCTTAAATGCCCAAACATCAAACTCCAAAGTCTGACTTAATGAGAAAAATCCAGCTCTTTTATAGACCCTAAGATTTCTCTAGAACATTCCAGAGGGCTGTGGAATAAGATGAGGTAATTTTCTAACTTTCTGGAAGGTTCTGAAGTACTTTTCCTTGTAAACATGTTGTTTACAAAAATGAAATTAATCTGTGACTCAGTTTTCTAGAACCTTCTATAAGAAGATTAACAAGATATTTATAGCACTATTAGGTCACAGTGGGGTGCAAGTGGGAATCAGAAAAATAAATTCTCATGCATAACACTCCCCCTCTTCGAGGAAAAGAAAGATTTATGTAATAAAGCTTTCTTTTGCTTTAAGAATAGTAAAATATTGAGCATAGCATATAAAATTACATGTATCTACAATCCACTTTAGTAGGAAAGAAAAACACAACTCCTGACACTGCTCAAGCTCTTGAAAGGGCATCAGGGATAATGTTATCTCTCCCTCTGATATGTCTTATGTTTAAATTATACTCTTGTAGCATAAGACTCCACCTGAGCAACCGCTGATTTTTGTTTTTCATTTTATGTATGAAAGTCAGTGGATTGTGATCACTGAAAACAGCAATCGGTGCAGTAGTAGGGGTAAGATAAACTTCGAAATGTTGCAGAGCAAGAATCAGAGACAAGCACTCTTTCTCTATGGTAGAGTAATTTCTCTGATGCTTATTAAACTTTTTGGAAAAGTAGCAAACTGGATGATCCACACCATTTTCATCTTCCTGCAACAAAACACTGCCTGCACCTACGTCACTAGCATCTACAGCTAGCTTAAACTCCTTTTCAAAGTTTGGTGCTACGCGGACTGGTTCACTCTTGGGTATGGCTTTAAGTTTATCAAAAGCATTTTGGCATATTGCATTCCAATGGAATTTTGTTCTTTTGCTGAGCAAATTTGTCAAAGGCTCAGCAATGACAGAGAAATTATTACAAAACTTTCTGTAATAGCCAGCCATACCAAGAAATCGCATCAGCTGTCTTTTGCACGTGGGTACGGAAAAATTTGAGATAGCCTCAACTTTAGCATCAATGGGTTTCACATGACCTTGACCTACAACATAACCTAGAAATGTCAAACTTGCATGGCAAAATTCACTTTTAGCAAGATTGATTGTCAATTTGGCATTACTCAGTCTATCAAAGAATGCTCGAATAGTCCCAAGATGTTGATTCCACTGGTCGTTGTATATGATAGCACCATCGATATAAGCACTGCAGCCTTCCAGCCCCGCAATCACCATGTTTATTAAGCGCTGAAATGTTGCCGGAGAGTTTTTCGTTCCAAATGGCATGACTTTATAGTTAAATAACCCGTCTGGTGTTGTGAATGCCAAAACCTCCTTTGCTCTATCTGTAAGTGGAATTTGCCAAAATCCTTTCAGAAGGTCGAATTTCGTTATGTATTTGGCATTCCCGATGTTATCAATGCAGTCATCCATTCTTGGAATAGGAAAGCTATCTGTTTTACTTAAGGAATTAACTTTTTTTAAAATCTGTACACATACGATATGTCCCATCAGGTTTTAGTACAAGAATACAAGGAGAACTCCACTCACGTTGGCTTGGTTCAATAAAGTCATTGTCTAATAGATACTGAACTTCTTCTTTAAGATATTTTTGTTTCACAGGATTCATCCTGTATCGGTGTTGTTTTACAGGTTTAGAACCATTTATGTGCACATCGTGAAATATTTTGTCTGTCAGTGTTGGAATGTCAGGAAATAAGTGTTCATATTAAAAAATCAGCTGTTTCAGTTCATTCCGCTGATTTGGCTCTAGATGTGACAGTTTCTGGTCAATATTCCGTAGAATGTCAGAATTCTGAAGTTTTAATGATGTGGGATCCGACTTCACTGAATTAATATCCTCACAGTCATTGTCACATGAATTTAGTGGAACACAGCTAACTAGATTGACTGATGTTAAAGATGTATTGTCCCTATCTATGTATTCCTTAAGCATGTTAATATGACATAGCTGCTTTAGCTTGCGCCTCCCAGGAGTGTTTTTTATGTAATTTACGTCACTGATCTTTTTGTCTACAGAGTATGGACCATAATACCTGGCCTGCAACGATTTTCCTGGAATAGGCAAAAGAGCTAGTACCTTATCACCTGGTTTAAAATTCCTTTCTTTTGTCCCTATGTCATATATCTGTTTCATTTTCCTTTGGGCTGACTGAAGATTGGTCCGAGCAGCCTCACAAGCTTTTGAAAGTCTAGTTTTGAAATCAGACACATACTGAAGTAAATTCAGGGAGGTGTCATCATTGGAGAGAAATTTCTCTTTGAGAAGTTTCAAAGGACCACGAACAGTATGGCCAAATACTAATTCAAATGGACTGAAGCCAAGAGATTCTTGCACAGATTATCTAACAGCAAATAAAAGGAGATGGATGCCTTCATCCCAATCCTTCTCTGTGTCAAAGCAATATGATCTTATCATGTTTTTCAATGTTTGATGGAATCTTTCAAGGGCGCCTTGACTTTTAGGATGACAGGCTGATGACTTATACTGTACAATGCCAAGTTCATGCATTACTTGTTGAAATATTCCAGACATACAATTTGAGCCTTGGTCTGACTGAATAGATTTAGGAAGCCCAACAAATGTGAAAAACTTCACTAAGGCCTTGACGATTGTCTTAGTTTTGATATTTCTTAAAGGAATGGCTTCAGAAAAACGTGTGGAAGCACACATAATGGTCAAAAGATATTCACAGCCGGACTTAGGTATGGGCAAGGGACCCACACAGTCTGTAATTATTCGACTATAGGCTGCAAATGAGCCTTAGGTATAGTCTGATTGGGTTTTCCTACCATTTGGCATGTATGGCAGGACCTACAATGCTGAGAAACATCTGATTTTAACCCAGGCCAGTAAAAATGATTAAGAATCTTGTGATAGGTTTTATTTACACCTAAATGTCCTGACATGGGAGTTTCATGTGCCAAGTTTAATATTTGGGAACGGTAAACCCGTGGAACCACTATCTGGTGGTTGACAGTCCACTCGTCTTCTGCTGAGACGTCTGGTGGACGCCATTTTCTCATAAGAATGTCATTTTTGACATAATAACAGACTGGGACCTGAGATACTTCCTGCACATCTAAAGCCCTTTCAAACAAAGTCGAAATTTCAGGATCCTTGTGCTGTTCTATAGCTAGTTGGGAACCGGACATTTTGTCATGGCCTAGATCGAAAGATGAGTTATTCTCATGAAAATCTGTCTGCTTATCAGGCAGGCTATATGGCCATTTTGTGGGAAAGTAACTGTCCATATGGCCTTCCTTTGTTTAGGTTTCCATTATGGTCTGGTCGCTTAATGTTTGTATTTCTTTCCCTTTGGTGTCTTTTATGGATGGAGTAAGTTAATTGTATCAATTCCTGATCTTTGTTTTTCTTCTACTTTGAAGACAGAGACCTTGTTATCTCGTCATTAAAAGACTGACCCAAAAAGGTATCAGTTAAATCAAAATCCTGTTTCCCATCAGTTTGCTTGGCCTTACGTGCCATCGCCCTTGTGACTGCACAAGATGGATAAAGATCAGGAATTTCCTGCTCAATGGGATCAGGCGGTTGGTCTATGCAAGGATTAGTAGTCAAAAGTGGGTTTACCACAACCTTATCTCCAGCTAAGTCATTGCCTAGCAACAAATGAACACCTTTGAAAGGTAAAGAAGGTCTAATACCAACAGCCGCTGAACCGGATACCAAGTCTGATGACAAATAAACGTTATGGAGCGGAACATTAACAAATCCACATTCCACACCCTGAATAAGGACACTTTGGCCCAAAGAAGTCTTCTCAGAAAAAGGCAGAGTAACTGCTAGAATAAGGGATTGAGAAGCTCCGGTATCTCGTAAGATTTTAATAGGGGTAGGATGGGCATAACTGTCACCATTTAGTGACACAAAACCATCTGATAAGAATGGTTCATAAATCTCCATAACTGAATCAGTCTCAGATAATTTGATATCAGAAAGAGTTTCCTCCCTTACACAAGACTGTGGTTTTGGCCTTATAGAACTCAAGCCTGTAGGCTTAAGTTCCTCTTGTCTTTCTCTTTTTTTCCTTCGCTTTAATTTTAAACACTCAGAGATCAAATGACCTGTATTTTTACAATAATAACAAACTACTTGAGATTGAGATAAGGGATTCTGGTCTTTGTTTTCACCAGAAGGTTTGGAAAATTTCTGGCTTCTGTTTTCACCAGAAGGTTTGGAAGGATTCTGGCTTTTATTTTCACCAGAAGGTTTGGGCATAGTACTAGATGTATGGCTATAACTACCAGAAGGATTACTGGGATAGAATCTTGGACCTGTCTGTGGATTATAAGGTTTTCGAGGATAAGGCCTGTTCACAAATGAGAATTTATGAGTCAAAGCATAATCATCTGCCAAACGAGAAGCTTCCTCCAAAGTTTCAACCTGTCTCTCATCGAGAAAAGATTTAATGTCTGAATTTATGCACCGTTTGAACTCTTCAACAAGGACAAGCTGTCTAAGTTTGTCATGAACACCACCTATCAAATAATTGTTCTTTGGTTCGAGCAAATTCTACATGGGTCTGGGAAATTTCTTTTTTTTACAGTTCCTAAATTTCTGCCTGTAAGCCTCAGGGACCAACTCATATGCCTTAAGAATAAGCTCCTTAACCAGATCATAGTCTGAGCTTTGCTCGACAGTTAGCTGAGTGTAAATGTCTCGAGCCTTTCCGACAACAACGCTTTGCAAAAGTAAGGTCCAATGCTCTTTTGGCCATTTTAAATTTTCTGCAACTTTTTCGAAATGCAAAAAATACTTATCTACCTCTTTTTCCTGAAATGGGAGAACTAATCTGATATGCTTTGTGGCATCAAAGTAACTACCAGAGTCAAAAACAGGGGTAGGTTTCACCCTATCTTGACCCTGGAGTTCCAGTTCCTTCATCTTTAATTGAAAATGCCATTTTTCTCTTTCTATTTCAAGTCGCTCTTCTTTTTCTAATTTTTCTTTTTGAAAGCGTTCCTCCATTTCTCTTTGTTTTTCCTTCTCTCTTTCTTCCATTTCTAATCTTTCCATCTGATTTGTCTCTGCATTTCTCTTTCTTTTTCTTTCTCTCGTTCTTCCATCTCTAATCTTAATTTTTCTAACTCAATTTGCCTTCCTTTTTCAATTTGTCTCATTTGTAATTCAGTATGTGAAACCATAATGAGAGACAAAGCAGATGGATCGAAAAGTTCTTCATCAACAAAAAACTGTGCCAAAATATTCTTGATTTCATGATTTTTCATGCTTGTTTTAACAGCAGTGACCCCATAATGGGAAGCAATATCTAGTAAATCTGTCCTTTTGGCCAGATTAAACAACCCCTGAGTAGGCTGAGCCAAAAAGCTTCTCAAATCAAACGACATGTTTGCTTTTTGTTTGTTTTATAAAGTATTTATGGAAATACAGATTGAGGTTAATTTGACAAAGTTTTTTTTTTTTTTTTTTTTTTTTTCGAAATGACAAGCCCAACGAGAATTTCACATGAAATGACAAGTACTATTTCACCTGAAATCACAATTCACATCAAATGACAACCCCCTATATGCCTATAGCCTGTGAAGCAACTGCCAAGTCTATATTTGACAAGAAATGACAATTACCTGCCGTCACATGAAATGTCGGTTTTAAAATGCTCGAAATGGTTTATCCCGGACGAGCCCCCAAATTCTGTTACGAGCCAGGCGTAGCAGAAAGAACAAGATGTGTTTGTGAAACACTGATGCCCCCGGACAGCGCATGTTAAATACGAAAGCAGTATCACAAAGCAATCGAAAGGTATGGCCAATGTTCAAGTCTTAAAAAAGTAGGTCAAGGTCACAAGTTAAATAAAAGCAAGGTAAAAAATTATGGTACCCCTCGAAAGGTCTTGTGACAAGGAGTGCACATGTGAAATATGAAAGCTGTGTCACTTACCAATCGAAAGTTATGGCCAATGTTAATGTTTTTCAAAAATGTTGAAAAAAGTAGGTCAAAGGTCAAGGTCAAGGTCACGAGATAAAAAATTATGGTACCACTGGAAAGGTGTTGTGATAAGGTATACACATGTGAAATATGAAAGCTCTATCTATTACCATTCAAAAGTTATGTCGAATGTTAAGGTTTTTGTAGACAGACAAACGGCCAAACGGACAAACAGACAAACGGACAAACAGACAGACAGACCAAAAACTATATGCCTCCGAATGTCTTAGATTCCGGGGGCATAAAAAGAATACACATGTGAAATATGGAAGCCCTACCATTTACTAATCAAAAGTTATGACCAATGATAAAGTTTTTTAAAAAGTAGGTCAAATGTCAAGGTAAAGGTCATGAGGTCAAAAATTATGGTACCCTTAGAAAGGTCTTGTGACAAGGAATGCACATGTGAAATATGAAAGCTCTACCATTTACCAATCAAAAGTTACGGCCAATGTTAAAATTATTAAAAAGTAAGTCAAATGCCAAGGTCAAGGTCATGAGGTCAAAAATTATAGTACCAATACAAAGGGCTTGTGACAAGGAATGCACATGTGAAATATGAAAGCTCTATCAGTTACCAATCAAAAGTTATAGCCAATGTTAAAGTTTTTAAAAAGGAGGTCAAAAGTAGGTCAAATCTCAAGGTGAAGGTCACGAGGTCAAAATTTATGGTACCTCTTGAAAGGTCTTGTGACAAGGAATGCACATGTGAAGTATGAAAGCTGTACCACTTACCATTCAAAAGTTATGCCCAATGTTAAAGTTTTTGCAGACGGACAAACGGACAAACGGACAAACAGACAAACAGACAAACAGACAAACGGACAAACAGACGGACAGACCAAAAACTATATGCCCCCCAGAATCTTAGATTCCGGGGGCATAAAAAGCAAACAAGCCTTTTGGAAAATTTTAACAAAATTTATTTACAAGTTAACTTTAACCTGTAGAAGTAAGAAAATTAAATGTACTTAGCTCTGTTATGAAATATCCTGAATGAATCTATTTTCCTTGATCCCACAGAATTCACAGTCCAAAATGAAAAGTAATATCCTTTAACAATCCAACACAGAATTTAGAAATAACTTTTCTTAAATGCCCAAACATCAAACTCCAAAGTCTGACTCAATGAGAAAAATCAAGCTCTTTTATAGACCCTTAGATTTCTCTAGAACATTCCAGAGGGCTGTGGAATAAGATGAGGTAATTTTCTAAAAATAATGCAACCCAGAACTTTCTGGAAGGTTCTGAAGTACTTTTCCTTGTAAACATGTTGTTTACAAAAATGAAATTAATCTGTGACTCAGTTTTCTAGAATCTTCTATAAGAAGATTAACAAGATATTTATAGCACTATTAGGTCACAATGTGGTGCAAGTGGGAATCAGAAAAATAAATTCTTATGCATAACAATTTGACCTCGCTGCAGCGGGTGTAAAGTGCCGTGTGGTGGCTGTAAAAAGTCTCCCCGTGTTTCATCATAGTACAGATTATATTTTCTTTTCCTTTGGGATCACTAATCACATTCTGGTTACTATGAAAATCGAATTTCGCTTAAGCCGGTTCTAGGAGGCGTATGCAGCCTTGCAAACTATGTTGCTGTGTATGAAGAGACTCCATAAAACCGAATCTCCGATTTTCGTTCTTTTATGTGTTCTTTTTTTTTCGAAGACAACCTTTAAGCTTTCTATTTGAACATGTCAAATGGTTTTGTTTCAAATATAAGTTTTGATAAGCGAGATGATTTAGATCTTAGTTTGGTTAACCTTGCATTTTTAGATGGTGATATTCCTCGTTCGCCATCTTACGGTGTTTATATTTCGCAGTTTATTCGCTTCGCAAGAGTGTCAAGTTATGTCGTTGATTTTAACACTCGTAATATATGTTTAACTTCTAAACTACTACATCAGGGATATCCATATCGTAAACTTCGGAAAGCATTTTTTAAGTTTTATCACCGACATTATCAATCAATTTCTTAATGTAAGGTTGGGTTAAAAAGACTTTAATGCAGGGGTTGTCACAGCATTAGTATGTTGGCGACATTATATATAAATTAAAAAATAAACAAAAAAGGCAAACCTAACTTTTCGGAAGAATTTCAGAAAATTATAAAACATTGCAAACGCATTGGATATGATGTAAATTCTATATATATATAACAGTATGCGTGCATTGTGTTTGACCCAATCACGGTCAGACATTATGCTTTCCTCTTTAACTGCACGCCGGGGGTCGGGGATTATGATCATTGCCCCCACCTCTACTTTCCATAAATTCGTTTCACTGACCCTTCCAAGGCGGTTCTTCTGTCGCGGTTTCTTTTTGACATGGCTTGTCTTTGAGTGTGTGTATCGCTTAATATATTTTTTGTTTCGGATAGCCACTTGTCCATTTTGTGGGAAAGTAACTGCCCTTTTGGCTTTCCCCTTGTGGTGTTTCATGTTTGTGATTCTTTTCCTTTGGTGTCTCTGATTGAGTTAGGAGTCCTTCATGCGGACTGAACAAATTATTTGTCTAAGGGCAAAGACTGAGGCAGCGTAAAATTGATTTAAGCCCCCGGTGAAATAGAATTTCGCTGACCGTTCCAAGGCGGTTCTTCCGTTGTGGGTTGTTGTTCTTATACTTCGTCTGCCTGTGTGAGTTACTTGTTTCTTTTTTGGTTTGGATTACCGATTGACATTGTTCACAGAGGCCCATCGGTGTCCGTCTGTTGGTTTATATTTCAGTTGTTTCGTCCTGTCGAAACCGAGACGGAGGTGAGGGCGAGGATTGCGGCCGCGAAAAAAACGACTTAAGCCCGTCCCCAAGTGGGATTCGTTTCACTGACCGTTCCAAGGCGGTTCCTCTGTCGCGCTTTATGTTTGTAATGGTTTGTCTTTGAGTGTGTGTATCGATTGCAAGTTTTTCATTTGGATAGCCAATTAGCCATTTTGTAGGAAAGTAACTGTCCTTTTGGCTTTCCCCTTTTGATGTTTCAATTATGGTCAAGTTGTTTCATATTTGTTTTTCTTTCCCTTTGTGTCTCGCATGGGAGCTTTGGGTTAATTTTAACGATTCCTGATCATTGCCCTCACTTCTGTTTACCTATTCTGAATATCCATATTACCCGATGCATCCAGTCCAATTTCAGCTCTCTAGACTTTCTAAACTCATTCAAACTACCTTTTTTCAGACTCGGCTGACGCAATATCCGACCGTAAAAGCACCGGCTCAACCCCCAAGATGACAAATTCAAAGGCAGTTATCCCCTACCAACTTTCAGTCGCCGTGTTACCCCAACGCCTTCTATCGTTTCAGCCGATTTTTGTTCAGGAGGAACTGCCATTTTCAACCTTTCAAGGTAGATTCCATAGGGACCAGCTTGGATATTGGAACAGAACGATTAATCCTCGTGTTGCGTCGATGCTTCTTGTCAAGTCTCAGCTTACGAAACTTATTCAAATTACGTTTTTCGGCTCCGCTGATGCAATATCCGATCGTAAAGCCTTCGTTTCACCTGGTGAAAATTAATGACCTTTTTCGTACTGTTATTCCAAACAGGGATCGAGGGTGCTGGTTAGAACCGCCTCAGTGAGACTTGAAAACGTCATGTAAAATCTGTTATCAACTAAATCAGGGTCATTTCGGTTATTTCATCCATTCCTGCTTATTTTCGAAATACTGAAACACCCATAATTTGCTATAAATACAAAAAACCTGTTACATCTATCATTTTTCATTACGATAACTCATCCGTGCGACATAGTGCAGTTTCCACATCTCCAAAATGACTACTTTTCTGATGAAAATTCTTGGTATTTTTCTTATAAATGCTCATTACATAGGCTGTGTGTGCTTGTTAGAACCGCCTTAGTGAGGCAGTTCTAACGAGTTCCCACAACCTATGTCTTGGAGCAGAAATAAGAAAAATGATAAATACCTCCGTAAACCCCAGTTTTCTCTATATAAAGTGGGGTTTAGGGGGGGGGTCTTCATTTCACGGACTTGATCACGTGATGTAATTTCAACAAACTTGTTTCTGATCTTGATATTGATACTAATACTCCTGGTGCATGTGATTGTAAAGATTCAGTGTATTGCTATCCTGCTGCTGGTCATATTATTACTGGCAATTTAAAAAACTATTCCTGAGTCTAGGATACGTAATATAATATCAAAAGGACCGAAATATCGATTTCCTTCTAAAATTGATTTCAATAAATGTAGAGATGAAATCGCAGCAGCCTTGAATGAATTCGGTAATCGATTCGGTAATCGATGGCGTAAACGAGACTATGTTGAGCATAAAGTTCTTAAGGAATGGAAACTTAGCATTCTGAAATTAGTGAACAAACGCATTTCTTTTTATTCGCAAAATACGAACTTATTACATCCTAAACCTAAGACGTCTTTACGTCACCTTAAACTAGGTATGCAAGAATTTCATAGGAAGTTTGTTTTGGCTCCAGCTGATAAGGCCGCTAACAATGTGGTCGTTGTTTTACGGCTTCACTATGTTAACACTCTTCAGCAAGAGCTTGGTGGTACTAAGGCCTATGAACTTCAGCTTTTAGCTGAAGAAAGGGCTGACCGTTCCAAGGCGGTTCTTCTTTTCGCGGTTTATTTTTGTTATGGTTTGTCTTTGGGTGTTTGTGATGCTTATATTGTTTTATTTTGGATAGCATATTGGCCATTTGGTGGGAAAGTAACTGTCCTTTTGGCTTTGCGCTGTTGATGTTTTCATTAGGTCTGTTGTTTTATATTTGTGCTTCTGTTCCTTTGGTGTCTCTGATGGGAGCTGACCGCCCCCGCCCATAGGGGCTTGAAGAAATGTATGGGCTGCATGATGCTTCCACACAGAGCTGAATCCGGCCCGCACACTAGTACTGGTAAACCGCTTAGAGGATCTAAGCCTGTCCAGGAACCGCGGTGCGAGGCGGACCGTCCATGCTAATAAACTTTATTGGTTTCATTGGGCGACAGGGCTTGAGAAGTCATTTCATCTCAATGTCGGGTAAAAGTCCCACAAAATTGGAAGCGACGTCTCCAAAATGACCTTTACAGTGTTGACGGGGACGTTAAACCTCAAATCAAACAAACAAAACTGATGGGAGCTCTGGGTTGATTTTATCGATTCCAGGTCATCCTTTCACTTCTATTTAGTTGATGACCACATTTGTCATTCAGCCAAAAAGTTTGCTGTCTGTGTTACAGAAGGCCAACACAAGCTTCCTACGTTATATTATACTTTATGGTCATGTTTATTTATCGATTCCTGATCATTGCCCCCACTTCTATTTTTTTTTAAAAAACTCAACAACAATCTGGCGACCAAAGGGCCCAGTTCTTTAAACAACGTTAGCGTATCGAGCTAGTCAATGGTTAAAATGTTTACTGTTCCAGTAAGTATATTATCAAATACTCTGGTATTTTTGCTGAAACAAAATGTGAACAACATTTGCAAAGGCTACGAACATTTATTTTGCTGCAACGATATTAGTATGTTTGCCACATTTAATGATTTTTAACTATATGATAACTAACGTCATTGTTAGTTTTAAACATCTGGGCTTAGATATACCACAGAGGGCCGAACTCAGGGCATGAACCATCAGATTACGCCCATTCTGCACATCACGCAAACATGCCTATATAATTTTGATCCCCTTGAACCCCACTTTTAGTAAAACTGGGGTTTAAAGGGGTTTAACCTTATTTTCTTATTTCTGCTCTAAAATAAAGATTGTAGGTAATCGTTAGAACCGCCTCGATGAGGCGGTTCTGACAAGTACCCACAATCTATATTTTGAGCAAAAATGAGAAAAATATCACCTTTTTAACGTTAAGTTTCGTTTTTCGGAGTTAAAGTTTATAATGCATCTCAATAGGCATATTTCCGTGGTGATTAGATAATATAATGGATTCGTTAATACCATCAACGGCCCCGCCCATCGGGGCTTGAAAAAATAGATCGGCTACATGATGCTTCCACGCAGAGCTGAAACTGAACCGCACACGAGTACTGGTAAACAGCTTAGAGGATCTAAGCCTGCCCAGGCAAAACGGTGCGAGTCGGCCCGTCCATGCTTATAAACCCTAATGGTTTCATTGGGCGGCGGGGCTTGAGATGTCAATTCATCTCAATGTCGGGTAAAAGTCCCACAAAATTGGAAGCAACGTCTCCAAAATGACCTTTACAGTGTGACGGGGACATTAAACATCAAATCAAACAAAAATCAAATCATACCATCAACATGATTATTTTTTTCTGATGTAACTTTGTGATCTGTTCCTTTTTTATACTCCCAACATAGTTATGGGTACGGGTTAGAAACGCTAATAACGACTAGCAGACGGCATTTTCTTGCACACCAGACAAGCAAATCCGTGATTTTACCCTGAGATATAATTTTATGTTCTGACCCTGGTGTTCCGATTTGAAATCGAATATAATCGCGTGTTCGATAAATGCGCTGATTGATTACGACCTCGTATGCGCCGCCGTTAAGGTTGACTTCACAGCACGTTACATGACGTCATTAAACATTCCTGTACTGTCATCACATACATGGCGGACGTCCGTACTCGAAGTGACTGCAGCATTAAAAATCCGCGCTAAGAAATGGAAGGTATCAAGAAAATGAATCCTATATGGATGTGAGGGGTGGATGGAAACATCCGTCCCTCGGGATCACTGTCCGGCATCACTCGGCAAGCCTCGTGATGCTGGACAGTGACCCTTGTGACGGATTTTTGCCCAATAGGCCCAGTGGCTTCCAAGGAGATGTCGTCTGAAAGTGTTGACAGACGACGACGCTGTTGACGCAGACGACACAGACGACAACGACGGACAACTGCTTAATGTAGGAGCTCCGCCGGAGCCTTCGGCCCTGCTGAGCTAAAAAGATGGCCATTTGCATTATAATTTTCCGTGACGCCTTAAAAAATAAGCAATTGCTATCTTTTATCATACAAGCTCAGTGGGGGATTTGCCGTGGTTAGTGCTGACGTGTTTGTTACATTATCACACATTTTTTTTTCATGCCTACAAGGCCACGTCAAGACCTAGTGTAAACAAATGACTTAAACTCGCAAGATTTCTTGATTTACATAACATTTCATTATGTCCTAAAGTAACGCGTCAGTCGTAATTTGGTGTCGTCACTCAGAGATTTACATGTTCAAAGACAAGACTGCAAATCGTCGCAGTGCAACGTAATATAAGATACATTGGAGATACGTTGTCTTAAAGAGAGACGATAACAATGAACACCTGTGATTATTAGAGAAATCATATTTGATCTTATATAAACATAAACTTTTTTTCAGTTGCTGTTTTTTTCATGACAAGACAAGTTTCTCTTGAATCGGTCTCCTGCGTAGAAAATACATTAATTGCATTTAATTGGAGAATGAGTCGGAAATGAAAGTAAGATAAGATGTCCTTGGAAGAAACAGATATTGACAAATAGCCAGAGGATTCATTAGGGTGTAAAATACAACGGCTTGGTATTAGTCCATTGAAGGAAAAAAAACATGTAATTTTATCATGAAAAGTAGAACTTCGATGGCTCGAACACCGATGGCTCGTATACCATGGCTTAGTCGAACCCGTTTTTTAGTCCCTAGGAAATTCCTCTACATAAGAAATAATGGGGGATAATGTAGGAGATTTTCGTCTTTTATTTTGCAAATGTATGCTGTGTGTACTCATTAGAATCGCCTCTTTGAGGCAATTCTAATGAGTTAACACAGCATACATTTTCTTTATAGAGCACCGAAAAGATGTCCAAAAGTATCTCGTTATGTCTCCTGGCAGTAACCCTCAGTGGCTCGCACTACCCCTGTCTCAAACAGATTTTCATGGTCCCAAAGGTGTTCGAGTCATTGAAGTTCGACTATAATTTTGATTATAATATAGTAAAACTGGAGTTTACAGGGGTAAACCTTACTTTTCTTATTTTTGCTGTAAAACATAGGTGGTGGGTACTCGATAGACGAGTGCCAACAATCTATGTTTTGAACAGAAAGAAGAAAAAATATCGCACTTTTTCATATTGTTTTTTTCGGCGGTAAAATTTACCCTGTATTTGTATAGGTGTGTTTTCGTAATGCACAGCTCAGAATTAATCATTAGGTCACCATCACGATAACATGGCCGTGTGAAAAGATGGCGTCTTTCCTAGAATTTGCATTTTCAGATGAGTTTTGTATATCTTACGACATGAAAGCCGTAACAAAGGAAAGAAGCATAGCCTGAACAAATCCCCAGAGAGTGGTGATAAACCTATAAGCTATGCATATAATCTACCAAGGTAGATAACTGAAGGGAGGTAACACACACCCTCTTAAAGGAAGTCATTATATATGATGACGTGAAGCCAAGTTCGGCACGAAGCCATTTTCGGCATATAAAGTCCGATCCCGGACGAGCCCCCATCTTACGACATGAAAGCCGTAACAAAGGAAAGAAGCATAGCCTGAACAAATCCCCGCCTATGGTGGGATTCGAACCCGGGCCGCTCGGGTGGGAGTCCAGTATTTTATCCACTAAGCCAAAGAGTCGACTCCCTGACGCAGTTGTCAGAGAGTGGTGATAAACGTATAAGCTATGCATATAATCTACCAAGGTAGATAACTGAAGGGAAGTAACATATATATTATATATTTCTGGTCCGAATATATTCTTATTTTTATTGGTTGGAATTATCTCGCATAGAAACGCGTATTGAGTTTATCTAACGTGTTTTGGAAAATCACTTTCATTGGCTAATATTACACGCGTTGCAATCGCGTATGAACGCGATGAACCGCGTATTGAAACGCTAAACATTTAGCACGCAATGCGCGTGAGTCACGCGGACAAAACGCGAAAATGGTAAGCTTCTTCTCAGACGTATGCATTACCAATAACAAATACAGCAATTGTTCTTAAATATCTTGTCATGCATAGCTCTTGTGTATTCTTTACTTAGAGTACCGTGGTTTTAAAAATGGCTTAAAAACTCTGCACTGGCTCACAGATTTCTTTTTATTCTGAATGATTAAGAAGTTCTCTTATAATGTATATAATTTTGGTCACTCTGATGTCCTTTTGGTATGATGGACAGCTGAGAAAGCATGTATGTTTACATTTTCCCAATTGGATTAATACATTAATAGAATTGGATGGGGCAATTCTACACATGACAGAAAAATAGTTGCTATTGAAACAATAATTCAGTTGACTGCATAATTTCTATCTACATGTAAATTACTGGAACAATCCCTAATGTTTTGGAAACAATCATTATCTTTCTTTCATATAAGATATGTAGCTATCAAAGGTTGATAAACGTCTAGATGGGTGTTAGTCTTTATGGGGGTACCCTAACAGTTTGACAAATTTATTGGACACTGTTATACAAAAAAAATGAAGTCTTTTGTAAAAAGATAGTGCAAAATGGTGCTTTTAATTAACAATATTGTTACAAAATTTTACATTATATTTTAATATGTTTTTTAATGGAGCGCAAAGAGTGCGCGGCTGTTAAAATAAATCCATTTTTTCCTGGATCTCCTTGCTGCTTCAATCCCCTCAGAATTATACAAACCAACAGTTTTTGCTAGAAACTATCAAATCAAATATTTCACAAGCTCCGTTTTCTGTCTGTTTCCTTAGGGTCTATCACCAAAAATATTTGCTTTTCGGTGATTTTGACGAATTAAATTTCCATCCAAAAGCAGGTTAGATTTCTCATAATGTATTATCTCTAGGTAATATTATACACAATCAGATTGTTTTCCAGTATTTCGCCAACATTTTTACAAATTTATATCTAAAAAGATAAGAAATTGATAATTTTTATAACTCTTTACAAAAGTACAATGGCTAATCTGTATGCTGTCTGACATTGCCATGGCAACTGATGACATCATCATTGTACTAAGTTCTGATGTAAACACATACCCTAATTAACGATCTGTAATTAGGTAGAAAATTGCAATTCTTTCAGACCATATTTTTTTCCAAATTTCCTGTCAGCTATTTTGGAAACTCATTTATGGCCAATGAGTGTATCTCTCCAAGCTCCAATGAGCGGGGGCGTTATGGCAGTGGTTGTGAAATAATGTAAATACAGGTAACAAAGGTAAGTTATTGAACGTTCATTGCAGTATAATGTATCAACAACATCGAGTCACGACCAACATAAGCGAACACCAAACTAGGGTTCACGTTTCCCGTGATGCGATGTTGTTCACACTTCACTCTCGTTTGGGGTTCACTTCCTTTGCTCGTGACGTGATGTTGTTCATACTTCAATTGAGCCCCGCTAAGCGAATGTGTGTCATCGAGCATTCCGTCGTGACAAATTTTAACTGCGCATCCCCAGCCGTTTAGAGGGGCCAGGGATATAGTTTTCTGTCTGAAGGTTCCTCTTAATTCACTGCTTGTATGAGCGAGCAGCGAAGGTTCTGGCGGGACTGCGCGGATGCGCAGGCTCGCCTGAACCTTCGCTGCTCGCATAGGCTCTAAGTACCAAAATCGCTTGACGGGGCCCAATTAAAGTTAAATGATTTAAATAGAGGATCTTACATGAGTGTTCATGTATTATATTTTTTAAACGAGATGTGGAAAATGGATGCATTTTATCCCTTTTCCTCAAGGTTTTTTTTTTTTTTTAATTTAATAATACATGAGCACGAATGCAAGATGACATGTAAAACGCATTTTATTCACGATTTGTTTAGAAAAATGAGAATATATCGCCAGTAGGAAATGCAAGGTCACATGTTACGTCAGGGGGCGTATCTAACTTATTTGCATATTTAATCCACGAGTAGATTACGGAATTCATTATATGGCGTTATTACACTCCGTATCCACATTAGAAAGGCCTCATAATTGAGCGACAATAATGAGCTTACGCACTTTGTCTTTGTTTAATAGAAGATTTCAAAGAATCCCTAACATTATCCTGCTGACATGGAGCTCGTGAAACTGAAGGCAGTGAGGCAGTGATGTTCATTGTAACCTTTCCAAATGAATCAAACACTGTTCTTATATCATAAGAGATTTGAACAAATTTCTAAACAAAACATATTTTCTGAATACGTTTTTCTTTATATCAAATTCAAACATGTCAAATGCGTGATTTTGAAGTATTCTCGTCGTGAATTTGATCTTTTCATGATTAAAACTGTCTAGCCACATGGAACGCGATTCGTGTGACAGTAAAATGTAATATGAAGCATAATTTCATTCTGCAAAACGTATTTATTTGTTGCTGATTCTATAAAAGTTTGTTGTTTTTATTTTTCAACACCCTTCAAACAAGAGGCTCAATGAGCCTAAACCGCTCACCTGAGGAACTTAAGTTTTAACAATTCACAGACTTGACTACTAAATCTGCTAATAGAATCCAGCCCATTGACCCTTACAGGATATAAGTCATCATTATTGCATTGCATTCCAAGTTTGAGACTTCTAGCTTCTATAGTTCCTGAGAAATCTTTGACGAAAATTTAATATTGGTCAAAATGGAGAGAACGAAGAATGAAAGAACAGATGAACAAATAAGCTGAGAAAGCCCAATGTCTCTTACACAAAATAAGTCATCATTATTCTATTGAATACCAAATTTGATGCTTCTAGCTTTTATAGTTCCTGAGAAATCTTTGATTAAAAATTTAACATTGGTCTATTATCTCTATATGGAGAGAAAGAAGAATGAAGGAACAAATGAACCAGACTAGCTCCAAAACCTAATGGAGCCTTTTCCCTTGCCCAATGGTGCTACACATAAAATTTAAACAAGATTGGTCGACTGCCTTCTGAGATATGCTTCATTGAAAGTGTGGACGACAGATGGACGGACGACAGACGACGGACTCCGGAGCCTTGGTATACTATCAGCTCACTGGAGCCTTTGGCTCAGGTGAGCTAAAAATTCAAGTCGCTATTTCTGTCACAACATTTTCCCTACGTTAAGTCTATGGGCAAATTTTTTTGTCTCTCAAGGTCACGTAACTCCGAGGTCAATATTCCGATTCGGCCCAAAATCGAACTTAACCGAGTTTTTATGCCTGTCCTCGTTACCTGCAAGTTTGAAGCTGATATGAATAAAAATAAAGTTGCTATCGTGGTCACAACGTATTTTTTTATGCTCAAGGGCAGGTAACTCCAAGGCAAATATTACAATTCGTCCCAAAATCGAACTTAACCGAGATTTTATGTCTGTCCTCGTTACCTGCAAGTTTGAAGCTGATCTGAAAAAAATTCAAGTCGCTATTGTAGTCGCAACATTTTCCCTAATTAAGTCTATGGGCAAATTTTTTGTCGCTCAAGGTCACGTAACTCCGAGGTCAATATTCCGATTCGGCCCAAAATCGAACTTAACCGAGATTTTATGCCTGTCCTCGTTACCTGCAAGTTTGAAGCTGATATGAATAAAAATAAAGTTGCTATCGTGGTCACAACATATTTTTTTATGCTCAAGGGCAGGTAACTCCAAGGCAAATAATCCGATTCGGCCCAAAATCAAACTTAACCGAGATTTTATGTCTGTCCTCGTTACCTGTAAGTTTGAAGCTGATCTGAAAAAAATTCAAGTCGCTATCGTAGTCACAACATTTTCCCTATGTAAAGTCTATGGGCAAATTTTTTGTCGCTCAAGGTCATGTAACTCCGAGGTCAATATTCCGATTCGAACTTAACTGAGATTTTATGCCTGTCCACGTTACCTGCAAGTTTGAAGCTGATCTGAATAAAAATAAAGTTGCTATCGTGGTCACAACGCATTTTTTTATGTTCAAGGGCAGGTAACTCCAAGGCAAATAATCCGATTCGGCCCAAAATCTAACTTAACCGAGATTTTATGTCTGTCCTCGTTACCTGCAAGTTTGAAGCTGATCTGAAAAAAATTCAAGTCGCTATCGTGGTCACAACGTATTTTTTCATGCTCAAGGGCAGGTAACTCCAAGGCAAATAATCCGATTCGGCCCAAAATCGAACTTAACCGTGATTTTATGTCTGTCCTCGTTACCTGCAAGTTTGAAGCTGATCTGAAAAAAATTCAAGTCGCTATCGTAGTCACAACATTTTCCCTATGTTAAGTCTATGGGCAAATTTTTTGTCGCTCAAGGTCACGTAATTCCGAGGTCAATATTCCGATTCTGCCCATAATCGAACTTAACCAAGATTTTATGCCTGTCCTTATTATCTGCAAGAATGAAGTCGATCAGAAAAAAATTGACGGAGCTAGAGTGATGACAAGCTTTTCCCTATGTTAAGTCTATGGGAGCTATATGTTGCCATGGTTACCAGAGTTCCACTCAGATCTGCATGAAAACCTTATGCAGTCTTTCCACTTGCCCAATAATGTTACACATGAAATTTGATCAAAGTCGGCCAAGTAGTCTTCAAGATATACATTTTTGAAATTCACATTAACCCTTATGCAAAAATGCACAAGGGCAGGTAACTCCTAAGTGTATGATCCGATTCTGCCAATTATCGAACTTGACCGAGATTTCATGGCTGTGCTGGTTATCTGTAAGAATGAAGCTAATCCCAACAAAATTGAAGCAGCTACAGTGATGACAACATTTTCCCCATGTTAAGTCGATAGGCAATTTTTCGGGCGCTCAAGGGGACGTAACTCTTGAGTGAATTATCTGATTCGGCCCAAAATCGAACTTGACCGAGATTTTATGCCTGTACTGGTTATCTGCAAGAATGAAGTCGATCAGAAAAAAATTGACGGAGCTAGAGTGATGACAAGCTTTTTCCTATGTGAAGTCTATGGGAGCTAGATGTTGCCATGGTAACCAGAGTTCCACTCAGATCTGCATGAAAACCTAATGAAGCCTTTCCACTTGCCCAATAATGCGACACATGAAATTTTATCAAAGTTGGCCAAGTAGTCTTTAAGATATACATTTTTGAAATTCCCATTAACCCTAATGCAAAAACACACAAGGGCAGGTAACTCCTAAGTGAATGATCCGATTCTGCCAGTTATCGAACTTGACCGAGATTTCATGGCTGTGCTGGTTATCTGCAAGAATAAAGCCAATCTGAAAATAATTGAAGCAGCTACGGTGATGACAACATTCTCCCCATGTTAAGTCAATAGGCAATTTTTTCAACGCTCAAGGGCACGTAACTCCTGAGTGAATGATCCGATTCAGCCCAAAATCGAACTTGATCGAGATTTCATGCCTGTCCTCGTTATCTGCAAGAATGAAGTCGATCAGAAAAAAATTGACGGAGCTAGAGTGATGACAAGCTTTTTCCTATGTTAAGAACGCTCAAGGGCACGTAACTCCTGAGTGAATAATCCGATTCAGCCCAAAATCGAACTTGATCGAGATTTCATGCCTGTCCTCGTTATCTGCAAGAATGAAGACGATCAGAAAAAAATTGACGGAGCTAGAGTGATGACAAACTTTTTCCTATGTTAAGTCTATGGGAGCTATTTGTTGCCATGGCAACCAGAGTTCCAATCCGATCTGCCCGAAAACAGTATGCAGCCTTTCCCCCTACCTGATAATGCTTCACATGGAATTTGATCAAGATTGGTCCACTGGTTCCGGAGATATACTTCTTTGAAAGTGTGGACGACGACGACGGACGACGACGACGGACGACGACGGACGACGGACGCCGGCTCGTTGTATACTAATACCTCACATGAGCCTTCGGCTCAGGTGAGCTAAAAAGGGAGTGGCAGCGGCGGTATCCTTCTATTTCTGACCACAGTATGTATTGAACACACGCGTAGCCGTGATATGAAGCCTTGACAAAACATCACGGAAAGATAATATAATATAATTTTGAAACCCCTAGAACCCCACTTTTATATAGTAAACTGGTGTTTGCTGCGGTAAACATTACTTTTCTTATTTCTGGTCTGAAATTTAGATTGTTGGTACACGTTAGAACGCCTCATCGAGGCGGTTCTAACGTGTACCCAAAATCTATATTTTGAGCAGAAATAAGAAAAATATCGCAATTTTTCGTCTTAAAATTGGATTTTTTTTTTGCAGTAAAATTTACTATGTATTTGTATAGGCGTGATTTCGTAATGCTTGACAAAAACAATTTTCTCCAAACATATCAATACGTGAACAGTGCGTGAAATGAACACCTCCGTAAGCCCCACTTTGTATAGAGAAAACTGGGACGTGGGTTTTAATTAATTTTCTTATTTCTGTTCCAAAGCATAGTTTGTTGGTACTTGTTAGAACCGCCTACGTTTGTAGTATAAATAAGAAAAATATCTCGGATTTTCACCAGAAAAGTATCAATTTTGGAGATGTGAAAAAAGCACTATGTCGCACAGGTGTGCAATCGTAGGATACAGTAAAACATCGATAACTGGAACACGTGTGCAATTCGAACTCATCTTTGAGTCACTAGATCATTTTTCTATTGCTCCAGAAATCGTATATAGACTAATTAATGGAGCTTTTATTTTCGACTTTATCTTGCAAAGGAATGTTGTGTGTACGTAGACACAACATTCGTTTATTTTATCACGAAAACACGGCTATATAATTTTGAACCCTTAAAAAATAGAAGTGAAGGCAATGATCAAGAACCGATACAATCAACCCACAGCTCCCATCAGAGACACCAATGGGACAGAAAGCCAAAAGGACAGTTACTTTTTGAACCCCACTTTTATATGGTAAATCTGGGGTTTACAGCGGTACACCTTATTTCCCTTATTTCTGCTCTAAAATATAGATTGTCGATGAGGCGGGCCTAACGAGAACCTACAGTCTATATTATAAGCAGAAATAAGAAAATTAACACAATTTTTCATCTAAAAATTTCAATTTTTCGGCGGCAAAGTTTACAATGTATTTGTATAAGCGTGTTTTCGACATGGAAGAGCGAAAATATACCTATACCCATATGGTATCCCCATTTTGCCTGATGGCCTGAAACTATGACTTACCTCAGTAGTTCAAAATACCCTTACCTCAAACAAATTTCATGGTCCCAAAGCTATTCGAGCAATTAAGATTTGACTTTTCAGTGAAACTCCGATGACTCAAACACCTTTGCTCGTTATTATAATAATTGCTGAAATTCAAAATATTGAATCTCAACTGAATTGAGGTTTCACGTCACCGACAACAGTATTTTGATCATTATGGAAACCTTGCTTCCGGTATTGTGTTACTTATTCGGTTTTGGTTTAAGGCCCCTTCAAGATGATATCACTTATTTCGAGCCGATTGTTAATCAGAAAAGGGTGATAACCGGATTACCCTGAGAAAAAAAACCTGACCTTGGCGTCTCCCATGTTACCCGAACCAGGCACAACCCGCAGCCGTGAGAGACCTAATAATTAAGAGTCAGCGCTCTTACCCATTAGACCATGGAGGTCTGTTTTGTGGGACTTTTTCCCGAAATTGAAATGATATCGCCCCAAAAATCCCAACCCCTACAGCCAAAGAGACCGTTAGGATTTTAGAAGTGGTCCGACTCTCACCACTTTATCTGTGCAGACATACATTCTAAGCTAGAAACCTACGTGGTGCAGTGGTTACGCTACTCGCCTTGTAAACCAGGGGTCGCAGGATCGATCCCGGGCTTCTCCAGACTTTCGGATGTGTCTTTAAACCGAGGTCCCGTCTCCGTCTGAGCTTAGCTGTTGGTGGGACGTAAAACTCAAACACTCACTCACATTCTAAGCTGTTAACAAGTTCATGTGCTCTTTTTCAGTTGGTTCCAGCTTTTCGCGGAAGCTCCATTCAGTCCAAACTATTATAGACGTATTCAAGTTGCCCGTGACTCCTGTACATGTGCGTAAGTAATTTTGATTCTTGATAGGGAGCATGGAATCACATACCACACCTGAGAGACATTTCAAAAACACGCCCATACAAATACATTGTGAACTTTCCCACCGAAATATCGATTTTTTAGATGAAAAAATTGTGATATTTTTCTTATTTCTGGTCAAAATATAATTGTGGGTACTCGTTAGAACCGCCTCATCGAGGCGGTTCTAACGAGTACCACAATATATATTTTAGAGCAGAAATAAGAAAAATAAGGTTTACCCCTGTAAACCCCAGTTTTACTATATAAAAGTGGGATTCAAGGGGGTCAAAATTATATAGGCGTGTTTTCGTGATGGATATTTGCCCGAGCCTAAAGGAACGAAATACATTACCGATTGAATGTAAAACATTCAAAGTCTTAATTCGTCTTTTTAATGGTTGGAAATTATTGTGGTGTATGAAAGTATTGTGTTTATATTTCTTATCAGCTGCAGTTCTAGCCCCCGCCCATAGGGGCTTGAAGAAATAAATGGGCTGCATGATGCTCCACGTAGAGCTGAATCCGGCCCGCACACTAGTACTGGTAAGCAGCTTAGAGGATCTAAGCCTGTCCAGGAACCGCGGTGTGAGGCGGACCATCCATGCTAATAAACCGTATTGGTTTCATTGGTCAGGGCTTGAGATGTCATTTCATCTCAATGTCGGGTAAAAGTCCCACAAAATTGGAAGCAACGTCTCTAAAATGACCTTTACAGTGTTGACGGGGACGTTAAACCTCAAATCAAACAAAATCAGCTGCAGTATATCCAAGATGGCGGGCATCGCAATTCAGCGAAGGCAAGCGCGAGTGGGGTTATATATTTTTGATCACAGTGTATATGGAAAATTACTACCCTTGCGCTGTCCAATCAAAATAGAAGTAGAGGCAATGATCAGGAATCGATACAATTAACCCACAGCTCCGATCAAAGACACCAAAAGGAAAGAAACACAAACATGAAGCAACAGACCCCAACGGAAACACCAACGGCGGAAAGCGAAAAGGACATCCACTTTCCCACAAAATGGCCAAAAAGGCTATCCAAAATAAAGTAATATAAGCGACACAAACACCCAAAGACAAACCATAACAAAAATAAACCGCGACAGAAGAACTGGCTTGGAACGGTCAGCGGAAACGAACTCCACCGGGCTACCTTAACCGACCCCACGCGGCCAGAGCCCCCGCCCCACACCCGCCGCGACTAGGATAAACAATCTGCCCAGCCCGCATGAAGGCGTTAACTTATCAGTGCAACACCTCAGCGAACATAAAAATCAAACAACCACAGAGACGAAAAAACGGCGAGGACTCGACAGCAAGAAACAACAGAAATGCTGGAGCAAAAGAAAACCAACAGCCAGACTCCAATGGGCCCGCCCAGAGACAGAGCACCAGGCACCCCAACCAACACAAGCCCCCACGCCGGAACCGCGACAGAATCCGATGGCTGACCCACCGGCGCGCAACCAAAGAGGAATCAAAGCCGCCAACCGCGACTGGGCCAACCACCATGCATGCAGTCCGCCGCATAACACCCAAGCTGCACCCCCACCCACATCGAATAATGATCCAACGAAACCGGGCGCCGAAGCCACCGCGGCCATAAATTTCTCCAAACCCACATACTAAGCCACCACAAAACCCGGGCCCGACAGACCCTACTGCAGAATAGATTCAAGTCCAGCACCGAACCTCGAAACCAAATCAGAATGACGTCTTTAAAATTTTGAAAAGGCTCCGCGTAGTCCATGGTACCGATAACCCTGGTTAAGAAGTTTAGCCGTTAACAATTTATTACGAGTGTTGAAGCCAGCCACACGACCACACACTCTGGCAAATCGAATTACTTGCTAAATATAAACGCCATAGAATGGCGCACGCGGAACATCACCATCCACAAATGGAAAGCTCACAATCCCGCAATCAAAATCATCTCGTTTATCACAAATTCTGCAAGAAACAAACCCATCCACAATAGACACATGTAAATCCAAAAACGGGGCCACGGTATCAAACGAGTCCGCCCTACCCAGCTGATGCTCTGTGGGGTAAATTTGACTGATCAAACCATCGAAACAGGTATTATCAATATTTAACAAATCATCCAAATATCTAGAAGTGGAGCTAAAAGCTTCAATGATTCCAGACCGGCCATCAGCAGAAAGTGACACCACGAAGTCTCTCTCATAACAAAACAAAAACAGATCAGCCACAAGCGGCGCGCAACCAGGACCCACCGAATCACCAACAGTCCGTACAAACAACCGAGTACCAAATCCTATGTAAATATTGTCAGGTAGAAAGGTGAGAGCTTCACACACCTTCTGACATGACCATAAAGTATAGTTTTTAAGCCCCCAGAAGTGAAAAACCCATCTCTTACACTACACGCAAAAGCCTGGGAATTTCTTTACTGTATAACAAATTATATTCTGTAATAATTTACCTTTTGTATCAGTGGAATATAAAACGCCTATTATCTGTGGAGCATTACATAAAGTGAAGACATGTGCCCGTTATCTATAGAGCAAGAAGAAGAAGAAGAGATATCACTACTTCCAATGAATAATCATCACGAAAATATGCCTTCACAAATACCATTACGCAAACACGCCTATACAAATACATTGCCGCATTTATTGCCGAAAAAATGAAAATTTTATTATAAAAAATTGTGATATTTTGCTTATTTCTGCTCAAAATATAGATTGTGGGCACTCGTTAGAACCGCCTCATCGAATCGGTTCTAACGAGTACCAACAATCTTTATTTTAGAGCAGAAATAAGAAAAATAATGTGTACCCCCGAAAACCCCAGTTTTACTATATAAAAGTGGGGTTCAAGGGGGTCAAATATATATAGGCGTGTTTTCGTGATGCATTGTTAACTTCATCACGAAAACACGTCAATATAATTCTGACCCCATTGAATCCCACCTTTATATAGTAAAACTGGGGTTAACAGGGGTAAACCTTTTTTCTTATTTCTGCTCTAAAAATCTACAATCTATATTTTCAGCAGAAATACGAAAAATAGCAGAATGTTTCAACTTAAAATTTTCATTTTTTGGGCGAAAAAGGCTACAATGTATTTGTATAGGCGTGGTTTCGTAATGCTTACCGCCGAAAAACGAAACAAATAAGATGAAAAAGTGTGATATTTTTGGAGCGTAGCTGTTGCAGCGTAGCTCCACTGAGATGAGAAGTGATTTCGGCACTACTTTCGGTGTTACTGCATATGACCCAATCACCAGTGAGAACATAGTACCCCGTGTTAACGTAGTAGATTATTACGCCATGCGGTATCTTCTTATAGACTGCTTCACAGACCACCTATTTCAAACGGAATAGATGAATAGTTTTAATAGATGAACTGTGTAGCAGTCTAATCGTTTTATAGTTCAGTTTATATAACCCAGTTTACAGCCCATTTGTACCATAAAATCCCAAACCTGGCAACTTGCAAACAAGACAAACCCAGATCAGATACCACAGAACGCGGAGTCTCATTATGCCCTTCACTGCATACTTACAAAAAGGTTCAGCCATTTTTGCCAAATATTTCGTGGAAGCCACAATCTGACATCCCTGATTTTAAAATGAACTCATTCCATACTGATATAAGGTGTTGAGGATTCCATTCGTTTAAAATGGGTTAAAAGTATGCAGTGTAGGTCGATAATGTATTACCAAAATAAGACAGTTGGAATGAGTTTGGACAGGTGCACGTCAAGGCTTATATTGTAAGGAGTAAATTTTGCAGTTTAGACATAGATGAGACATCACTTATTGTAGCGTCTGATCTGGGCCTGCTATGTTTGTCCCTAAAAAGGCTGCTAGACATATACTCAGAGTATGGGTTAATGTGTGTGTGTGTGTGTGGAAGGGGGGGGGGGGGGGGGGGCAATGTTACTTTTTTAAAGCGACCTGTCTGCGTCCTAGGCATGTGACCATAGATAAAGCAAATTATCAGCTCAGACGCAAGTTCGATACCTGCCGGGTTCGGCAACATTCTATCCAGGAGATTGATCGTGAAAATCTGTTCCACTTTGATTCTATCCTATTCGCGCTGATTCAAGAAGGGCAGTTGTTGGTTTCCGGTAAAAGACTGTGTACTGTGCTGTATTGACAATATCTAACCAAAGAAATTGCCTTAATGCCAGATCATTGTATAAATGGCCTCGTCGAGGCAATTTATTTTTATATAATAATAACGAAGTATAATGTCTGAACCTCTTCAAATATTCCTATGGATTGACATTGACAATAACTAACCCAAGAAACTGTCGTATGCAAGATCACTTCATAAATGGCCTCACCGATGCAATATATATTTAGAAAAATGTTAACAGAGTATAATGTTCAAACCTCTCTGAATATCCCGATCATTTTTGGCATTCAGACTGCTATTGACAATACCTAACCCATGAGGCTGTTTTATGCAAGATTACTTTATGAATGGCCTCGCCGAGGCAAAATAATATAAAAAATGAATACGGAGTATAACATCTAAACCCGGCTTTGATCATTTTCGGCATACAGGTGGATATTGACAATACATAACCCGCAAAATTGTCTTATGCCAAATAACTTTACAAACGGCCTCGCCTAGGCAAACTGAAAATTATTTCGAAGTGTAACTTCTAATCTACTTGGAATATTTTTGACAACAGTTAGCATAAAGATAGATAATGTACAAATCTAACCAACGCGATTCCTGAATGCCCACTTTCTTTATTTTAGCCTCGGCAAGGTAAAAAATTCACCCACTGACACGGTCGTATAACTTTCAACCCGACGGGTATATTTTTATAATGTTTTGCATGCAGATGTAAATTGACAAGATCAAGCTAATGGTATTGTCTAATGTCAAATAGCTTTATAAACAGCCTCACCGAGTCAATTTTCAAAGACTGATTACGGATGTATAACTTACAAACTGCTGGGAAAAGTATGATAATTTTTCACATGAAGATAAACATCATCAAGACGTAACCAAGAAGAATGTCTAATGCAAGATAAATAACCTCCCAAGGTAAATTTTCGAAAACTGATTACATAAAATAATTTTAAAGCCGCCAAACAATTGCGCAAGCCGCAGTTACTGCACGAACTATAGCTTAGCAGAAATCTTCAAGTAAACTGTATAGCTCAAAAACATTGATTGTGGGTTCTTGATAAAACTTCCTCGTCAAGGCGGTTCAATCAAGTCCCCGCAATCAATGTTTTGAGCAGAGATAAGAAAATATCACAATTTTGTATCTTAAAATTTTCCATTTTTTTTTTTGCCAAAAAACTGACAATGTATTTGTACAGGCGTGTTTTCGTGATGGTTGTTGCGGGGTCTACACCTTAGCGTGAGTTAATTTCAATATAGGTCTTGTTGCTTTAACACGACTTCTGGCCCAGAATAGCTTTAAACAGCTATGTTCATTGGATCAATATGAGCCTGAATTAAAATACCAATCCGACGCTAAATCAAATTATCAAAGCTACGCTCCATCAGCACTCTCAGTGCTTAGATGCTTATTTCTTCTCAAAATATATATTGTGGGTAGTCGTTAGAACCTCCTTATCGAGAAACCACAATCTATATATCAGAGCAGATGTCAAGTGTCAAGGAAAAATAAAGTCATCACATGTACATGCATTGTTGTAACTGTTGTCCGTTTCAAATTTACCATTGCATGTAAAAGAATGTATTGAAAATGAATTTGAACACAAATAATCAGTGGTGGAGTTGAGTATCTAAGTCTCATGCTTGGCAAAGCCTCGCACGAGACTTGAATAAAATAAAAACTTGCCTGAGATTTCCTTGTCGAGGTCTCAATCCCATCATAGCTTATGTTTATCCGAAATAGGGGTACATATAATTTGAACTACTGAGGGGAATTCTTAGCACAACGCCATGCAGAATAATGAACATAAGTAAAGTATATCTTTTCTATCATGTTTAAACTTTTCAGTTTTATACAAAATAAAGGACATATATGTGTACTAATTAGAATTGCGTAAATAAGGCGATTCTAATGAGTGCACACAACTTACTTTTTTTTCAAGATAAATTAATATTACGATAACGTGCATTTTTAACATCTCCAAAATGGCTACTTTTCTGATGAAAATCTGTGATATTTTTCTTTACCTTTGGGGTTATACATTATTTGTCTTTGTTCCAAGACATAGGTTGTGGGTACTCGTTAGAACCGTCTCAATGAGGCGGTTCTATCGAGTACCCAGAATCTATGTTCAAAGCAGAAATAAGAAAGATGTTACAATTTTTACCTAATATTTGTCATTTCTGACACCATGTTGGACGCCATTACTTTACACGGACATGTTTACCAAATGAACCAAAGTAATAATCAACGGGCCTAGTGGTTAAGAGCGCTGACTCTTGATCATTAGGTCTGTCCCCGCTGTGGTTCGAGCCTCGCTCGGGTCACATGTGAGACGCCAAGTTCTGCTTCGGAAGGTTAGGTGGGTTTTCTCCGGTTACTCCGGTTTTCGCCACCTCTGATTAAAGATAGGCTCAATATGAGTGAAATAATCTTGAAAGGGCCGAACAACAAAAACCAAAAAAAAAAAAAGTAATAATAAAAAATTGTACTTTTTATTGATTTTTGTCCCTGAAATTACCAGATACATGTCGCCAAATACATAAACACGTACTAAGAAATATGCATGTGTAGTTGCTAACTTTAAAAAAAATTCCACTTTACCCATTTTTATTTATTAATTTATTAATTAATTAATTTATTTATTTATTTATTTATTTCTACCTGTTTTATGTGCATGGACAAAGACAAAACCTTTCTCAAAGTTGGCTGACATCAGGATATTAAATATGGCAGACAGAAAGTCTTACAAGGCAAGACGGGCGTCGTTTTTATTTCAACTTCTGACTGAAATAATTTGCCACGACATTTCTTAGCCACTCGCAGCCATAGAAAAACAAGATTAAAGTGTTTCAGATCATTGGCTTAATGCTGTTTGTCTGTGGGTCAGAAATATAGATCAATATGCTATTAAGTTTGTCTCTTACACTAAATCACGAATCCAACTATTTTACCAAATTATCTAATGTCGGCCAATTAGGCCTCATCAGTGATGCTCGTATTCATTTTCCATTACGAAAACATTTATATACAAATACAATGTAAGCTTTACCGCCGAAAAAAAGAACATTTTAAGGTGAAAAATTGGTGATATTTTTCTTATTTCTGCTCAAAATATAGTTTGTGGATTCGCGTTAGAGCCGCCTCATCGAGGCGGTTCTAACGAGTACGTACAATCTATATGTTGGAGAAGAAATAAGAAAGATAAATTTTACCCCTGTAAACCACAGTTTTATAATATTAAAGTGGGGTTCAAGAGGTTCAAAAATATATAGGCGTGTTTTCGTGATTACGACCCAGAAAGCGCTCAGTGTTTCTCACCAAGTTAACAAGTCCGTGTAAACTCCCGCTTGATTTATTGAAAATTGGGGTTAATTTGTGTTTATATTATTATTATTATTATTTATTTTCATTTATTTATTTATTTATTTATTTATTTATTTATTTTTATTTATTTATTTATTTTTTTTTTTTTTTTTTGGCTTGAAAACTTAGACTGGTTTAAACTATATTTTATTCAAACTTTAGACGTTATGCAAGACAAATGCATAGATACGGGATATATTGGGAACTGAACGGAAGCCTCTCGTAGAGTTCATTTCCTCATGACATCATAATTCACAGCGATACATTTTTCACAGTATAACAACAAGAATAGCTATAGTACATGCCATTTAAACGTCACTGTAGCACATATATGTCTGGGTAGAAAACAAATGAAAAGAAAATGAATCATGAACAAAAAGGGTTATAATTGATTAAATGAGATCATGAAATCTTCAGGCCAAACACCACGAAACGCACCGTAGAGAATGATTCTGGTCACTGCCCAGTGGCCGTCACTCGACACTCTGATTTAATTTAATCTTTTTGGTAGCTAAAATATACAATTTGACGTGTCTGAAGATACCGTTGCTCATCGTTACGTTTTCATCTGCTTCACATTTTAATATACTATTTACTGCCAATGGTAGGTCGAGGCAAAAAATACCACTTCCTCAAATCAGTAAAGTGAACACAGGGTACAAAAATATAAAAATGAATAAATAAATAAATTTAAATAAAAATGAGAGGATGTTTCTTGCGCTCCACATGAACAAGACCTCCATGTATAAATAATGATTTAAAGAGCTACATTGAAGCCTTTAACAGGTGTATAGAATTTTTCCTAGTATTAAATGTTTGTATGATATTATAATAAATCAGTGTAATTCGTTGTTGCAAATTAAGTTTTATGTTTAAATACTTATCATTGCGACAGCACGCCCGTACGCAATAGTGCTTTTTTTACGTCTCCAAAATGACTACTTTTCTGTTGAAAATCCCTGACTCTTTTCTTATTCATACTGCAATCATAGGTTGTGGATGCTCGTTAGAACCGCCATAAAAAGGCGGTTCTAACGAGTACCCACAACCTTTGTCTTGGACCAGAAATAGGAAAACAAATAATGTATACCACGTAAACCCCAATTTTCTCTATATAATATATAAAGTACGGTTTAGGGTTTAGGGGTGGAGTGCTCATTTCAAGGACGTATTAACGTGATGCATCTCGATCAAACTGGCTTCATTGCCTTTGAGTGGATGATAAATATGAATTAACAAAAAAATGGTATGTTGATCTAGCTGCGGGTATAGGAAAATGTGTAATGTTTCGAATAGAGAATCAGGTTTGATCCTGAAATCTTCCAGGGATCAGTTGTTGTAAATAAAAAGGAGTAACTTAATTAACCCTTTTGCATATTTGACATAATTTATGATTTTAGCTAATGGTTCTAAACAAGCGTCATCATACAACATTTTGTACTGCATAATTTAGTAATTCCTGCGACTTTTCTAGCAGCGTCTATATGGATATTTTCTAAATTACGTATATTTTCCAGACTGCATCTATTCCATATAATATCGCTATACTCTAACAGTGTTCCAACAAAAATTGTGTAAAACTTAACCAAGGAGCGTCTATATAGAGCGATCGTTTGTATGCCTTTTTTTCTTGTATAGTATTTAGATGATCATTCCAGGAAAGATCACTTGATACGTAAAATCCAAGATGTTTCTGCTTTGAAACCTTCTTTATCTGAGTATCTCCCATGAACAGGGGCGGGTGATACAATTTTATTAGTTTCTTAGATATAAGCAGGACCTCTGTTTTGAGAGCGTTAAATAACACTAGCCACTGTTTTGCCCCAACACGTTTTTCGTTAGATCATCATTTAAAACCGCTGCAGAGGCAATAATCCGTCAACTATATCGAAGATACAAGTGTCATCTGCTAAGTGTCTTATGGAAATATTAACATCATTTACTATAGCATTAAAATAGAATAGAGCCCTGGGGCACACAAGCAGTTATCTATTTTTTCCATGAAGATGTTACGTTTCTTACACATATACGTTGATATATGTCCGAAAGGTATTGCTGAACCAATCGAGTAATTTACCAGAGATACTTACTGACTTCAAGAATGAAGAACAGACCTTTGTACCAAACACGACCAAAGACCCTACTTATATCCGGAAATGCAGTGTGGAATAACTGGCCTTGAATCCTGACTGAAAGGGCGTAATAATAGAATGTTCAATTATTATTATTGTGTGTGTGTGCGTGTGTAGGGGGTCGGAGGAGAGTTTACTGCCCTTTCAAGATTATTTCACTCATATCGAGCCGATCGTTTATCAGAGGTGGGCGAAAAATGGAGTACCCAGAGAAAAACTACCTGACCTTCCGATGCAGAACTTGGCGTCTCACATGTGACACGAGCCAGACTCGAAGCACAGCTGTGAGATACCTAATGAATAAGAGTCTACTAGGCAACGGAAGCCCGTTCAATTAGGTATTTATATATATTGCTATGTATGAACCGTTCCATTAGTTTACCAGCATAATTCAATAATGAAATATGTCTACAATTACTGGTATTTGCGCGAATATCTTTTTATTGTTTGTTTGTTTGATTTGAGGTTTAACGTCCCCGTCAACACTGTAAAGGTTATTTTGGAGACGTTGCTTCCAAGTTTGTGGGACTTTTACCCGACATTGAGATGAAATGACATCTCAAGCCCTGTCGCCCAATGAAACCAATAGGGTTTTTTAGCATGGACGGTCCGCCACGCACCGCGGTTCCTGGACAGGCTTAGATCCTCAAAGCGGTTTACCAGTACTAGTGTGCAGGCCGGATTCAGCCTTGCGTGCAAGCATCATGCAGCCCATATATTTCTTCAAGCCCCTATGGGCGGAGGCCGAAATTCAATATATTTTCATGAACGGCAGTTGGGTTAAATGTTTTTCAAGAAGCAGGGAACTCTATAACAGCCAGAGAAGGACTAAGTAGGAACGAGTTCTATATATATCCTAAGGCTTATGTGGTCTGTTCAAGGAGCCTTATTCAGTTTCATTCAATAAACTGTTTCCGTCATATCATCATTTGTTATATGAATATTTTCAAGTTATTCATAGTTCGGAGGGTGAAATACTGGTAACGAGGCATGGCTGTCATCTAGTGTTGACTGCTTAACAAAGTACCTGTTTAGGCCTGGTCAGATCGTATGAATTCAGCATCGATTTACATTTAAAGAAAATGTATTGACTGTGCATTGTTCTGAGGAACAATGATCACTGCCATCATCTAGGTTAGTATTGGCGTTTATCAGGTCATTAGTGAGTTTATCTTTCCACTGTTTGTTAGCATCTCTTATCATAAAGGTCACTTCGTTTCGTTTCTGTTTGAACTTGTCCCAGCTGGCACTTGTATTTTTAGGATTGCCGTTTTCAAAAAGGCGTTCCGCTTTCTTATGTCACGTTTTTTGTGCGTTTATCTGATCAGGCTTGTTAGGTCTGTTTTATTTGAATCTGAAGCTTTAGTCGCGTTTAAATTCGAATCTGTAAACTTCTCTGCACTTTCCTTTATATTGTTAGTTACAAATATTTGGTCCAGGTCCACCCGAGTCCAATTTCGTCTAAACTGATTGTATTCACCTCTGTCGTATAGCCAGATATGTCGTCTGTATGTCGTACCCACAATCTGTTGATACTAGTTGGGCAATGGTACCGAGCAATGTTTGGTATAAAGTAGATACGGCGTCACAAAAGAGAACATTTTCAGGTTAACTGACAAGAACAAGATCCATTAGTGAAAATGAATTTTGAATCTCGTGAGTTGGTTCATCTATAAGTTGGTGAAAGCTGTAAGAGGAAGTAAGATTGGTCATTTTTGTCGAAGCAGTCGGATTCAGCATGCTATTATTCAATCATCACGAAAACAAGCCTATATAATTTTGATCCCCTTGAACCCCACTTTTGTATAGAAAAACTGGGGTTTGCAGGGGTAAACATTATTTTTGTTATTTCTGCTCTCAAATATAGGTTGTGGGTACTCGTTAGAACCGCCTTGATGAGGCGGTTCTAACGAGTGCTCATAAACTATATTTTGAGCAGAAACAACAAAAATATCGCAATTTTTCTTCTTAAAATTTAGTTTTTTTCGGCGGTTTAATTTACACTGTATTTGTTTATGCGTGTTTTCGAAATGTAACCTACGCTTACAATGTCTCTTATTCCCGAATTTGACAGTCTATCAAACGTGATGTCAATTCAGTCCAGTGTGCATTGGTTGAGTATGGTGGTCGATATACGCCACAAATAAGAAATTTGTAATTTTTAAATGTACATCTACGTTCAACGCAAAGAGCTTCTAGTTCTCCGATGATCAAATCTGATCTACGAATACAGTTAAGGCCAATTTCGACACAGATCGCAACTCCACATTCTAGTCTCTCCATCCATTAATTCCTGCATGCATGTCAAAGCTCGAAATACGAAAGTCGTCATCTTGAATTTTAGGTTTGAGTCTTGTTTCGGTGAATACCAGTATATCGTAGTATTCATATTCGGCTTCGAAGATATCTAATTTGGGGTTTGTTTGTTTGATTTGATGTTTAACGTGCCCGTCAACACTGTATAGGTCATTTTGGAGCCGTTGCTTCCAATGTTCTGGGCATTGAGATGAAAGGACATCTCAAGCCCAGTCGCCCAATGAAACCAATATGATTTATAAGCATGGAGGGGCCGACTAGCACCGCTTTGCCTGGGCAGGCTTAGATCCTCTAAGCGGTTTACCAGTACTCGTTTGCGGTCGAGTTCAGCTCTGCATGGAAGAATCATGCAACCTATCAATTTCTCCAAGCCCCGATGGGCGGGGCCAATCTAATTTTGGTATTAAATTTTGTATGTTCAACTTCATTATGTTAAGATTATGATTTAATTAAGATGTGTTTTGTACGTCTGGAGTTATCGATAATGAAAGGACCGGGGTTTGGATGGATATCATTGAATTATATAATATGCACTAAGAGAATATATGAAGCAGCGAAGTGCCCTTTTGGGAATAATAATACTACAGCTGTTTGTTACATGTAGCACCCAAACGAGTACGCCACATTCTATGTTTTTGAGCAAATACTAGGAAAATAGTGTATACCCATGTAACTCCCGATCTTTATATAAAGTGGTGTTTAAAGGGGTATTTAGAACGCGAAGTTGTGAAAAGTGATGCATACCCAGGTGCCTTTTCTCAAGACTATGAAGTAATACATTTGTAGCGGCCGAAGACAGATGCATTTATTTGGTCTTCAGGCTTTTTTGGCCGATTGTTGAATCGTCCCAAAGTTATAAAGTGCAGTACCTTTTCAAGGCTGAAATCCCTATGACTATCACTGACTAGTCGGTTATAGATAATAGCCTCGCTATTCATATCGTTATGACGTAAGAATGTTGTGTAAAGAGGGCTATAAATCTGTTACATGCGCTGAGACATTAACAGTGTAAACCCTGATCAGACGCCGCATACAGCGGCGTCTGATCAGGGTTTACACTGTAAGCTTAAAATACAGGGATTTAAGGCTCAAAAAATAGTTAAAGTCACAGTTCAGGACTATTTTCCCAGCCTAGAGTCACAGGCCATTGACCAACAGGTACTCTCAGTGCCTTCAGTAAATTCCTTCATCATTATTCTCTACTTATGTCAGTATGGCTATGTTGATTATAATTTGTAGATCAGAGCCAAGTTGTTCAAAGCATCCTTAGCTCAACGAGCTCGCTGGTGATCATGTTGTTAACTGTTCTAGCCAGTAAAGTGTCTAGTATCCCGGTATAATTGCTGCAAAAAATGTATACAATTTCTGCATTTGCAAATACACTGCTCAAAACATTTATAGGAACACACAAATATTTCCTCATAGTATAAAGATGTTGGATAATGATCATGAAGAAACAACGATTCAGAAAGATGAATAATTTTATCTGCAATATGTAAAGGCAAACATTGGCAACCAGCTCACAAATCACGGCCTGTAAACTGTTAAGGAAGAATTTGCATAAATGTTTGAGAAATCGCCATCTTTACGTCAGATTATTTCAAATGTCACAGTAAAAGGCAAATCAGTCACTTTTTCCTGTCAGTTATGTGTATGACCACCTCGCGCAGCACAACACTCCTGGCATCGCTGAGACAGTTTACGAATCAGATTTGGAACATTTTGTAAAGCTTGTGTTTCCCACTCGTGTCTTAGGATGTTTGTGAGTTCTTGAAAAGTCATTGGTGGATGATCGCTTTGTGAGATACGTCTGTAAAGAATGTCCCACACATGACATGGGTTTAAGGCAGTAGAATGTACCGCCCCGTCCATTACTTCAATAGTCTCACGATTAAGGTAATCCATGCACCCTCTAGCAGTTTGAGGGCGCGCAATATCCTGCATCAGAATGAAATTGTCACCGATTGCCCAGCGAAAGGCCTCACAATAAGATCTAGAATTTCATCTCGACACCGTAATGCAGTCAATGTACGTCAATGTACGTTCGTTTATCACGTATAAGTCTGTCCGGCCTTCATAAGAAATTCCACCCCATACCAACACTGACCCCCATCCATATCTGTCTGTTTCCACAATGTTGCCGACCACGTATCGTTCTCCCGGTCGTCTCCAGACTCGAAAACGTCGATCACATGCACTCAGGTGAAATCTGCTTTTATCCGTGAACAGAACTGTACGCCGGTCTTGCAATCGCCAGTTCTGATGTTCTTGGGCAAACTCATATGGCCGTATACGATGTTGTCTGGTGAGAATAGGCCCTCTTACCGGACGTCTGGCCCTCAGATAACCTTCATGTAGCCTGTTACGTATTGTTTAATCGGATATCCTTCGATTTGTAGACTTCTGGTCGTGTACTGCCGATTCCGTAGCGCTAGATTTCGAAGATATTGATCTTCCCCTCTCACGACATGCGATGTCGGCCTTGCCCTTCTCGTCTAGTAAACTCGCCCGTCTACTGGTAGCGTCTCCATAGCCTGGCGACAACACCTCTCGATACACCAAAGCGACCTCAACTTCTTCCAGAACCGCCTAACACCATATGAAGTCACTATGAAGCCCAAAATAACGCATAACCGAAGGATTGACATGTTTCTGGCCCAAACTCAAATTTTGAACAGATCGCCCCATACCGAATTTCAGTCGTTTTATAGGGGTATCAATGCTGCAGCTCACATTCTTGCCTTGCACGTGAACCTTGCTTCTTGACGTTGGCATGAACATTGTTAAGAGATGTCACTTTAAAATAGTGCCTTTCCTGCCAGGCGGTGATGTTATACAAGCTTAAATGTTTACTCCTTTTGTTGTTTAATTGTTTTGAGCAGTGTATGTGTATAATTTGCCATCTTACATATATGTCTACAATCAAATTGTATCGATACTTTAACTAACGACATCGATAGACACAGCTCATGCAAGTCTTCCAGTTTTCTTAGCGAATACTCGTACTACGGGGAATAAATCTAGTCACAATCACCGGTATTGTAGATGGAAAGTTGCTTGCCCTGTTCATCAATAAGCATACTTTTAGCCTCCGCCAATCGGGACTTGAAGAAATAGATTGGGCTACATGATGCTTCCACGCAGAGCTGAAACCGACCGCACATGAGCACTGATAAACAGCTTAGCCTGTCCAGTAAAAGTGATGCGAGTCCATGTATATAAGCCCTATTAGTTTCATTGGGCGACAGGGCTTGAGATGTCATTTCATCCCAATTTCGGGTAAAAGAACCACAAAAAATTGGAAACAACGTCTCCAAAATGACCTATACAATGTTGACTTTAAACCTCAATTCAAACAGAGCCGGCCTCAGTAGCTCAGTCAGATGCGCGTCTGACTGGTGATCAGAAGGACGCGGGTTCGATACCTGCCGAGGTCGGCAACTTTCTTGTGCGTAGATTGATCGTGAAATCTTTTCTACGCTGATTCAAGAAGAGCAGTGAAAGGATGTGCACTCTACTGGTTAACGCCTTACGTATAAGCTTGCCCAGAAGAAGTGTGGATAGGTAAACTGACCGGCTCAGCAATCAACAATGACCTAAATAGTGTTGACTGGGGCGTCAAACTCCAATCCAAACAAACAAAATTACAATAGGTGTGTCCAAAGCACTGGCTACCCCAAGTAACTGTGTATAAGTATGCGGTTCGAGAAAGTGGTATACAATCGAACTTTAATGGCTCGAACTACTTTGGGGCCTCAAAAATCTGTTCGAGACAGGGGTAGTTCGAGCCACAGAGGCTTACTGCCAGGAGGCAAAACGAGGTACTTTTAACATATTTTTGGTGTCCTGTAATGAAAATGTATGCTGTGTGTACTCATTAGAATCGCCTCATCGAGGCGATTCTAATGAGTACACACAGCATACATTTGCAAGATAAAAGACGAAAGTCTCCTAAATTATCTCGCACCATTTCGTATGTAGAGGACTTCCCTAGGGACTCAAGAACGGGTTCGACTCAGCCATGGTAAACGATCCATCGGTGTTCGAGCCATCGAAGTTCCTCTGTAGTTGGAAAATGAATTTACATTGCACCGACATAATTATATATTTGTGACCAAACTAGCCAATTGTAACTTGACATGAGACTGACCTCTATGCAAAGAATAAATTAGTCAATGTTATCGCCTAAAAGGTCGGTTTTCGTTAACTTCTCGTGTGTTTACCGACCTCAATGTATTCAATAACAATAATATCGGCCGCGTTGGAAAGCGATCCAATGATATTGTGTGTACTCATTAGAATCGCTTCGAGAGGCGATCACTGAAAAACAAAAACAAAATCAAGATAAATCTCCATTATGCCCCCTGTTCTGTCGCTTTAATTTATACTCATTGGCTCAAGCTACATGTACCCCTGCGGCCCTCGCCCATAGGGGCTTGAAGAAATATATGGGCTGCATGATGCTTCCACGCAGAGCTGAATCCGGTTTGCACACTTGTACTGGTAAACCGCTTAGATGATCTAAGCCTGTCCAGGAACCGCGTTGCGAAGCGGACCGTCCATGCTAATAAACCCTATTGGTGTCATTGGGCGACAGGGCTTGAGATGTCATTTCATCTCAATGTCGGGTAAAAGTCCCACAAAATTGGAAGCAACGTCTCCAAAATGACCTTTACAGTGTTGACGGGGACGTTATACCTCAAATCAAACAAACAAACATGTACCCCTGTCTCAAACAAATTTGCATGATCACAGAGACATTCGAGCCACTATGGATATATCATATCGATAGGTTTTGTTTTGTTTGATTTGAGGTTTAACGTCCCCGTCAATACAGGATAAGTTATTTTAGAGACGTTGCTTCCAATTTTGTGGGACATTTACCCGACATTGAGATGAAATGACATATCAAGCCCTGTCGCCCAATGAAACCAAAAGGGCTTTTAAACATGGACGGGCCGACTCGCACCGCTTCGCCTGGGCAGGCTTAGATCCTATAAGCGGTTCATTCATGCCAACTAAATAAATTATTTGACTTAATCGAGACGGAAGTACATGTAAGGGCGAGGATTGTGGCCACGTAAAATCGATTTAAGCCCCCCCCCCCCCCCCGGTGGAATTCGTTTCCGCTGACCGTTCCAAGGCGGTTCTTCTGTCGCGGTTTATTTTTGTTATGGTTTGGGTGTTTGTGTCGCTTATATTATTTTATTTTGGATAGCCTTTTGGCCATCTTTTTGCTTTCCGCTGTTGTTGTTTCTGTTGGGGTCTGTTGCTTCGTGTTTGTGTTTCTTTCCCTTTGGTGTCTCTGATGGGAGCTGTGGATTAATTGTATCGATTCCTGATCATTGCCTCTACTTCTATTTTACAAGTAGTCGTGTGCGGTCGGTTTCAGCTCTGCGGGGAAGTATTATGCAGCCCATCTATTTCGTCAAGCCCCGATGGGCGGGGGCGATATCGATAGGTAAGAATATAAGAATTTGATATGGGTTTTCAACCCGAGGGATGATCGTGCTGAACGGAGCCAAGGCTACGCCGAGGTTCTGCTCAGCCCGGTCATCCAGAGCGGGGTAGCCTCGGTTCAACTCATCTCGATCATCCCTGGGGTTGAAAACGCCCATTTACAACAGAACTTCATTTCAGATTCTCTTGCGCAACACTAGCGAAACTTTTCATTATACTTTATTTAACGTTTTATTCGGATTATACTTACAAATGTATGTAGTCTGCACACATGGGTAAGAACAGATTTTCTTGCACACCAGATAAGGAATTCCATACTTTTAGCTTGGGATTGAAAGTCTGTTCTAACCCTGGTGTTCTTACCCAAAATCTAATATGCTTGCGTGTTTCATAAAACGACCTCATATGCGGCACCTTTAAGGCTGACGTCAGAGCACGAAAGGTGACCTCACTAATTATCACAATGTGGCGGACGTCGGCAACTGTAATGACTGCAGAATTAAAAATCCACGCTCACAAATGGAAGGTATGCAAGAAAAAGAATCTTACATGGGTGTAAGGGGTGGATAGAAAAATCCGTCCCTCGGGATCACTGGCCGGCATCATTCGGCAATCCTCGTGAGGCAGGACAGTGACCCTCGGAACGGATTTTTCCATCCACCCTACACACCCATATAAGATTCTTATATTATATCCCAGGCTAAAACCACGGATGTCCTTATCTGGTGTCAAGAACGCACAATCGTATATTACTTCATATTTCAATATTTTTCAGACTTTGGAGTGGACATGATACTCAGTAACTGTCTTACCCTAACCAATGTCAATATTTCATCACGAAAACACGCCTATATAATATTGACCCACTTTTTTATAGTAAAACTGGGGTTTACATGGGTAAACCTTATTTTCTTATTTCTGCTATAACATATAGAGTGTGGGTACTCGTTAGAACGGCCTCATCCAGGCGGTTCTAACGAGTACATACAATCTATATTTTGAGCAGAAATAAGAAAAATATTACAAATTTTCGTCTTAAAACTTCGATTTTTCGGCGGTAAAGTTAACAATGCATTTATAAAGGTGTGTTTACGACTTCAGAGTATGATGTCACAAACTGACAAGGACATAAACGGTATTAGGCCAATGATGACACAACTGCGCAGGCATATTTATCCAGTCAGATACACTGCACTTTCAGTCTGGTGTTGTGCCGTGTGGCGGCCGTAAAAAGTCTCCCCGTACATCAACCATAGGGCAGTTTATATTTTACTTTTGGTCATTTGAGATCAGCGTGAATATTCTGAGAACTTGATCAGAAATAAAGCATTGGTTTAGACTCATATTCTAGACAGGTTTTTAATTATTTGGACCCCATTTTGATTTATATCAGTCTTTGAATCGATTGCCTATTCGAAATTCGCAAAATTGCAGTATGTTTCCTCTGGCGTTTTTGCCGGATCATTACAGGGTCACTGATGAGGCTTTTTTAGCCGAAACTACGTAGTATGACCCATCTTCTTTCTTATGAATGTTTTCATTGCTCTTAAAGGAACTCATTTTTGACTTTTATTTAACACATCACTCATCAGAACTGCCTTTGTGACAAAGTAGAAGTAAAACAAAGATCAGGAATCGATACAATTAACTTATTCCACCCATCAAATACACCAAAGGGAAAGAAACACAAACATGAAGCGACCAGACCATAATGGAAACCTAAACAAAGGAAGGCCATAAGGACAGTTACTTTCCCACAAAATGGCCAGCTGGCCATCCAAAATAAAAAGACACACGTGATACACACAGTAAGTAACAAACAACAACGTAAATAAACCGCCACAGAAGAACCGCCTTGGAACGGTCAGTGGAAAGATTTCCACTGGGGGGGGGGGCTTAAATCGATTTTACGTGGCCACAATCCTCGCACTTACTTCCGTCGCGATTTAGACAAATAATTTGTTCAGTCCGCATGAAGGCCTCCTAACTCATCAGTGCAACATTCCCGTGAACACAAATGAACAAAAAACCACAGAGGTGAGACACCGGTGAGGACTCGACAGCAAGAAACCACTGAAATGCTGGAGCAAAAGAAAACCAACAGTTAGACTCCGATGGGCCCGACCAGAGACAGAGTCTGCTGTATAAATAAATCGGTGAGTTCTTGTGCACTGAAATCTGAGATTACGCCCCGCTTTGGTCTGCTACATTTGTCTGTATGTCCAATGAAAATTGAAATGCGTAGTAGGCTATTTTGGACACCTTTTTCAATATGTTCATGACTCGCTCACGTGATATGTGAGACACCAAGTGCTGCATTGGAAGGTCAGATGGTTTTCTCCGGATAGTCCGGTTGTCACTTGACTTCCGCTATCAGGTAATGCTAAAATTAAAAATATTCAGGTATTGTTTCTTTGCGTTTTCAAAAGTCAGAGGACTTACTTAAACAGCTGATCATAGAAATCACGTGGTCGCGTGTTTTTTTTTTTTTTTTTTTTTTTTTTGTTTTTTGTCCAAGAGCAAGCAGCATATTTTAGCAATTTGATTGGTTTTATTTTGAATTTTGGCACAGCCTTACGTAATAGAAGCTATCCCAAGGGTTAATGCTTAAGACGTGGCATTGCGTCACATGGTCGGAGGCTGTACAAAAGGTGAGTTTGTCCAGAAAATCGCGGAAAAGTAGTGATTTTTTGTACTTGATTTTTTATACTTTCTGCTCCGATTTACAAGTGTTTCCGGAGTTCTTGGGAGAGTGCGGCCAAATTTTAAGGTAAGTTGGAGTTTTATTCGTTTAATAAGGGACAGAATATAAGAATCTGATATGGGGTACTGTTGTAGATGAGCGTTTCCAACCCGAGGGATGACCGTGCTGAGCGGAACCGAGGCTACGCCGCTGTTCCGCTCAGCACGGTCATCCCGAGGGTTGGAAGCGCCAATCTGCAACAGAACCCATATTGGATTCTTTTTCTTGCACAACACCTCCGGTTAGTTTTGACAGCTCGCATATGTATATCGTTTACAAAATAAAAGTAGTGCGGAAGTAGTTCCGGCAGTTGAATAGAATTGAAGCGCATTTATGTTAGTTGCCTGGGTCGGAACACCAGGCTCAGAACATAAATTTCTATCCCAGGGTAAAATCACGGATTTCCTTGTCTGGTGTGCAAGAAAATATGGTACGAGCCCTCGAATTATGTGATTTTCGTTTTCTGATCAAGGGAAAAGGAAGAAAGAACACTGCGTACAGTGAGTGATTTACAATCAAACATGTAAGAGCTTTGACTGTTCAGGTTCCACTGTCCTCTATTAAGAAAACAGATCTCCTTACGATAACATACCCGTGTGCATAGTGCGTGCATTCACATATCCAAAATGGTTACTTTCCTGGTAAAATGGTGATATTTTTTCTTATTTACACTCCAAATTTAGATTGAGGGCGGTCGTTCCCATTGCGCAAACACGCCTATACAAATAGATTGCCACTTTTATCGCCGTAAAAATGAAAATTTTAAGATGAAAAATTGTGATATTTTTTTTTTATTTCTGCTCAATATATAGATTGTGGGCACTCGTTAGAACCGCCTCATCGAGGCGGTTCTAACGAGTACCACAATCTATATTTTAGAGCAGAAATAAGAAAAATAAGGTATGCCTGCGGAAACCCAATTTTACTACATAAAACCAATGGGGTCAAAATTATATAGGCGTGTTTTCGTGATGAACGAGTACCCGTAACCTATGTCTTAGGGCAAAAATAACGAAAACAAACCCATTTTTTTATGTAAGGTGGGGTTTAGCGGGTTTAACTATTTCACTGACATGTTCACATGATGAGATCACTATGGACAGTCCCATGGATGTGCTGAATACGCAATATTACGGAACCCGGGAACAAGAAAATATGTTATGCGGACAAGATAATATCTTGTTTGCACAACTTAATATCTTGTGCGGACAAGATATTATCTTGTCTGCACAACACATTTTGTTGTTCGCACAACTTAATAGCTTGTTCGCACAACATATTATCTTGTTTGCACAACATAGAGCTTGGGAAGTTGTGCGAACATGATATTATCTTGTGCGGACAAGATATTATCTTGTTCGCACAACATATTATCTTGTGCGGGCAAGATATTATCTTGTTCGCACAACATATTATCTTGTTTGCACAAAATAGAGCTTAGGAAGTTGTGCGAACAAGATATTATCTTGTGCGGACAAGATATTATCTTGTTTGCACAACATATTATCTTGTGCGGACAAGATATTAAGTTGTGCGAACAAGATAATATCCGCACAAGATCTATGTTGTGCGGACAAGATATTATGTTGTCCCCACAAGATAATATGTTGTGCGAACAAGATATTATGTTGTCCGCACAAGATAATATGTTGTGCGAACAAGATAATATCTTGTCCGCACAAGATAATATCTTGTCCGCACAAGATCTATGTTGTGCGGACAAGATATAATCGTGTGCGGACAAGATAATATCTTGTTCGCACAACTTGTTATCTTGTTCGCACAACATAATAAAAATAAAAAAAATCATGTCCCTTCCCGGATTCCGTACAATATAGATTTTACTGTATAAATTGTTCTTAACTAGACTGATTGATTGGTTAAAAATATGTTGATTGGCTGTTTAGGGGTTTAACGACACGCCAACCCGTGTGGGTCATTTTGTGGCGTCTCACAGATAAAGGGAGTAAAGGGGTAGAGGAAAAAGTAGGGAAGATGACAGTACAGTAAGGGACAGGGGAGAGGGGAGAAAATAAATGAAAGTGTGAGTGTGTGTGTGTTTGAGTTTAACGTCCCACCAACAGCTAAGGTCATACGGAGACGGAAATGAAAGTGTCATCACGTGAACAAGTCCGTGAAATGAAGACCCCCCTAAACCCCACATTATATAGAGAAAACTAGGGTTTATGGGGGTAAACATTATTTTCCTTATTACTGTCCCAAGACATAGGTTATGGGTACTCGTTAGAACCGCCTCAATGAGGCGGTTCTAACGAGCACCCAGAACCTATGTTTGCAGTATTTATAAGAAAAATATTACGGATTTTCATCAGGAAAATGGCCATTTTGGATATGTGAAAAATTGCACTATGTCGCACGGGTGTGTTTTCGTAATGAGAAACAGAAGATATACCCCACCCTCTACCCGTATCTTCTACAAGGACAACTGTAACCCAATATCAGATGGCACGACATCTTAGCATCACCCAACCGCCCTATAAAAGTAATTTTGCAATGTAGTTAAAGAAAGAATATGTAAATTGTAACTGAAATGCTGTAATACAGGCCGTGTCATTACGGAAACACACATATTCAAACGTACAGAAAGTTTAACCCCCCCCCCCCCCCCCCCCAAGAAATAGAAGAAAAAAAATCTGATAAAAAGTTCCGATATTTTTCACATTTCTTCTCTAAAGACAGATTGTGGAAACTCATTAGAACCGCTTAGGCGAGGCGGTTCTAACGAGTACACTTCTAATGAATGACTACAATCTATGTTTTTAGCAGAAATGTGAAAAATAATGTATATCCCTTCGAACCCCAGTTTTGCTATATAAAAGTCTGGTTTAAGGGGTCAAAATTATTTAGGCGTACATTCGTATGGTCACGAGAATTCCCGTTTCGTTTGTTATCACGTTACGATGACATATTTATGTGTTGTCATGGCGTCTCCGTGTGTCTAGAAATAGAATTTTCAAAATATATTTATGACATTTTCCTAAGTCCAAACACAGACTGAGGCGGTTCTAACGAGTACCAACAGCATCATGAAACTATACCTATATAATTCTGACCCCTTTAACCCCACTTTAATATAGTAAAACTTGGGTTTACAGTGGTAAACCTTATTTTACTTATTTCTGCTCTAAAATAAAGATTGTGGGTACTCGACGAGGCAGTTCTTACATGTAGCCACAATCTATGTTTGAGCAGAAATAAGAACATATCACAATTTTTTATCTTCAAACTTTAAACTTGTGGTAAAATGAACAATATATTTGTGTATGCATGTTTTCGTAATGCAATGTTTTTGAGCGAAAATACTAAAAATAATGTATACCCCAGTAACCCCCGTTTGTCATTACATAAAGTGTGGTTTACAGGGATATACATTTTTTCAGTGAGTGAGGGTGTGTTTGAGTTTGACGTCTCACCAACAGCAGGTCATACGGAGACGGGACCTCGGTTTAAAGACTCATCCGAAAGTCTGGAGAACCCGGGATCGATCCTGCGACCCCTGGTGTACAAGGCGAGTAGCATAACCACTACACCACGAAGCCTTCTAACATTATTTTCAGTATTTTTTTCTCAAAAACATTAAGTGGGGTTAAGAGGGTTTTAATTACTCGGACTTGTCACTGCTATAACACACCAGTGCGCTAAAATGGCGTCCATCTTATTGCTAGATCGTACATTTTTCAGATGAAAATGTTTGATATTTTTTCTTATTTCTGGTCCAAATATAGAGGCGGTTCTAATGAGTACCCACGATCTACTTTTTTTTTTTTTTTTAGAAAAATATGAGTAGTAAAATAATAAATACGCACCGTAAACCACACTTGTCTCTATATAAATTGGGGCTAAGGGGTCTTCATTTCGCAGACTTGTTAACCGGATGTTAAGCTGTGAACCTGTTTGGAAATGCGGAAAAAGGTTTTCTCGTGACGTCGTTCATTATCGACCCATGCATCGGTCGTTCATATCTCTAAAGACAGTGCCCCCGACATGCACATGCAGCAATTTAAAGGTGTTCGTGCTTTCCCATATATTAGATCATCTTTTAAATATTCCATATATGACAGATCACGATTCATTTAATTGTCAATCTTAGCGTTGTTGCCTGCAGACATGGAGACATACGGGGAGGTTGACGTTATCTGGCGTTCACTTAACAAGTTGGGGAAATACCAGCTCTTTCAATTGGCGGTTGTTTTGCTGGATTTTATGCCTGCGTGTTTCGCAATTCTTAGTGCTGTCTATACAGGTAATATTACGAAAACACGCCTGTACAAAATACGTTGTAAACTTTACCTCGGAAAAACTAATTTATTTTAGAAGAAAAAATTTGATATTTTTCTTATTTCTGCTCAAAATATAGGTTGCGGGTACTCGTTAGAACCGCCTCTTCGAGGCGGTTCTAACGAGTGCCCACAATCTTTATTTTATGGCAGAAATAAGAAAAATAAGGTTTACCCCTATAAACCCCAGTTTTACAATATAAAAGTGGGGTTCAAGGGGGTCAAAATTATATAGGTGTGTTAACGTAGTGTTGAACTCAGTTCCTAATCCTTACACCACTGATTTTTTCACGACTTTTACAGTGTTGAATTTGGACAGTTTTTCTTGTAAACAGGTACCTCAGACAAACCATTGACAGGATGAAACCATGTAACAGGTGGTTGTTTTGCTGGATTTAATGCCAGCCTGTTTTGTAATTCTTAGTGCTGTCTATACAGATAATTTCAGCCCCTAATCATTCCATCCCTAATTTTTACACGACTCTTGGTGTTGAATTTGGACTTTTAATCTTGTAAACAGGTAGTTAAGACAAAACCATTGACAGAAGGATAGTAAGGTTATACAATTATATACTTTTATTACACAGATATGTTGCATATATGACTGAAGTAATGTTGCTGAGTAGTATGATTTTATATGACCAATATACTGTTGAGGGTTTTAATAATTTGAGCTCTGAAACAGTATAATATTTTGCCGTTTGATTCTGAAACGTTTTCACATTTCATAATATTGAAATATATAGTAGCTTTTTTATATACATTAGTTATTTATGTTGGAAACACTTCAAATCAATGTAACCTTTTGAAACACAATTTCAGCTTTGAAAGTAATTTATATGTAGGGAACATTTGTTGTTTGTTACCTTTCTGAAAATGAAACTATTTCCTTGCGAAGGCAACACCTGTTGCTAATGTACTAGAGGTATGCGGGTAAAAGCAAGGACATGCTTACATAAAATCTATAAAATCTATCTACATGTATATGGGTGCATGTTTCTGTTTAAGCCAATAGCTGATGATAGACATTTGGTATAAACTGAAGCTGTGCTTGGATGACAACGAAAGCCTGTGGAATGTTGTTGAAGCATATAAAACGTCCAACTTGATCATGTCAAATTAGCCAGGTTTTGCCTATGTTCAGTTTTGCATTGAGCCAGGTTAAGCCTAGATCTGGACTCAATCTGACTCGCTTTCGTTTTAGTCAAGTTTATTGGCGTGACTTAATGTTTCGATATGTTTTAAATACAACATTTCTAAAATAACATTTTGAAATGGTCGGAAAACAATAAAGAAAAATTGAAACAAAAATGTTCATAGCTAAATTTTATTTGCGAAGTACTAAGTTTTATAAAATGTAAAACTATACGATCACGGTAAAACCCCCATTATTGGCGTGTGGTACGTCATACATGTAAACAAGTATCCTGATGAGACCGCTTGTCAACGATGTGCAGTAGTCAATGTTTGCGTAGGCAAATATACCACTCTACAGCATCCCCCGCCCCTCGTCCATAAAAGGGCTTTGAGAAATCGTTTGGGATGCATAGTGTTTCCGCGAAAGGCTGAAGGCGACTAACTATTTGGTTGTTTGAGTACTTGTGAACGGCTAAGATTTGAGACTGCCCGGGAAAAGGGGTACGAGTCGGCCAGTCTCGTGTATTTTGCCTTTCATGTCAAGGGTGTGAAATGATTGTACAGTCGAACCTCAATGGCTCGAATACTTTTGGGACCATGAAAATCTGTTCGAGACAGGGGTACTTCGAGCCACTGGGGACTAATGCCAGGAGGCATAACGACATACTTTAGGACATCTTTTTCTGTGTTCTATAATAAAAAATGTATCCTGTGCGTACTCATTAGAATCGCTTCATCGAGGCGATTCTAATGAGTACACACAGCATACATTTGCAAGATAAAAGACGAAAATATCCTAATTTTTACTCTCCCTATTTCTTACGTACAGAAATTCCCTAGGGACTCAAGAACGGGTTCGACTCAGCCATGGTAAAAGAGCCATCGGTGTTCGAGCCATCGAAGTTCTACTGTATTATTATTATTATTAGTAGTATTATTATTATTATTATTATTATTATTATTATTTGATGATGAAACGCAGCCAGTTATACTCACATCTCCTTTGTAATATTTACATCATCCTGGCCTCATTTGTTTAAGGTTATATTCCCGAATACCAGTGCGAGGACCTATCCTTAAGATTAAACTCCACCTGGGTGAACGACACCAACGGCACTTCGTTCAAGTATGTTGACAATTGCTTCGTCGATATTATTGTAAACCAAACTGTTACCGAGAGGAGAGAATGTTCCCATACGTATTCACAAGACAACACATACTCAAGTCAGGTATGAACGGCGTCATGAAAAAATCCATGTTTTGCTGTGTCCGTACACCAAAGATGTTAACGACTCAAGTCAGGTATGAACGGCGTCATGAGTAAAATCCGTGTTTTGCTCTGTCCGTACACCAAAGATGTTAACGACTAAAGTCAGGTATGAACGGCGTCATGAGTAAAATCCGTGTTTTGCTCTGTCCGTACACATGTTAACAAGACCGTGTAATGATTACCTTCCTCAAGTCGGGTATGCACGGCGTCATGAAGAAAACAAAATAATCCTGTTTTACTCTGTCCGTTCATCAAATGTGTGGATAACATCATGTTAACAAGTCCATGTAATGAATACAATACTCAAGTCAGGTATGAACGACGTCCTTAAAAAACATTCACTGTTTTAATCTGTCCGTACACGAAAGGTGCAGATCACAACATGTTAACTCGTCCATATAATGTGTACCCTTCTAACCTTGACCTTTACAGTGTTGACGGGGACGTTAAACCTCAAATCAAACAAACAACGTCTGAAAAAATGGGGGTTAATGGGGTTATACATTACTATTCTTATTTATGGTCCAAGACATATATTGTGGGTACTCGTTAGAACCGCTCCATATAACGAGTACCCACAGTCTATTTTTAGGAGTATTAATAAGACAAAACAATTGTTCGCTGTTTGGAGTGTAATTAATACCTCTATTTCCTATATTAAATCAAATGACTGACAGCACTGGTGAGTCGAGTGTCTCTTGAGTGTTGGCTGGGAAGATGTCATGATTGGGGACTTAGGCTGGTGCGTTTTATCTATAAATTCCTGAACTCAAACCCTGGTCGTCTAATATGGGTCTACACTAGCTGCCAGTATCTTAGTACACGAATCCAGTCAAGATTTTACATTTTACACAGCATTGTGACGTCACAGGAAGACGAAAATAGCTGGCTATAAATAACCATTACCTGGATTTTGTACTTGGCAAGCTATAGTCAAGATGACAATTACAGGCGTGAATCTTCTGTACCTAGTATCATTGGGTCGATTGATAAACATTTGAGCCAACCATTAAAGCTCTTGCTTATCTGTCATTACGAAACACGCCTATACAAATCCATTGTAAACTTTACCACCGCCAAAACGAAACTTTTAATACAAAACAAAAACAAAATTGTTATATCTCTAACAAGTATTTCTGCTCAAAATATAGATTGTTGGTGCTTGTTAGAACCGCCTCGGCGACGAGGCGGTTCTAACGAGTACTCACAATATATGGTTTTAAGCAGAACTACATGTAAGAACAGTCGTATACACCTCTAAACCCCTGTTAGAAGCATCTGTGGTGCAGTGGTTATGCTACTCGCCTGGTAAACCAAGGATTGCAGGATCGATCCCGCACTTCTCCAAACTTCGAATAGGTCTTTAAACCAAGGTCCCGTCTCCGTATGACCTTAGCTATTGGTGGGACATAAAACACTCGCTCATTCACTATAAGCCCATGTGTTTCTGTATAAAAAGTGGGGTCTAAGGGTGTCAAAATTATATAGGCGTGTTTTCGTGGTGAATTAAGGCTCTTGCTTATATGTATAGTTGACAAAGTAGAAGTAAAACAAAGATCAGGAATCGATACAATTAACTTACTCCACCCATCAAAGACACCAAAGGGAAAGAAACACAAACATGAAGCGACCAGACCATAATGGAAACCTAAACAAAGGATGGCCATAAGGACAGTTACTTTCCCACAAAACAAGGCTGATTTACTTACCGAAAACACGTTTTCTAGTAACTGGAGTCATACAGATCATTGTTTGAGTGATTATTTATCAATCGACCCAAAGTTCCTAACTGCAGAAGCTTCCCACATGCTATTGTCCACGTGACTATTATCACTGACCATATACATGTACACAATCCAGGTAACTGTTATTTATAGCAGCGCTTTTCTTGTTGCGAGGATTTCAGAAGGCATGCTTGCTGTAAAATCTGGACTGGGACACTGACAAACTGTGTAAATCCGGGGCGGACGCAGCAGTTCGCGACGATGATCACGATCTACAATGTTTACCGACGATAGTGGGATGTTATTATTAAACGAAACAACATACGTCTCAGTTCAGTTCCTAGCTTACACCAAGAGACAATCCACCCGTTGATTTCACTGAAATTTTAGTAACTCATCATGAGAACACGCCTAATAATTTTGACCCCCTTGAACTCAACTTTTATATAGTAAAACAGGGGTTTACAGGGGTAAACCTTATTTTTCTTATTTCTGCTCTAAAATATAGACTGTGGGTATTCGTTAGAACCGCCTCGATGAGGCGGTCTAACGAGTACCCACAATCCATATTTTGAGCAGAAATAAGAAAAATATCGAGGCGGTTCTAACTAATACCCACAATCTATATTTTTGAGCAGAAATAAGAAAAATATCACAATTGTTTTTATCTAAAAAGTTAGATTTATCGGAGGTAAAGTTTACAATGTATTTGTATAGGCGTATTTTCGTAATATGTAGCAACAGAAGTTAAATCTCAACTAGACAAGAGTGTGCCAATAACAGATCACTCAGCATAGGGGAAACGTATGCACAAATATATCCAAAAATGGGTGTACAGGAGTAAATATAGTTTATTTTTATTTTTTTATCATCTCTGCTGCAAAACAGTTGGAACCGCCTGCAAAGCGACTGCAACGAGCACCTACAACCAATGCTTGGACAGTCAAACTGGTGTCAAATGACAGTTTTGCAACTATTGCACTATACTTCATAAGACTTTTGCTTTTCATTTATCAAAAAAAAAAAAACAAAAAAAAAAAAAAAAACGATTCAGTTTTTGAAAAAAAACAAAAAAAAAAAAAAAACAAAAAAACATATGGTACAGATTGGTACGGAACCCGGGAAGGGATATGATTTCTTTTTATTTATAAGTTGTGCGCACAAGATAATATCTTGAGCGGACAAGATATTATCTTGTTCGGACAACATATTATCTTGTGCGCACAATATATTTCTTTTGTGGACAAGATATTATCTTGTCCGCACAACATATTATCTTGTGCACCCAAGATATTATCTTGTCTGCACAAGATATTATCTTGTCTGCACAAGATATTAAATTGTGCGAACAAGATATAATCTTGAGCGGACAACATATTATCTTGTGCAGACAAGACATTATCTTGTCTGCAGAAGATATTAAATTGTGCGAACAAGATATAATCTTGTCCGCACAAGATAATATCTTGTCTGCACAACATAGATCTTGTGCGGACAATATATTATCTTGTTCGCACAACTTCCCAAGATCTATGTTGTGCAAACAAGATAATATGTTGTGCGAACAACTTCCCAAGATCTATGTTGTTGTGCAAACAAGATAATATGCTGTGCGAACAAGATATTATTTTGTGCGCACAAGATCATATGTTTTCCGCACAAGATAGATTATGTTGTCCGCAAAAGATAATAGCTTATCCGCACAACATTTTATTTTGTGCGCACAAGATAATATCTTGTTCGCACAACTTAATATCTTGTTCGCACAACATATTGAAAAAAATATGTCCCTTCCTCGGTTCCGTAGTTTTTGAGAAAAAAATTATATGGTACAGATTGGCCATGGTATACAGCAAAGTGTTCAACATGACGAAAACACGCCTATTAAAATATATTTAAAATTTTACCACCATAAATAAAAAATTTGAAGAAAAAAAGTCTGATGTGCTAGAAGGAATAAGAAAAATAATGTATAGCCTGTAAACCACAGTTTTACTATATAAAATTGGGGTTTGAGGGGATCAAAATTATATAGGCGTCTTTTCGTGATAGGTGGATGTGTTTTCTCTTGAAGAACAAACTACAGAACCAATCTCGTTTGCTTAAACCACCAGGTTCAAATGCTAAAACACAGATGTTACGTTCATATCTTAAGTATTCTTACACAACATAGCAGCCATATACATGTATAATCGGTATAAACATAAACATATTGCACTAAAAATGTTCAAAGTCTTATTGTATTGAGACTTCCAAGGCGGTTCTTCAGTCACGGTTTATTTTTGATATGGGTTGTCTTTGAGTGTGCCTATCGCTTATTCTTTTTGTTTTGTATGGCCAAATGGCCATTATGCCAGCGATAAAAATGTCTTCAATTATACCCACACCAACACAAACCAACATTCACTTGAAAACTGGGGGAGGTGATTGATTTGTTTCTGTTTGATTTGAGGTTTTACGTCCCCGTCAACACTGTATAGATCATTTTGGAGACGTTGCTTACAATGTTGTAGACTTTTACCCGCCATTGAGATGAAATGACATCTCAAGTCCTGTCGCCCAATGAAACCAATAGGGTTTATAAGCATGGATGCTCTGACTCGCACCGATTTGACAGGGCAGGCTTAGATCCTCTAAGCGGTTTACCAGTACCGGTGTCAGCTCTGCGTGGAAGCATCATGCAACCCATCTATTTCTTCAAGCCCCGATGGGCGCGGGCGAAGCGAATGAGCCAAATCATTCAAATAGGAGTATTCATCATTTGAACAAGTTCGTGAAATAAATACCCCACAATAACTCACTTTATGTTGAGAAAAACTGGGGTTTACGGGGGTAAACATTCTTTTCTTATTTCTGCCCCAAGACATAGGTTTTGGGTGTTCGTTAGAACCGCCTCATTAGCAACACAACCTATGTTTGTAGTAAATTAAGAAAAATATAACAAATTTTCATCGGAAAAGTAGCCGTTTCGGAGATACCATCACCAAAACAAACCTATATGATTTTGACCCCCTTGAACCCCACTTTTATATAGAAAAACTGAGGTTTGCAGGGGAAACGTTATTTTTCTTATTTCTGCTCTAAAAGATAGATTGTGTGTACTCGTTAGATCCGCCTCGATGAGGCGTTTCTAACGAGTATCCACAATCTATGTTTTGAGAAGAAATAAGAAAAATATTACAATTTTTCAGCTTAAAATTTTCATTTTTTTTTTTTTTTTTTGGAGGTAAAATTTACAATGTATTTGTATAGGTGTGTTTTCGTAATGCAATAGAATACACTATATCACATGGGTGTGGTATCGTAATGCTGTCGAGGAGTATGTGCTATACTTCGTTCGCTTTTTTCTCCCTTCCCCCTTTAACATGTCCTGCTTGGGCCTGGATAATGCAGGTGTATGTCCCTTGCTTCTCACCGTTATGACGACCGATTTTTTATGTAGCAGCGAAGTTGTCCGTCGAAGGTCAGTTTTTGGTACTCTGGTTTTCGTCGAAACAATCAGTCACATCCCATCGGGGCTTGAAGAAATATATGGGCTGCATGATGCTTCCACGCAAGGCTGAATCCGACCCGCACACGAGTACTGGTAAACCGCTTATAGGATCTAAGCCTGCCCATGTAAAGCGGTGCGCACGAGTCGGACCGTCCATGCTTATAAACTCTATTGGTTTCATTGGGCGACAGGGCTTGAGATGTCATTTCATCTCAATGTCGGGTAAAAGTCCCTCAAAATTGAAAGCAACGTCTCCAAAATCACCTTTAGAGTGTTGACGGGGACGTTAAACCTCAAATCAAACAAAACAATCAGTCACAATAAGTGAACATCCGGACTTTCGAGAACGCTTGAATAAGTTTACGTGAGCTTTTGATGACAAAGGAGTTACATAAATATAGTGTTAATCGTCTCTTCTCTTTTTCTTTCGGAGACGAGGCAAACAGACCGACCCTCTGAACAACAGGACCCTGTGAAACAAGATGAACAATTGTCTTGGAATATAATGACAGAAACAATTTGGTCTCCTGCAGAATCCCGATCATGTTTTAATCAGTTTTTCAACGTATACGAATGCATCCCCAGACTTCTTTTGTTATATCTGAATAGATCAGTAATACCAAGTGAGAAAATTATCGACAATTATCGTTGGTTAAAATCCCTCTGAACAAATTAAATTGGCAACCCCGGCTTATCAGTGTTTGCATAAGCAGGATTTATGCTGCATTGTTTGTAACTGTACTGCTTTAAAGAGATGTACAGTCGAACTTCAATGGCTCGAACACCTTTGGGACCTCGAAAATCTGTTCGAGACAGGGGTAGTTCGAGCCACTGAGGTGACTGCCAGGAGGCATAACGAGATACTTTTAGACATCTTTTCGGTGTTCTATAATGAAAATGTATGCTGTGTGTACTCATTAGAATCGCCTCATCGAGGCGATTCTAATGAGTACACACAACATACATTTGCAAGATAAAAGACTAAAATTTTCTTAATCATCCCTCACTATTTCTTTTGTAGAGGATTTCGCTAGGGGCTCAAGAATGGGTTCGACACATCAATGGTAAACGAGCCATCGGTGTTCGAGCCATCGAAGTTCTACTGTACATCATCGACCCTACATCAGGTTAACAAGTCCGTAAAATGAACACCCCCTTAACCCCACTTTATATAGAGAAAACTGGGGTTTTCGGAGGGTGTATACACTTTTTTTCTTATTTCTGCTCCAAGACATAGGTTGTGCGTACTCGTTAGAACTGCCTCAATGAGGCGGTTCTAACGAGCACCAACAACCTTTGTTTGCATTAGAAATAAGAAGAAGAAGAAGAAGAAAAAAAAACACGGATTTTCATAAGAAAAGTAGCCATTTTGGAGATGTGAAAAAAATGCACTGTCTCACAGGTGTGTTATTGTAATGCATTTGCTTTCAGTGGAATTTAGTATGTTCCCGTTCGAACCTCGCTGCCCTAGCCCAGTCCTTGGTGATAGGAGGGCAGGGAATAGGGGCGTTCATCATGTCACATTTGGCGGACAGGTTTGGCAGAAAACCAGTGCATGTCTTGTCACATATAGCGGTAATGCTGACAATGCTGGTGATGGCATTCTCCTCCAGTATCTACATGCTGCTGGCATTGAGGCTGGTTGCTGGAACTTTCCAACAGGTAAGAAACATATGTCCGAATGTGTTTATATGCTTCATCTTATCCATATTGGCCTAGTTTTATTTGTTTTATTTGAGGTGTAACTTCCCCGTCATCACTACGTATTTATGTCATTTTGGAGATGTTGCTTCCAATTTTGAGGAACTTTCACCCGACATTGAGATGATCTCTGCCACCCAAGGAGTACTGCGGGGTAATATGATAATTTATTGTCATGCGCGCGGCATGGACTCGATCGATAAGAATTCTAGAATAGATCATGAATATTAATGGTTTTGTTTGATTTGAGGTTTGTCGTTCCCGTCAACACTGTATAGGTCATTTTGGAGACATTGCTTCCAATTTTGTGGGACTTTTACCCGACATTGAGATAAAATGACATCTCAAGTCCTGCCGCCCAATGAAACCAATAGGGTTTATATGCATGGACGGTCCAACTCGTACCACTTTTCCTGGGCATGCTTAGATCCTCTAAGCGGTTTACCAGTATTCACCTGCTGTCGGTTTCAGCTCTGCGTGGAAGCATCTTGTTAAAGGTTGTTTGCATTAACTCATTTAGTACGAGAAACACCAAAACGGGTAGCCTGGCAACAAGCGCAGGCCCAGATCAGACGCGGCAGAACGCGGCGTCTGATCAGGGCCTCCACTGTGTGCAAAATGTTTAGACATTTTCCAAATTTTGAAGGAAAACACAACCTGACACCCCTAAATTTTGAAATGGACTCCTGCTATATATAAGGAGGAAGATTCCATTAGTACAAAAAAGGACCAACCATTATAAGGTCATCGGGGCTCCCTGACCAGCAATGTAACATATTAGCGTGTGCGTCTTCCGAGCCAGATATGTGTCACAAATATCTAAACAGGCCATAGATAAGATTCATGCATGTTGCGAAGGTTACAACCACAATGCACAGGTCAGTATAATGGTCGTTCACCTATTGACAATATTACGAAAACAAGCCTACAAAAATACATGTACATTATAAACTTTACCGCCGAAAAAAAAGATATATTTTAAAATGAAACATTGTGATATTGTTCTTATTTCTGCTGAAATATATATAATGGGTACTCGTTAGAACCGCCTCATCGAAGCGGTTCTAAGGAGTACTCACAACCTATATTTTAAAGCAGAAATAAAAATACTATATAAATGTGGGGTTCAAGGGCTTGTTTTCGTGATGCATTTTCTCGAAAGGCAGTTGTCAATAAATAAGGCACTTTTATTCCTTTCTTCTAACTTTAATCGGATCATAACTTTTAAATTCCTTCGTCTTTTTATCTTATTGCTACGGTTCTAAAGAGTGACAAAATGCCATTGCATATTCACGCATATCCTTTAATCTTTATCTTTATGTGGCAAAGTCGCTACATGTTACCATGGCGTTCGTGGCAAGGTAACGTTTTCTGTAGAAGCATGTGTAAGGGGGATATGACAATTTGTTCACTCGAGCAGGTACTATTGCCCTAGAGCGAAGCCCGAGGACAATAGATCTGTCAAGGGTGAACAATTTGTTCACTCGAGCAGGTACTATTGCCCTAGAGCGAAGCCCGAGGACAATAGATCTGTCAAGGGTGAACAAATTGTCATATTCCCCTCACACAAGGGCAAAAATGATTTATATTATAACGAATTGATTCTTTCAGTGAATACTTCAAAATATGGAAAAAAAGTTATTTAACACAGATATAAGACTTGAATGATGAAATTTGATTTATCAAATTGGACACTTGTACTTTTGAGCAGTGAAGCCAGAGGGGAATATTGCTGGGGAATATGATAATTTATTGCCCTGAGCGTGGCGTGCTCTCGACCAATCAGAAATCTAGAGCAGCTAATGAAATTGGAAGCAACGTCTCCAAAATGACCTTTACAGTGCTGACGAGGACGTTAAACCTCAAATCAAACAAACAAAGAACAGCTCATTAATATTGATGAGATTAATAAATGCATTTGTATATATACCTAGCAATGCAAAGAAAACTGGTCATACTATAAACATAAATTGCACAGTCAAGGTCATTTTAGACATATATGAGACTCACTATTTTATCAATTTTATATACAATGGCCTATTGTGTGCAATCATGTATTTATTTTTCTTCCATTTCCAAGTAGGTTCTTCAATGTCCACGCAAGCACGGCTGTTCACTTCCTAGGCAGAGTTTTGCTTTGCTTTGCAAAGCTCAAATATTATATTCACTTTTATATTGTACAGTATAAATTTCGCCATCGCTCTGTCTATCTATCTATCTATCTATCTATCTATCTATCTATCTATCTATCTATCTATCTATCTATCTATCTATCTATCTATCTATCTATCTATCTATCTATCTATCTATCTATCTATCTATCTATCTATCTATCTACTGATACTGCGTCGGTCATATTTGACCATTACCGCAGGTGTACATTACATTACATACATTACATACACTCCAGGTTTACATGAAGAAAGCCTACTCAGTAATCATGTAATTACGGTAGGGATCTTTAACCTGCACAGGGGATGGTTTCCCTGCACAGGGGGCCACCAGTTAACGTCCCGATCCGAAGGACGGTGCACTTTATGACATTCATCTTTGCAAATGATTCCAATGGAGTGTGTTCGGACACCGAAATTTTATCGCCGCTGTCGGGGATCGAACCCGGGACCTCTTGCACCAAAGACAAGTGTACTTACAACTGAGCTATCACGCTCAAACTCTTATCTTAAACCACACTTTACATAGAACATTGTGAAGCCACTTTCATATGGTTATGACTGATGTTCCTTTTTGTTTTCGCAAAAACGTGTTTTTAACCCATATATGCCTCGCGGCCCTTTTCTGGGACATTGGCAAACAGTGCAGACACAGATCAGACGCCGCAAAACGCGGCGTCTGATCTGTGTCTTCACTATTTGCTTAAAGAACACTCATTTTTGTAAAATTTCCTACAAGCAATAACAAACCTGACACCCCTATAATTGGAAATGGTCCACTCCAAACTTACTGGATGGAATGTTCCATTGTCATATATGGGTTAAGGTACTGGTAAGCACTGAACCACTCTCACAGTCACCACAGTTAGTGACAGTGTCACCACAGTTAGTGACAGTGGCGTGTATAATCGTCATCCCAAAATGTGGCTACAACTGTTTTTTTGAATATGTTTCACACTTAGAGACTTCAACATGGTACCCGGTCTGATCTTGATGATGAGTGTGACTGTAACTACGGATTATATTAGGTGTTTGTGACGTGTCTCGTAGTCATTGCACTGCTGTTGCTAAACTATGCCGTCGTCACTACAGCTTGTGTTAGTAACATGTATCACTGTCACCGCAGCTTTTGTCAGGGTTGTCTATAAATTTTGTTAGGAACATGTGTCACCGTTACTACAGCAAGTGTTACCGTGATCGAATCCTACGCAGATGACGTGTCATCGAAAGTTCACCTGGTGTAAATGACGTGCGTCACCATTACTACAGTTGATGTTTATCACTTCTGTCCCTGTCTCAACAGAAGGTGTTGGTGACGTCTCTTACCATTTGAGTGGTGTGTCCCGGCGTTTTGACAGTTAATTTTGTGCGTCATGTCCACTACAAATAGTTTTAATGATATGTGCCACTACAACTGGCATTCGTGAACTGTCCCGCTGTCATTACAACTAGTGTTAGTGACGCGTATAACTGCTTAACAGCTGGTGGTAATGACGTATATCGTCCTCTTAACAGCTGGTCAATAAAGCTAGTGTTTGTGATCTGCTTTACTGCCTCTTGAGCTGGCGTTGGTGATCTGTGCCAACTTATCACCGTCACTGCCACCACAGTCTGCATTAGAGACGTATGTCACCACCTCTTCAACTGATGTAAGTGACGTATGTCACCTTCACTACAGTTTGTGCTAGATATGTGTGTAATCCTCACTGCAGCTGGCGTTAATGTCCTGTTCTGTCGTCACTTGAGATTATGTCAGTGACACTGAAGCTGATATAAGTGACGTGTGATGGCTGTGAGAAGTGTCTCTGTACTCGGCCATGGTGTGAAGTATAACCGATTCTTATCGTCGAGCCTATTTAGGTGTGGAAAGCAAATTAGAATACCATTGACCTAACTGATCAAATCAGTCCGACTCAGAAATACTCTTGATTTTCACGCTTTAAATATGTGTAGGTAAACTGTTTTCTACGGGTCCATAAGTTCTAAACACGGACATCCGTGGGACAGTGGCAAGGATCGTTGACTCGTTAATTTTATTTGGCCCAATTAGCCTTGTACGGGTCACGTGTGAGACGATTCTGTAGGGCATGCATAGGTACTGTTTATTCAAATTAACCCCAAACAGTGAATACAATACGGTAGTTGTGGTGGATATTTTAGCTTCGGGCATTTCCGTAACTCAAATGAAGTAAATGCGTGGACAAATAAATTGATAATTACATATACGTATAGATTTTGAAATCGTGAGGTCTGGAGTTCAGTCCTGTATTGTACTTCTTGATGTTTTATTTTATTGTTTCATGTGTATCTTAATACTTTAGTTGTTATTTTCTGCATCATATATAGATATTTTACTTTTTATGCCTAAAATATACACACTATACACCCGTGGACACAATTCCGTTCAAACTTTGATGAGCTTCATTTTATTTTGATCTGATGTTTCATTCAATATTTCTTTACATCCTGTCAGTCAACTGCAAGACAGGAATAAATTAAAAACATAAAGTGTTGTACATTTCATTGTAGACCCTGCACTGTCCAATAAGAATACATCTCGAATGTCATCAGACCTATAAGTGGAAAAACGTGCTTGCCACAATTAGACCAATCCATGTATATTGCTTGATCCAGTTTTAGGATGGTTTGATGAATGACATTTGCTTGTCAAACAAACATGCTGCAAAGAGATTCATTGAAAGGTACTTCATCCGAGTTTGAACAGTTTTGTGTTCACAGGAGTAATAAAACATTATTGTATCTCATTTGCCTTCATTGACTGTTTCTTTGGTGCTGTAAAAACGTCGTTTCTAGGATACGTTGAATGTTTGACCTCTAAGATTTACTGCAGAAATAACCTAGGAATGTTGTCGGTGACCTGTGTTGCCTGCAATTCGTATGAACGGAGGGCTCTGAGTTTGCTGCCGTAACTGTCAAATTACTTCCGGGCTAGCAGTACAATTTAACTACGTTGATGGCGGGTATTATTCAATGTTCATCAAGAATAAGTTTGATGTCAGATTCGAACCAACGGTGTTTACACTGATAGCCTGGTGCTCTACCCACCCGACTAATATGCTAGTTGATATTGGCGTTTTACATAACGTAGTACATAAAGAAGTCTTGGCTTTGTTTACTTAAACGTCACGGAAACGCGCGACGTTTGGCGAGTTGTATCGTCGGAAATGTAAATCGACCGTGAAATCTATCATCAGTACGGGGTTAAACTTCAAAACAATATTTGTTGCCCACGCCACATTAACGATAATAAGTAGGTCCAGAACACCATGCTATCAAAACCGTGTGCTTTTCAGGGCATTGTTTGTACAGGATCAATACTTATTCTTGAATTGTTTCCTCGAGAAATCCGTGCGATTCTTGACTGTATGGGAATGATGACGTGGAGTGGCGGTGTAGTCGCTTTATCATTGTATGGATACTTATTCCGAGATATCAACTGGCGATACTTGCAGATTGGAATAATGCTTTTTTCAGCTTATTCGCTATTTGAATGGTGGTATGTATTTCAAGATAAAATGCAGCGAAAGGAATAGTAATTACCAGAAACTTTTAAAACTGTAAGGATTTTTTCGGATATTCCGGTTTCTGTCCACCTCTGATTAATAGTCGGCTCGAAATTTATGAAATTATCTTGAAAGGGATGTACAACCAAAATCAAAGACAAATTAAATGACATTATAAAACCACTAGATCCGCTGATTCAAGAAGGGTAGTTGTCAGTTTCTGTCGAAAGAATGTGCACTGTACTGTTTAACCGCTTACGTATAATACGCTTCCAAAACTTTCAGCTTATAGATATTTTTCTAAATTGGAACAAAATTAGAAAAAATCGTCCTCTAATCTGTCTCCATCACTGCACGTGACGTGTTCAGTTGCATCTGATCTCCGTAGTAGTCGGCTGTTTGGTTGTATGGTGGTTACAGGGGATGTTAAATTGTCTTAGATTATGCTAGTAATCTTTGGGATGGTTGTACCCACCCAAATGGATGCAGATAGCTTAGAGCAAGTTCAATTAAATGATGCCAGATTAGTGACCGGCTTACAAAAGTTTGCATCTCTAAAATCACGGGTGGGAAACGTTATCAATGAGGGGAATCAATAAGAACGTTTCACTAATGTATGAAATAATAAACTATCAGGCTGCAGCTACCTAATTGATATCATGCCTAATAGTGTAAATCGACAAACCTCATAATATTTATCAATAACGAAACAACAAAAAATACGAAGTCCCTTTTCCAGATTATGTTCATTCCACATCAAGAAAACACGCCTATAAAATACATTGTAAACTTTACCGCCGAAAAAAAATCAAGATGAAAAAATTTGATCATTTTCTTATTTCTGCTCAAAATACAGATTGTGAGTACTCGTTAGAACCATCTCATCGAGTCGGTTCTAACGGGTACATACAATCTATATTTTAGAGAAGATATAAGAAAAATAAAGTTTACCCCTGTAAACCCCAATTTTACTGTATAAAAGTTTGGTTCAAGGAGGTCAGAATTATATAGGCGTGATGAAATTGTTTTTTCCCCTCTGCAATACGTCTATGTAACGGTCTGAACTTAGAAACACGAACTCCACCCTCTCTGATGGAATTCAAACGTAAAATTAAACATATATCAGAAACAAAAAATCATCAGTTATATTTTTTTGGGAGAAAGAATCCACGAAACAGCTTTAGTTGGAATTAAACACAACTGTATCAGATTGAATACCGATCTAAGTCTACAGGCCATTTTGTACATGCGGACGAAATATGTAAAACGCTCATCAATGTTTTCTCGATTGCCAATTATACCTGATTCCCAGAAACCGATTAAAAGCATCATTACACCAGGCCGCTATCAGTATTGAAGTACTTATCAATGTTCAAGATTTATAACTCACGAGATAAATCGCCAAATACGCAAAACAGAAGTGAAGGCAATGATCAGGAATCGATACAATTAACCCACACCTCCCATCAGAGACACCAAAGAGTTAGAAACACAAAGCTTGCATTAAATAACTAGACCCTAATGGAAACATCAATTATAGCGGAAAGTCAACCCCATTCTGGTAACCCCATTATACCATGTGCTGCTATTTGTTAATATATATGGAGACGGTTCACTAATGCTTTGTCAAATCCAATTGTTTTTCATGCAATAACATGTGTTTAATACACGTATCAAGAGTAGACAAGTCAAATTCATCCAGAAAGTACAGGCAAAATTATTTAATTTCTGGTATATCTAGACCAGAGAAAATTCGAATTTTAATGACCTAAATATGAAACCGTTAGTTTTATATACGTTTGTAGTTTTCATCCTGATATTCCATATAGCAGAGAAGCTATCGCATCAAAAATACATAACGGTAGATTTAACCAACACAAAACAAAACATTGCTATAAGATAAAGGTTTAAAGCAAAATATTTAGTTTATATCTTCCGGGTGAAATGGTAACAGGTTCATTTTCAGAATAATCCTACCCAAAGAAGAGATCCTGACTTAGCTGCGCAAATCACTGCTGCATAACTGGCCATGGATAGACCATGAATTTCCCATTAAATGTCTACCCATGAAAAGCGACAAAATCCATGGCCAACACTGAGTCATTACTTGCCCATTATGTACCATGAATGTTTCATGGCGAAAATGACACCCTTTAGAATGGCCATTAAAAAAGACATTAAACGGCAATCAATAATTTTAAGGGTTTAGATTAATGGCAAGTGATATACCCACTACTAATTTGATGGCCATTTTAAATGCGTAGATACCTATGAAAAGCGATACAATTAAGGATCCATTAATTATTCATGCCCATTATTTCATAATTTAACAACAGTTCATGGACAAGTCATGCCCATTTATTTTTTATGTGCTTTTCTGTAAATTCATGGAAGGCAGAAAATTTTACAATGACCATTAATATTTTAATGGTAAATTAAATGGGATTCATGACCATCAAACTAATTGCCATGCAAAAATGCACATATGTTAAAAAATGAGGGCCATTTTTATAAAGAAAAAAAATAAAGTGTTGGAAAAATCATGCCCATTGATTTACAAATTAATTGACCATCGCGTGTTTAATTCCCATTAAATCCAGTAACTCATTGGCTATTATTTTAATGTTAATAATGTGTGTTGAGGCTTTATGTCAACATTATTAAGGTCATTTTGGAGATGTTGCTTCTGATTTTGTGGGACTTCAACCTGATATTGAGATCAAGTCATATCCCCCATAGAATCCACTAGGGTTGAAGGAGCAGTACAACTCACACCACTTTTCCTGGGCAGACTTAGACCACCTAATCGGTTTACCGGTACTCAAGTTCAGACGATTTCAACTCTGGGCAGAAGCAGCATGCAGTCTAAGATCAGAAAAAATAACTGTGTCAGGTGACCCTTGAAATAAATAATAAGTTCGGCAGGTAGGAAACTTTTATTTTATTTTTTGCTTTTTGTCTAAAATGAATTATATTTTTATTTATTGCTTTTTGTCTACAATGAATTATCTGATGCAACTTTAGAAGAAGTCCAGCTCTATTCTTCTTTGTTATAAATATATATATATATAACAGTTTCAATACTTAACTGTCTCAAAAACTAAACCTAATTAATCGGAGGTAACAAATCACTAGGGTGTGTTTTCAGCGATTGTAAGACTGTTTCTGGTCTAGTTTTGGCATACAAATTATCTATTCAAAACATATATCTAACACCCACGAAAACTGATGGCATTTACAAATTCTGCATCTTGTTCATTTAAAAAGCAAACAGCTTCCCTCAAAATCATGTCAGACCATTTAAGGTCTTACTTTTGTAGCATTGCTTAACCAGTTTTCAATTGTTTTTTATATCACAAAATATGTACCTTTCATTGATAAATACATTTCCCACAGTGTTGTTTTTTTTAATATCACTCCTTTCAAATGAAATGGAACCAAATGACCAGAAATGAAACAAATGGCAAGAAATTTATAAAAATTGTCATCCAGTTTGATGGCCCTAAACTCGAAGAACCAAGCAGTAATGGTCATTGCTGTTCTTGTTCACAGTGTAATGACCATGATATATGAAAACAAAATAATGATGGGCATGAAAACTCATGAAACCATCTAAATAATGGTCTAACGATATTTCAGATGCCATCACATTAAAGCCAAGCCATTACTTTTAGTGTTTTAATGGTTAATTGTTGTCTTTGTTTATTTAAAACTCATTAGATGTTAATGCAATGGCCATATATTATATATAATGGTAAGTTGAATCTACTTTGTATTTTTGATGGCATTGGTATGAAGAACTAGGTTATCTTTTGCTATTTGTTCCTGATTAGTCTGTACTGACCATCAAATATAAAAATATGCAGTGATAAGTGGCATGAAAAAGGACAGAAACAAGAAGTAATAGTACCATAAATATTGGATGCCATTGCCATTACTTTTGAAAAGTTATAATGGGACTTGCATGGTAGATAATCAAATTATGACCTTCATTAAAAAAATAATGGCAAAAACTTAACACCATGGATAATTTTAAAACAATGAATAATGGCCACTTTTAATGGGGTTACTTTTTTAATATGCCATTTTTGGTATTTGCATGGGATTTAACAGACTTGTCTTTGCAGTAGTGAATCGAGCATAACGAAACAACACCCGTGTGACATAGTGCATTTTTTTCATATCTCCAACACGGCTACTTTTCTGATGAAAATCCGTGATATTTTTCTTATTGTTACTCTAAACATAGGTTGTGGTGTTCGTTGGAGCCGCCCCAGGGAGGTCGTGCTAACTACTGCCCACAACCTATGTCTTGGAGCAGAAATAAGAAAATATGTTTATACCTGTAAAACCCTAGTTTTCTCAATTTAAAGAAACTTCACGTAAGCGAATTTCTACTTTACACAAGGCAGTTCCGGAATCAGCAAGGTACAAAAAAATGGAACAAAGTAGGAATGATAAGACGTTTCTGAGTTGAATCTAATACATTATATATTAATAATCAAACATATGTACTCTGTTTGTTTGTTATGTTTGGGGTTTATCGTCCGAGTAAACATAATTTAGATCATTTAAGAGATGTTGTCTTGTTGTACTTGACCCGACATTTTGATGAAACGTTGTTTCAAGCCCACCCGCCCAGTTAAAGCGACAGTCCGACTCGCGCCAATTTGCCTGGGGAATATTTGACCACCGGTACGCAAATGTCATGTGGGTTTAAGCCCTGCATGGAATCACCATGCAGTCCAGTCACACAACATTCTTGCTCAAAATCGTACATAATAGGTACTTACTAGAAGCGTCTTTGAGGAGAGCTGTTTTAAAAACACTAAAGAGCTATCTTTTAGCAGAAATAAGGACGTTATAATCAGTCGTCTGAAAAATGTATGTATGCAAAAAGAAGGCATATTAATTAATTTACAAAGGTTTGTTACCCTAGGCCCGAAGTTATAGAAGCTTTTTGAAACTCAACAAACATGAGGATGAATTTATACTACTCATTAATTTTAAAATCTCAGCATTTGCTGGAATTTTTATATTTACTAACAGGACAAATACCTTTTATGCTGATCTGAGCCGACACATGCCTCATTTTATAGAGCTTAATAATAATGATCGTTAAAATGTTTTTAAATTGACACGAAATATAAAAAACAATATCATTACCTCATGACCTTATGCGCAAATTTTGTTCTAGGATTCTTGATGATTCTTGCGCAAACGTTGTTCCAGGATACTCGATGAATCTTTGCGTTGGCTTCTTGTCAATGGTTATAACGACGCTGCAGACAGAATTATCCGGAAAGCTGCTAGATGGAACCAAAAGAAGTATACAAATCTAAACGAGCTATACAAAGAGGCAAACGCTTTACATGCACTTGAAAAGGAACACGATGATATAAATATGACTGCACTACATGTACAGGTGCAGACAAGTGAAGACTCCGAAAAACCTAATAAAAGGAATGCCACTGCAGAAAGATATACCATACTTGATATTCTAAAGAACCCGGAGCTACGAGTGGATACCTTGATTCTATGGTATGCATGGTAAGTCGTAAATGTAATACAACTTCACTCAGAACATACAAAGTCAAAGCACCATGCAGACCGGTTTTTGTCATTCCTGACCGCGAACCCCGAAGACAGGTTTTCTGGTGACGGGGCATGATTGAGTAAACATGATGTGCATGCAATCGAAAAAAAATCATTATGAAAACACGCCCATATAAATACACTGTAAATTTTACCGCCGTTAAAATGGAAAACAAGAGGCCCATGGGCCACAATGCTCACCAGAGCTCAGGGGCCACTGCCCACTGGCAGCAATGTATTTTAATTAACTATGGAAGCCCTGTGCCCAAGGATGCTACAGATAAAATTTGGATTCAATCAGCCTAGTGGCTTTAGATTCTGATGTCGCTTGAATATGTTGTTGCCTGGCATTAGATGACAATTGACAATTTCCAATCTGTGGCAACAAATAGGCCAAAAGGAACATTATTAAAGGAACATTTCTATGAAAGTGTGGCAAAATAACTTGAAAGACATTAATGTCATTTTTCAATTTTCCCCATTATAAGTCAATTGAAACTCTTTACTTGGCATAGCAAACAAACCAAAGAGCTAAATTTCATAAGCTAGAGCTAGGGTTGACACTGCTCAATGACAGACATGTATTATAACATGATATGATTTTAATATACCAATTATAAAGTGTCCCAACAAACCCCATACCAAAATGAGCACCCATGTGGACTGTATCTAAAATATTAGGTGTTTTATAAAGTAAAGAGGATGGGGCATGGACCCAATGGAGCCCTGGTTGGTTTCAGTAAATGCATCTTATCAAAAGAAACAGAGACATATATGGTTTAGCAGTGGGGATATGTATGGTTCCAAAGATGCAAGGCCTTTTAAGCAATGGAGGGATTCGGGCATGGCAGATCCCAGAAAAGCCCAAGATTGTTGTCACTATATATGTTTTATCATAAGGACCAAAGGTATATATGGTTAAACGGTGGGGATCTGAATGGTTTCTGAGATATGAGGCCCTTTTATGAGTGGTAGGATGAGAAATGGCCCCTGCGGAACCCCCAAGACGGGGATGGCTGAATGTTTCTATTAACTATGAACTCGAATATATTTGATTATAGGATGGGGAATTGAATGGTTTCTGAGATATATGGCCTGTTATGAAGTGGAGTCTTATCATATGGAACAAGAATATATATGGTTAAGGTGTGGGGATCTGAACAGTTTCTGAGATATATGGATTTTAATGAAGTAAAGGGGTGCGGCATGGCCCGTGGCACCCCAGGGGACCCCCATGGTGGTGTCATTGATTGCGTCTTATCACAAGGAACAAGACTATATATGGTTTAGGGTTGTGGCTCTGAACAGTTTCTCAGATATATGATCTTTTGTGAAGTCAAGGGGTGGAGCATGGCCCGGGTGTGCCCTAGTCGACCCCTAGGTTGATGTCACTGAATCAGTCTTATCATAAGGAACAAGAATATATATGGTGTAGGGGTGGGGATCTGTAAGGTTTCTGGAATATTTGGCCTTTTATGAAGTGGATGGGGTTCGGCATGGTCCCGGCACATCCCGGGGGACCCCCGAGTTGGTGTGACTGAATGCCACTTATCATAAGGAATGAGAATATATATGGTTTATGGGTGGGGATCTCAATGGTTTCTGAGATAAATAGCATTTAATGAAGTGGAAAGGGTGGGCATGTCCCCGGCACATCCCGGGGACCCACAGGTTTGTGTCACTCAATGTGTCTTATCATCAGGAACAAGAATATATATGGTTTAGGGGTAGGGATCTGAATGGTTTCTGAGATAAATGGCCTTTTATGAAGTGGAGGGGTCGGGGCATATCCCCGGCATATCCCGGGGACCTCTAGGTTGGTGTCACTTAATGCATCTTATCATAAGGAACAATACTATATATGGTTTAGGGGTGGGTATCTGTAAGGTTTCTGAGGTATAAGGCATTTTATGAAGTGGAGGGGGCAGGGCATGGCCCCGGCACAACCTAGGGGACCCCCAGGTTCGCAAAAAAAAGCAAAGGGCTAAGAGAAGTTTACTCAAGGAACATTTCTATGTAAGTTTTGTCAAAATATCTACAATGACTTGGCAGTAAATGCCATTTTTCAGTTTTCCCCATTATAAGTCAATGGAAACTCTAAGTTGCCATGGCAACAAAACTAAAAGGCCAAATTTCATAACAAAACACAAAACCTGTAAAGGCAAATATGGTGA